>JAOTAX010000007.1:738539-753079 GCA_025629825.1 Erythroxylum guanchezii
ACCATAGAATTCATTTAAATCATCAAGTTCTAAAGATATCCAAAAATTCACAAACTTTCACCAAAGAGGGGCATTTCAGTTTTGACTTAAGGAAGCTTCTCCATAACATATTTCATTCATCTAAACCATGTTTCATGTATATTCAAACGTGGAGAACAACATATCTTAACACCAAACTCAAAATCTTAATATAGAGAGAGATGAGACAAAATTTACTTAAACCTTCCTTTGGTGATCTCTTCAAATCCTTTGAGAATTTCTCAAATCTAATGAAAGCTTTGGGTTCCTTGACCCCAAATTAGCTTAGAACACCTTGGTTTGAGTTGAAAAATAAAAAAAAAGGATGAAATTTGGCGAAACTTAGTCTTCTCCTCCTCTCTTCTCCTTCTTTCTCCTCTCTTTTAATTAAAAGAACGAGTTTTAAGTCTTTAACAAAGAGGGTGCACAATCATAAAGGAGAAGGGTCTAGAATTTTGGCCTTCTTTGACCAAAATATGGTAAAATTACCTTTTTACCCTTAGGTTATGTGAAATTACCATTATACTCTCCAAACTTTTCCTAAATTTGCAATTAAGCCTAAAATTTGAGAATGACCAAAAATTTTATTTTTATTTTGGTCCTCGGACTTTTGGAAATTATAATTAAGTCCCTTAACTTTATAAAATTACAAATTGGTCCTCCAAGAAATGAAAAGTTACAATTATGTCCATTTGACTTTTAACAATTTTGCAAATAAGCCCTTATGTACATTAACTTTTCCAATTAAGCTTTCTAAGTGTCTAATAAGTCTACAAAATCATGTCTAATCACCTCTAAGGCATTAGAACACATTAATTCATCCACCATAGTCATATCCATCCAATAGACTCGGTTTTACATACTTAAAAGCTTATGTTTCTGAAATCTCTAAGATTTCGCATACCAATGAACTCTAAGTTCATGTAAGGGCATATAACATTATAAATCATTAGCATACATACCAAAAAGATTCAAGTTCATCTTTGAACTCATATACAACTATGTATATATCAACATACAGTAGTATCTATAAATACAGAACAACACAAAAGAGCTCAGAAAGTTCGGCGTTACAAAAATGGGCAATTATTGCTTTGGGATCATAATTTGTTTACAATACTTATCATCAATGTCATTTGAATAATTATAATGCATTTTGCTAGATGCCGCTTATGATGTATAGAATTAAAAGGGGTTTTAATTTTATTGTCAACATGACATAGATCCCAATAGGTCACACCAAACAAGTTTTGATTAGAAAAAGGATATTATTCTAGTATATCATATGGAGATATGAATATAACAATAAAATTAATTATAAATGTTATAATTATTTTGGTCGTCATATGGTAATAGAATAAATTTTATTAGATAACAAATTTAATCTTAGATAAATTTATTTGATATGTATGACATGTCATATAAATTTAATGCTAAAAAAAATAATGCATATAATTATATGGTATAGTTATATGGCAATTGGGTCAAATGCTTAATTATTTTGAAGCATAAGATAAATGGCAAAGTGTCTATTTAAATGAAAATTTGCATCACCAACCTTGTAAGAACATGAGGTGTCATGAAATTAACATAAAGATGTGTTTAAAGCCTAATGACTAAGCTACCCTTTCACTTTGTTTCTTGGCTTTATTTACATAAGGGCATTTTAGATAATTAAAGAGGCTTTTAATTAACCCTAATTTGTCCAAAAAGTGAGAAGAGTTTTGAATTTTTGGAGTGGTTTTTTCAACTGCTATCGTTTTTCATCTTCTTCTCTCCCACGGTTTTTAACTTTTTCTTTTCTCTTTTGTCTTCCTCCAAGCTGCCAATTTTATTCATCCTTATTATAAGACCCAAAAGGCTTTACCGTTTAGCTCATGTGTTGAGCATTCAATCTCCCATCTTTTTGTTTATTTTGGAGATTTTCTAAGATCGAAGATAAGCCATTGAAGTACCATCTAGATTGGGAAACATTGAGCTTTCTAATCGATCTTTAGTGGAAACCATAGAGTGCATCTTATTTGATGCAAAGGAGGTAAAGCCATGAGCAAGGAGCTGAAGTCATGAACAAGGAGGTGGAATGTGAGATCTTCTATTTGGTTTAGAGACCAAGTTCAAGGTATAATGGTTTATATGCTTTGATTTATGCTATATTGGTTTATGAATTGGTTACAAGACAAAATCATTTGTTGGTTTAAATTTTTGTTTAACCCACTTTAGCCCTCATAAAACTGTCAGTGGATCCAAATAGCGCTAAAATAATATATTCTCAATCTAAGGACCAAATGGTTCACCTTCATGTTAGAATGAAAGCTGAAAGAGTGAGCTTCGTCATCACATTTATATACGCTTTTAACCTTTCTTTTCAACGCATCCCTCTATGGAATAATATAAGGCATCTAGGCTACTCAATGTAAGAACCATGGTTAATTATTGGACACTTAAACAACCTAATACACATAATAAAAGTAAAGGGAAATCAACTTAGGAAACTACAACAAGGACTTTAGAAATTACACTAGCCACATCCAAGTCACTAATCTGAACGTGAAGGTTTGGTTTTATACTAGGAATAACAAGTAAAAAGCGGTCTAATTTATCAGGAAAGGAAACTAGATCAAGCCTTGGTGAATAAAAAATGGCTCATCTGCTTCCCTAAAAGTGTAGCCTTCTTTAATAATACTCTCCTTTTGTATCACTCCCCCATCATGGAGATAACAACCTTGAATCTTAGGTACCAATTGATTCCTAACTAGGTTGATATCATTTTATGGAGCCTAGATCCCTCTGAATCTTTGTTTCTCTCTGTCTCTTTTTCTCCTTTTCTTTATCTCTTCATTGCTTTATCTTTAGCTCAATATCTTTCTCTCTCATTCTTTCCATCTCAATCTCTTTTTCTCTTTATACCTCTCACTCTCTCTCTATATATATATATAGAGAGGGAGAGAGAGAGAGAGATCTTTCTATCTTATTTATATACTTATGTGTTCTAAGTGAGTTATCTCACTAACAATTGCCTCACTTTGATAGCACAATTGTCTCATCTAGTTAGATTAGTTGTATCGGTTTTGGATATTTATGTTCTAAATGGTTTTTCTTAATCTTATTCGAGCAAATATCTTATCTTGAACATACAACTACCTCACTTAAATATATCAGTTGCATCGACACAAGTGCTTCATCTATCATGACTAGTTACAACACTCTTGACAATTTGTATTTTAATTAAGATATTTTATTTTATGAGGATAGTTGTCACACATCAAAAATACAATTGCCCCACCTAACTAGACCAATTACATGATTATTGGATACCTAATATCATCGAGAAGAGAGAGAGAGAATTGTCCCACCTAACTAAACCAAGCAAGATGAAAAAGATAGAGACAAAAAGAGAGGGAGAGAAGGAGATAAAAAGAAAAAGAAGAGGAAGAGACAAATTTTACAAGTTGTTAAATAAAAGACAAAAAGAATGATAGAGAAAGAAAAAGAGAGAATTATAAATATAAGGAATATAAATTTTAGAAATTAATTGACACAAATAAAATGAGAGACAAAAAGGGTATGTAAAAAGTTAAGAAAAAGATATAAATAATTAAAAAGGACAAATAATAAAGAATAATTAAAAGGAATAACAACAATAATTAAAAATGGAAAAATAAAGAAAATAAGAGAAAAATAAAAAAGAATTTTTTTAAGAGAAAGAAACAAAAAAAGTTGTATACAAATAAAACGTAAAAAAAAGAATTAGAAATATCTACAATAAATTTTTATTAGACATTTAAAAAGATATTATCTTTATTTAATAAATAAATCAAAGTTTATTTTTATTCAACAAGTTTGAGTCAAAAAAGTATCTTACTCAATTTTTTATTTAACTTATAAAAAGTTAAGTTAATTAGCATTAGATTTCATAAATAGATTTTTAGGCATTAACATTGTTTTGTTACAAAAAGACGACTTAATTGTATATTAATCCTTTGACTAATTCCGTATTAACTCTCTCTTCAATTTTAGTTTTTGAGAACATAGCATATTGATTCCAGCCTTTTCTTTCACTCCCCCTCCATTTAATCCTTAGATATGTTCAACAAATTCTTTAAATTGCAGTTGACGCAGATGAGGATTAAGGATAATGGAATCCAGTTTGCTTAACATTTAGTTTGTTATTATCTTAAACACCTTTCTCATACTTATTACAGCTCCAGATCTTGGAGAATTTACAACGTTAATGTGAAAACAAACATTACAGGAAGCACTGTTTTTCATAGCAAGACGACCGTCCGATTCTCTAAGCTCCCAACAACCTGTATGTGTCAGTGTCAGACCAAAAATGGCGTCAGAATCAGCTGCTGCTCTGTGCTTATATCCTGAACAATCAGGTGCGTTACAGATATACCAATCTTACCTTTGTAGACGAGACTGAGAACGTCTAGTTCTACACAAGTCAAACATGCATACATATTAGTTCGCTCAGACACTTGCGTCGTATTAATAAAGATGACAAGTTTTTATGTTCCATGTGACTTATAGTTGATGATTATGACAATCATATCTGTTCTCGTTGTTAATGGCAGCTAATTTTCAACACCATTCCAGTGATCACTACGTAACCAGAAACAGATGGAAAAAAGATTGATGATACATACTGTTTAAACATGATGGTTTATTCTTTCTTTTCCCTTGAAGGGTTTTTCTGACACTGACACAGAACAGTTTGGTATAGAGATTATTGTCTAAAAGGAATTGCTTTTGTGGCCAGTGGACTTTACTTGCCTTGGCTTATCCGCTGGCTTTGATGGTGGTGGCTGAGCTTCTTCACTTGGGATTGGTATATTCGTCACCTGAAAAGTTTCACAGCATTAAATTCAGTAGTTCTACTGTTTCATGTGTTTTCTTTTTTTTCCTGAAATTCTACTGAACAGCAGCACTAGGTACATTAAGTACATACCAATCTCCTGAATTGGAGATTATAGAGCATTTGAATGTATCTCTGCTTTGCTAGCTTCTGCTCTTTGTTCAAGCGCCTCCAGAAACTATAGATGTTACCCATATTCAACAACTTGTTGGCGTAGATCTTCCATGTGTAGCTGGAACACAAATCCAGAACAAAATTCAGATTTTGATAGTTGAGAAGATAGAAGGAAAAGGCACGGAACAGAGTGTAGTTACCATTCATTTATACGTTTCAGCCCCTCTGTGGAGAACTTATGCCAGTACCCTGCATCAACCTTGCATTTCTCAAAGAAATCGGCAATCTTGTTGCTCGAATCTTCTCCATTATTGGGATCAATATGGAACCCTGAGACACCATCCACAATTATTTCTGCTGGACCCCCTTGATTGGTTGCAAAAGTTGGTAAGCCACAATTCATGGCCTCAATGACTGTAAGTCCAAAAGCTTCGTAGAGTGCTGGCTGCACAAAAGCTCCTTTTGTGTCAGCAATTACACGGTAGACTTCTCCATTGCGGTGTCTGTCAGTCTGTGCTGCTATCCATCTGATCTGACCATTGAGTTGGTATTTTTCAATCAATTCGTGCATCTTCTTAATTTCAGACATTTCTTCTCTATCTTTGGATTTGGATGGATCAAAGAATCCCCCAACTATAACAAGGTTAACCAAGTTCCTGAGCCTTTTATTCTTCCCATACCACTCGGTTAATCCAGTAAGGTTTTTCACTACATCGAGCCTTGCCATTGAGAAGATGATTGGTTTCTTTCGGTCTGCTAGATAACCACTGTTATTTAAATGCA
Organism: Erythroxylum guanchezii; assembly: GCA_025629825.1. Lineage (NCBI taxonomy): Eukaryota > Viridiplantae > Streptophyta > Magnoliopsida > Malpighiales > Erythroxylaceae > Erythroxylum > Erythroxylum guanchezii. Next base: position 744,313 of record JAOTAX010000007.1, read on the forward strand.
TTAAAGTTAGATTTGCTCAACTTTGTTGCCAATGCTGCAGTAATGTTAATGATTCTAAGACTTCGACTCTAGGGCTTACATGTGTTCTTGATTGTCCTCTTTACTATACAATAGTTCTTCAATGGCTGGATGGAACTGTGTCAGCCGATTCTGTTTATCCGTGTAAGGGAAATAGACTGATTGGTCAGCCCCAGGTGCAGCAATATTCAATTTAGGATCGAAGACACTGATGCCTGAAACAACTCTGCAGAGCCCTGGCATTGTGAATGCAACATGACTTTCATATTGGCCAGGTCTTTCTTTGCTGCAGAACAGATCAATCTAATCAGCACAACATTGGCTTCTTGGTTAAAGTTCTATGTACTAACAAAAAACATGAGCAATTTACTCACCTTCCTGCTATCTCTTGGAATGTGCTTGCTATGACAAAATCAGCTGCGCTCATCGAAATTGTGTCAGCCATGAATTGACACGAGAAGTGATACTTGCCATCGAATTCCTTCCATTTGATGTCTGAATCTTCATACTTCGTCTTCTCCAAAGCATGTGCTATAGTTGCCTGATTCCAGAAAAATTCAGCGTAAGCACATATTTCACTTAAAGCAAGTACAAAAAAAGCAGCACATAAGACCAAAAAACATGAATGGAACCTGAGTTATCCCAAGTTTACTAGCCATTAGAGTTGCTGCCAAATTCCCATCTGTATAATTTCCAATGATAAGGTCTGGTTTCCCTTCCAAGAGGTCTAGGATCTTGACTGTAACGTCCTAGAGTGTTATAAAAGGGGAGATGATGATGATGATTAGTAGTAATCACAGACCATTAATTAATTGAAGTAATGATCGGTACTTGCCTGCGTAAACCTCTCAATATAGGGATAGATATCAAAACGAGAAACCCACTGGCGTAGAATCCCTTTTTCTGTTCTAAAGGGCACCCTGATGATATGTGAATGCTTTGTACCATTGATTGCTTCAAGCTCTTGGTTGCACTTGGTTCCACGAGCTTCAGGAATGAGTCTTGTAACCTGTTTGGTCCAGAACATTAATACGCTTACTTCAAGCAAGCGACCTGCAGTAGCTAATCAGGTATACATTCCTTGTTTTGTAATAAACTTACCACAAAGATTTGAGGCTTGAAACTAAGCCCTTGTTGTTTTATCCTGAGTAACAATTCGTCTTCCACGGCTTTCACTTGATCCAAAATGTAGACCACCTGATCATATTAGCAGAATAGGCTTTTCATGAATGTGAGATCAATATCTACCAGCTTCGTCTAATGTATTAAGGGAAATAAGTACCTGACCACCGGTATCTGGCAAGCCGAGGACGTCAGCTTGACCAAAGTATCCGTGAGGAGAGAAAATTACAACATTGAATATGATAGGTAGCCTACTAAAGAGCTTCTCCATGTTATATGGATCGGGTGCTTGGAGTACTTCTGATAGCGATCGCATTGTCTCCTTTACTCTCTCTGCAGTATCACCCCATCCCTTCTCGAACCCCCATTCTTTAAAGCTGCAAAAAAGGATCAATTTTAAGCAGTTTTTGCCGGAAAAATTAGCCTCAAAAACTTAAAAAGAAAATTGGAATCAATTAACCTGAGCTCGAAATTCTGATAGGGGGTGTCCTTGGGAAGTCCTGATAAGTAGACTTCAGCAACAATGAGTGCCATCTGAAGCTTGGCAGGAGCATTAAGGGCCTCATTTATCATAAGTTTCTGTGACCATAGAGAAGAATTAAAACCTTATTTAACTCAAATATGCAATCAGCTAGTGGGGGCTTTTATTAAAATTTCCTCTTACTTCTCCTTGATGATTCAGGGATAGTAAGTAATCCATCAGCGGTTGAGCATTTTCCAGGCGACCACTTAGCTTAGAAGTAAAGAACTTGGAGACAAAATTGATTCCATTTCCAATGGAAGAAGATAAACTCAGATGAGGAATAGAGAAATCAAATGCTCCAAAATCCAGTTCCAGTGCATGCTCGTCCTTGGCCCTGCAAGTGCCAGAAAAGCTCTTTGACTTGCTCGAGCATTTCTACGTTCTTCTACTTTTGGTTAGGTAACATAGGTAGAGTCTATTTGAAGATGAAAAAAATTGCTTACCAGTTCTCATCCAAAACCATTTCCTTGAACTTGAGGTAGTCTGTCGACGTGATCCCATCAACAGTGAGGCCGACAGAGTTCACCTTCAGGAATTCCCAGAAACCAGGACTTGGTCTTATGGCAAAAGCTACAAATGGGGGATTCACTACAGCTTCCTGCAAACAAAGGCCATGCGAAGTTGTGCCCCCTTTTGGTGGAAGAAAACGAGGGATTTCATATTTAACGAAAAAGAGTAAGCAAAAAGCGAACCTGAGTGGAATACCAAATATCTCCAAGAACACCTTCCAAGACCCTGCTTCTCTCATTCTTGTCGTCAATGACGGTCTCCATTTCATCTAGTAGTTGTTGAAGCTTCATTATTCTTCTTCCCTTTTCAACGTACTTGGAGAAACACCTCTTCATGTGGTACCTGCTCTGTTTCAAGGCCTCGGGCATGTTGTCAGTTATTGATTCAGAACGTTTTAAGGTTGGTCCAGACGATGTGGCCATTTCAGGAGTAGAAGAAAATTGATATTCAGAAAATGTTTAACACGCTCGTTCAGATCTTCGCAAAGAATATGAGAAATTCATATGCATTTATAGAGATGCAGATGGCAATGCATGCATGTGTGTGTTGAGCATACGTGTTCCGGATGGGTGGTAGCTAGTGATTGTCGTTTACTTTATCTGTAAAAAAAAAAAAGTGATTGGAATTAAAAAAAAATGCATAAGATCCCTACCTTTAACTCTAAGAAACACGGAGACAAGAAGTTGGGTGCATGAGAGGAGATTCCAGTTCCAGCTGATTAAATGAAAAAGGAAAGGGAAAAACAAAGAATTGACTAAAGCCAATATACATATTCTTTTCTTTACGTGATCGCAAGAAAGAAATCCAAAGAAAGCCTAAGCTACCATCTTCACGGAAGCCCTTTTTGTTTCAGAGAGGCTACCACCCTGAGGCATTGCATATGCCATACCTAAAAATAACGACATTAGCAGTTTTTGCACGGTGTAGGATGAAAAGTACTATTTGCATGTAATATTCCAAACTCTCTTTTCCATGTACAAAAAGAAGAAGCTATTGGCAGGTAGCCAGAAGACAAATTTTGTTTCATCTAGAAAGTTTAAGTGTTAGAAGAATTGGAATCATATGTTGTTGCTACGTGTTATTTTCCCTTCTAAAGCATGATAGGCGTAGACCAAACGATGAGTTCCACTTGCTCATCATTGGCATCGGCATGTATTAACTGTAAACCTAGACCAGTCTAATTGGTTTTAGCTGCTGTTACTGCCATTGACCCTAGTAGTTATAGTTAAATACATGCCAACTGGACGCAGGAAATTGGGTATATCCAATCAGTTGATGATCTAATAATGCTAAATTTCTACCTAAAGTTCGGGTGCCAAGATGGGTTTCGTTCTTGGAAACTCAAGTTCGGTGGTTGCATCAATGGATTACAGCGAGCATAGCATCCCAGTGCCCTGACCAAACAAAAGAAATACTGGGACGTTTGCGCAATTTCATGAATTCAGCCGGCTAAATACAAATTCAGTGCATTTTCTTTCGAAAGATAAAATGATCGTACACAAGTATGGTAACGAAAGTAAGGTCTACACGAGTATGGTGTTCCAGATAATGATAATCTAATAAAATGATAGTACACAGGTATGGCATGGCAACGAAAGCAAGGTTTCCAGGAGTATAGTGTTGCAGATAATGATAATCTAAGTGCCTGCTTGGTTCAGCTTTTGGAGGCTTCAAAAGTACTTTTTTCTACCGTAAAAGCTATTTTAAGGAAAAGATGAGTGTTTGGCTGTAAACTTCAAAAGTACTTTTGAAATAAAAATAGCTTTTTTAAAAGCTAAAAAGAAGAATTAGGCCAAAAATTAGGATACATTCTGGGAAAATAAAACTTCCATCGAAGAGAAGCAAATGAAAGGCTTTCATAAAAATTCTCGTAGAATCGAGAATGAAATTTTCATTCTGTACATGTCAGATCATGAATTAATAACTGCATCTAATCTGCAAAAAAAATCTCAATTGTTTCTAGCTCTTACAAAAGATCGGACTAATGACGTATACAATACTTAAATTCTCGATGTAGCTGTTACATAGTTGGTTCTCATCCTTCAGAGACTACGAGTGTAATAGGAGCATCCGTCGACAAAAGAATCACCCTAAGATGATCATCCTATGGCTATTGAGAACGAATCAAATCAGATGGTTCTATTTCTAAATCCTAATTTAGAGCTTTTTCAAAAAGCCCCAAATTTTAGCTTTTACGGGTAAATATTTTTCCGTCACTTCCGTATATATCAAAAGTTAAAACGACTCTTCTGTTTCTGTGGTTTTGTTCTGTTTACAAACACGCAGAACTCATCTTCTCTCAAGACACACACGGATCAACTCACAGGTTAGTTCTCGTTATTTTTCCTCCTATTAACAATTCTGTTTTTAGTTCGACGTTATTTTTCACAGGTTAGACAACTCACAGTGACATTTGACGTCTGTGTTGTTGCGTTGTTCAACACAGACGTCAAACGTATGCGTTGTACAATGCAGACGTTGAAGAAACTCAGATATTGACACAGACGTTTCGACGTCTTACATCCTTCGTCTGCGTTATTGCGAACAACGCAGACCTTTTAACGCAAACCATGTCCACATCTGCGTTAAACAATGCAAACGAACATGCTGAGGGTATATTTTTCAAGAGAACAATGATCCATTTGTATTTTGCTGAGGCTATTACAGCATTGTGACTTTCATATTATTCAGTACATGAAGAGCTTCTGGAGCAGCCCATTGCCTACATAATTTGCAGTCTTTTTTTTTTTATCTTATGTTGCTTGAATTTTCTAATACTGTGATTCAATCAAATGATTTAATGCTTATTATTACATTCTAATACTTTGCATATTGTTTAGTATACTTTGAATATTATTAAGCATAAATAATTTTATTATAAAATAAAATATAGTTAAAATTAATAAAAACGCTTTTTATTTTTATGTTACCAAATAGTCTATTGTATGAAGCTCTTTTAAAAAAACTGTTTTTTTAATTGACAGCCAAACAGTCAATTTGCTTTTTAGAAAAGCTCTTCTCAGAAAAGTTCTACTGACAAAAGCTCTACTGATATAAGCTCATCTAAATAGGAAAAATCAAGCTAAATAATATAGCGTTTACATACGATTGATCACATAAGTATTTACAAAAAAGATACTTATAAATAAACCTTCTATTTAAGATTTCACGTATTTTCTTTACTCTGGTTGAATATTTTATGTATCATGAACGACATACTTTAATTATTTATGATGATCTTTCTAAACAAGCATAGGCTTATCGACAAATGTCTCTTCTATTACAAAGACCACCGGGTCATGAGACTTATCCAGGAGATATTTTTATTAGTATTTTTTTTCCTTTTGTAAGTAGGGGTGACAATAATTCAGGTTCATTCAGGCTCAAAAATTAATATTAGACCTTAGGTTTGGCCTAAAGCTCAATCAAACTCGAAATTTGGACGGTCCAAAGCTTGATAGGTTTCATGTATAAATCGATTATTTTTTTTAATTTATAAAAATGATGTTGTTTTTTTCTGAAGCTTTTCGGCTTTAGGTGGGATTGGACCAAACAGCCTAAGCCAAAGTCATGTCCAAAGCTTGAAAATTAAAAAAAAAAGTCAAACCTCCCAAAAATCAATCAAATTAGGTTGGGTCCGTTGACTTCAAATTGCACTGAGATCGAATTTAGTTGTCAAGCCTATTTTTAAGTGTTTATCCTAGAGTTAATTTCTTAGGTAATGTCTATTTAATAAACATATTTAATATGTTTACTCTTTGTTAATTAAAATGGAAATTAACATGATTAAAGAAAATAAAGACTATAAATTCTATCTTGACTTCATAGAGTAACTTAGTAAGTATATAGTTTGACACTTTAAAAATGAGGATTTCCTTAGGCATTTGGATTATGTTATGTAAACCATCTCTAAAAAGGAGGGATTGGTTTACGAAAGTTCTGATATCTCATAGATTTAATTAGTAAATACAGCTTTCCTTAACAAGGCATCATATTTTGTGCAAGGCATACTAAAGACATCTAAAGAATGGTTTGATCACAAGATTGGATCCTTTAAGTAAAATCATAAAGAAAGGGAATCACTTGTTAAATTTGGCTGGTGAAATTGGATGTATAAAAAAGATGATTGTGAGACTTATCTGCATCATTACACAAAGAGAAAGACTTGGATTCAATAAAGCAAAGATGAACTTTATTGTTGAGCTTCATCTTAGAGATACAACACTTTAAACTAAAAGTAAAATAAAGGATCTAACATTTCTATGATGCTAAGGCCATACTTTATTAATGATCTAGAATTGTGAGGTTTAAAGATTAGATTCCACAATTGACTTTTTATGGTAAAAATTCATATAAAGGGCTTAGAGGTAGGATTATATTTCTTGGTATTTGGATCCAAATCATAACTTGGTTAAAGCCATGAAACTGTCGAATTTGCATGAAATAAAAGAAAAGGTAGAATCATGGACATAGGTGAGATAGATGAATTTAGACTTAGCACGCCTCTTAGCAGTTTTTTTTTTAGAGAAACGAGGATACAATAAACTATAACATCATTTATAACAATACTTGTAAGGAATGGGCATGAAGCCCATTGTGACTAAGAGCTCTAAATTCATCAAGGTGTTCTGCTAGCCTACTAGATTTATCCCAGAACTTTTAGAAGCAAACTTGCTTCTTCTCTTATAGATCATTTGGGCACAAGGAAACAAAGCAACAGAGGGAAACTGGCCAGTTACTGTATAAATTTGTTTGTAGGTATTTTCCATCTCTTCTGCATATATATAACTCTTGTATTGTTTATAAATGGAAGTTGAATTTACCATGCATATGCAATTACCTCTACTTACTACACATTTTCTGTTATTGTGCTTGCATCTTTCTTCCTAGTAATTAGGTTCTGATAAGGGAGCTACGTTAACTGAGCAAATGGGCTGCCGAGACATGGACGTGGACTGACCTAATGGATCCACTCTAATGGATCAACTCTAACAAAGACTGAACTGATGGGCCAACACACACAACCTCATCCTAGACCCAATAACCTTCTGTCCCTTTGTAAATAGCTCTAGAATATTCCTCTGTAATAGAATTGCACCATCTGACAATTCTGTTACAAATTCCACGTGCAGTAGCACACACAGCGGTAGCAAATTGTTGCCTTCGGTGTACAGAATAGCAGTAGCAAATCAGTAGCAAATAGCTGTCCCTAACATCAGTATAAATACCCTCAACTGTACATATCAACATATGACGAAAATACATTTTCTTCATCGATACAAACCTCTTGTTTTTCATGGTATCAGAGCCTAAGGTCTGATCCACAACACACAACCTACCTAACACCATGTCTCAAACAGCAGACAGTAATACCAACCCAGATTTGGAACACTATTCCATTACAAATACAGAAAACCCTGGGGCTGTGTTAGTCACAACCCTCTTCAATGGAAATAACTACTTAACCTGGAGCAAATCAATGTTGATTGCCCTATGTGCCAAAGACAAGCTTTCATTTGTAGATGGAACCTGCACACAGCCAACAGAAGATGCAGCACTACTCACCAGATGGAGAAGGGCAGATTCCATGGTTAAATCATGGATCCTTAACTCCATGACCAAGGAGCTCAATGATGCCTTCCTCTCATTCCCCACTGCTAGGGCACTTTGGGAGGAACTGAAGGAGAGATTCGGAGATGCTAATGGTCCAATGCTGTACCAAATAGAAAGGGAAATCAGCTCTTTCAAGCAAGGTAACCTTACCATTTCTGCATACTATACAAAGCTAAAGAAGTTTTGGGATGATTTAGCTAGCCTAGACCCAACCCCTACATGCACTTGTGATGCAGCCAAAGCAATCATGTTCAAGGAAAATACTCACAGGTTAGTGCAATTTTTGATGGGCCTAAATGAGGAATATGAGCATGTAGTAAATCAGGTTATGTTGATAGAGCCCTTGCCCATGGTAAATAGAGCCTTTGCTATGATGCAAACTGTCGAAAGACAACGGATGGTAAATGCTAACAATGGCAGAAACTTGAATGTGGCTATGATGGTGCGACAGAGCAACTCAAGCTTCAAACGAGGAAGCAGAAACAGTATCAATAGTGGAAGAAAGCATTTCGCAAAAAAGGAAGAAAAATATTGTGAAAAATGTGAGAGGACCGGCCATACCATAGAAACATGCTTCAAGGTGCACGGGGTACCCGACTGGTATAAGGAACTAACGGGGCAGAAGAATAAAGCGCACCTAGCCATGTGCAGCGATACACCTGCAGACATCCAACAAGAAACTAATGAATGCACTGAGAAGGCTGGACAGATCCCACAAGACCTTGCTGCCTTCATACAACAAGAAATATCTAAAGCTATCAAGGGGAAAGTTATTGGAGAGGTAAAGTTAAGCGGGCTAGCAAACTTTGCAGGTAACAACCCAAAGCAAACTCATATTTACCATGCAGATAATGATTGTAAATGGTTGATTGATTCGGGAGCATCGTCACACATGGTCAATACCATAGATCATTGTAGCAAACATAAGAGAAATAACATTTACGAATCAGTGACATTACCAGATGGCACCAAGCAGCAAGT
>JAOTAX010000007.1:758706-772101 GCA_025629825.1 Erythroxylum guanchezii
AGTAGTCTGAAATTTCAGATTAAGCTTCACTTAGATATTATCTCGTTTCATTTTAGTTATGTCTCTTGGTAAACAATGTTTTAATAGTCTAGGAAATCTATAATTATATGCTTAACAAATATTTTGGATTTGTATCTTCGTTATTACAGTTAGATATTATCTCGTTTTATTTTAGTTATGTCTCTTGGTAAACAATGTGTTAATAGTCTAGGAAATCTATAATTATATGCTTAACAAATATTTTGGATTTGTATCTTCGTTATTACAAATTATAACTTGTTTAAATCCTTAATAACGAGTTATGGTTGGAGCACTTCCAATGATAGTAGATCAATTGATTTTTGAGGCTGAATATAAAAACTAATTTTCAATAAGAATAAGAGAAGCACTGATACATCTTAAAAAGATAGTGGTTTGTCTCCAGTGCAGATCAATTATCTTCTTGTCGAAGATGCTTTGTTCTAATGGTTTTTTTAATGTATACAAACTTTTGCTTTCAATGGCCCACATCGAAAGGAAAAAAAATCGGCCTCTTTAAAACTTCAGTTGCAATACTTGCAGCAAGCAATAATAACAGATCTTAGCATTTGATTGCTTTTGGCTGTCCAAAAGATGACCAACAGACCTTTAATTTTGCAGGTAGAATTTTGCGGTTAGTTCTATTGATGCCACTGATTGTCAAAAGAGCATGTGAATGAACTACGATAGTTGGTATCATGGGTTGCTTTGCATCAAACAGAACTAAAAAAGGTACCTGGATATGAAAATCCCACTGTTCTTGCCTCATAAACACCTTGTGAGTGTTCATTATAACCATTCGGACCAATTCATTCTTTCTATTTCATGGTAGTTTGGTTATGCTTAGTCTCTAGCTAAATGTCAGGATATCTCAGTTCCCTTTACTGAAGGCTATTGTTAAATGTTTCAAGATTTTTTCAGGCAAGAATTTTAGAATGCACAATAGCATCTGGGGATCTAACTTTTATGCAACTGGATTCAAAAAGCATATTGCTTCGTATTGTACTAATATTACAATGCTCAAAAGTTGTAAAAGTAGTCTGAAATTTCAGATTAAGCTTCACTTAAATATTATCTCGTTTCATTTTAGTTATGTCTCTTGGTAAACAATGTTTAAATAGTCTAGGAAATCTATAATTATATGCTTAACAAAGATTTGTATCTTCGTTATTACAGTTAGATATTATCTCGTTTTATATTAGTTATGTCTCTTGGTAAACAATGTGTTAATAGTCTAGGAAATCTATAATTATATGCTTAACAAATATTTTGGATTTGTATCTTCGTTATTACAAATTATAACTTGTTTAAATCCTGAATAACGAGTTATGGTTGGAGCACTTCCAATGTAGATAGTAGATCAATTGATTTTTTAGGCTGAATATAAAGACTAATTTTCAATAAGAATAAGAGAAGCACTGATACATCTTAAAAAGATAATGGTTTGTCTCCAGTGCAGATCAATTATCTTCTTGTCGAAGATGCTTCGTTCTAATGGTTTCTTTAATGTATACAAACTTTTGCTTTTAATGGCCCACATCGAAAGGAAAAAAAAATCGACCTCTTTAAAACTTCAGTTGCAATACTTGCAGCAAGCAATGGTAACAGATCTTAGCATTTAATTGTATCTTCGTTATTACAGTTAGTATCAGTGAAGTAGAGGCTTTATATGAACTCTTTAAGAAACTAAGCAGTTCAATCATTGACGATGGGCTTATTCACAAGGTTTGTGTAGTGATTTGCGTGTTGCAAGCGTTCACAAAGCTGTCTGTTTGCTAAAAATTTTGGTCAGTCACCAAATATGTGTCAAATGTCATTTTGTTGTCTGAGCAGGAAGAATTTCAGCTTGCACTCTTCAGAAGCAGAAACAAAAGTAATCTTTTTATTGACAGAGTGAGTTATAATTGTTTTCTTCTCTGGAATTGTGATAGTTATGTTTAGAATTTTTGGAAGAAGTAGTAGACACTGCATCCACATTACAGTGTTACCTAGTAACATTGGCTAATATTGCTTACATATTCTCCATTTTCAATTGTAATTTTGCAGATTTTTGATTTATTTGATGTCAAGCGTAACAGAGTGATTGAGTTTCGAGAATTTGTGCGATCTTTGGGAATTTTTCATCCAAATGCACCTGTTCAAGAAAAGATTGCATGTAAGATACTGTGTTTTTAATTATCCTTGTATGTTTGATGCTTATAGAAAGAGTCCAGCTTCTTCCTAATGTAACACTACTGAGCATCAAAGCTTCAATTGCGGATTTAGGACACATGTTTTTGTGCATTCTACCGTCCACTGCACTTCACTAACTTGGAGAGTATCTTGTTTCAGTTGCATTTTGTTTATATGATTTAAGGCAAACTGGTTTTATCAAACAGGAGGAGGTTAATGCCAAAAACTTTTCTCTTTACTGTTCACATCTTTCACATGCTACAAAGTCCTTACATGATTAATCAGCTACCAATTTCATGATCCTGTCTTTAAACTGTTTCATATTGCTGTCTGGATTTTTGGGAAGAGACACCACATAATATAAAAAAATACTAATCATCACTTCTCTTAATTTGTCAATGTATGATTAATGAGCTGAAAAGAGAACAATTTCTTCTGATAGAAGCAACTACGTGATTTGACTGCATCTTCTGCTACTTCAACTTTTTTATATTACCTGCAGTTAAAGGAGATGGTGCTGGCACTTCTGCATGAATCGGATCTAATATTGTCGGAGGATGTTGTTGAAACAATTGTTGGTAAGGTAATAACTAGTCTTGATATCAAAGTATGTTATTCTTCTGTAACTAGCCCTCATTATTCTGATTTTATTATCCAGAATCTTTTTTTTGCAGACATTTAGTGATGCAGATGAAAAGAGTGATGGGAAAATTGACATGGAAGAGTGGAAAGAATTCGTGATTATGAATCCTTCTCTGATAAAGAACATGACTCTTCCGTATTTAAAGTAAGTTCCAAGTTCCTGATTCTAGTGGAATAGGACCATTTAGACTCATGTGCATCATGACCAGATGACTGTAGTTTTGCATGTTACATGAGGTATAAGTCTATTTTAGGAATGTATTTTCGTCTTTTGGATGGTCAACATCTAAAAGACGCACCAGATACTAAACAAACCTGAGGTGCATCCAAGTGAATTATTTTAATAGATAAAACCCACACTGAACACCCGCTTTCATTTCCTCAGGGATATAACTTTGGCATTTCCCAGTTTTGTGATAAGTTCTAAAGTTGAAGATTCAGACATGTCCAACGAAAACAATATATACAAAGATGTCCATCATGCCATTTAAAAAGTGTGCCATGAGAGGAACCAGGTTCCAAATGATTTCTTTTGTCTGCGTGCCAGATGGCTAAAATGGTTTTAATCTACAATGTCTTCAAATATGGAAAAGGTTGCAATTATATTTTGCCATGATTTTCTTGACAACCTTGGAAAAGGTTTGGCATTGAGGCTGTACTGATTTGCCTTGTATTTCTCTAGAAATTCCTAACCGTATATATCTGGAGTATAAAAATGGTCTACAAGCCCACCTCGTGTTGGAGCTTAAGTGGAAATATCCAAAATGGATCTCAAATACAATACAAATAGAATCTGATCCTCCTTCATTTCTGTGTAGTTTCTTTCATATTTTTTCTAGAATACTATTAACAAGTTAGATGAAATTTTTTTCCCATTCAGGACTCACATTAAGCTATATGCTTTTACTTAATTATAACTGTGAATTTAAATTTTATAAAGGTATGTAACTTTATGTCATTTCGTAAGATAGATCGTGTATTCTACAAAATCAAATTTACTCTTCTTATTTATCCTAAAGCATTTGTTGAATAAAATTCTCTGTGTTTTGAACAGCTGCTCTAGCGTAGGGAGCATTTTGGTAAATATGGGAAGGTCCTAAAAGTATCTATGTCTCGGACAGCAACTGGTGTCATACAACAGTTTCCAAACAATACTTGTAGTGTGTAAGGACCTTTTTTCATGTCTGTCATACTCAACATATGTCCTCATTGTTTAACTTAATATGTTCTTTATCTACCATTAAATAAACTTGGTTAGTTTGATGAATTCCTTCAAGGGTTTTATGTTGTAGAGTTACTTTGTTATGTTGTAATTTGAACTTTCATATACTTGTGTGGTTTTTGTGACAACAGAAGGATTTGTATAATTTTAGGTGATTTTGTGGGGTTGACAATCACCTTGGTTTGTTCTCCTTTTTATTTGTTGTAGATATATTGCTCTCTAATTTAAGCTCAATTGGTTTTTGTTTTGATTTATGATGGCTGAGGTTATTTTTAATGCAGATGGATGAAACACTGGACTTATTTAATGAACTACAGCTTCAACATCAGGCAGTAGCTACAAAGACTAAGTCTCTCCATGATGCATGTGATCGTCTGGTATTATTCCTCTCTCCTTTCTTTGTCTTGTTTGGTAATGTGAGGTCTTTTGGCTACTGTGGCGAAAGACTTAATTATTCGTGTGTTTGATGATGTGGCGTTGAGAATGGTCCGTCAATAGATTTGGTTGAAGCTTGACTCTTCTGGCTGCAGATAGCAAATTACTTTCCTTTTGATGAAGACTTGGATTACCCTGCAAAGCTGGAGCAATTTACTGAGACAAACTCAGAAACAGCAGTAAAGTGCCCCATACACAATTTAATTATCTAATGGTTATTTAATAAAATACAAAAATTGCTGAAGTTGGTGTAGAAATTTCTGAAATTATATGATTCAATTTTCTGCTATTTCATTTCTTTCTGTTTTGCATTTTACTTTGTAAATTTCACGAGTCCATTTGAGAGGATCTTCTCCTTGAAGTAAATTTTGCAATGGTTTCTTAACGATCACATTTTTTGCCTGTTTTAAAACTGGAAAGCGTGAAACACATGTATGACATACATTCTCTACATGATGACCTTCCATTATCCAGCAGTGGAATATATCAAGATAGTAACTGTTTAAATATTTAATGAATCAATGTTATGGAATAATATACCTTATGGTGATTATGCTTGGTAATTGTTTGATGATTGATCTCAACTGGTGAATTCGTTTGGTTTGTTCATACCAACTAGCACATCCATATTATACAAGCGTCAATCTTTTTTGAATATGTTAATAAAACATGAACTGACCTCTCGTATGGAGAAACTTGTTTTAATGTTGGCTTCTTATTCTTTGAATTCCTTGTTTAATTTTCGGTTGATGAAGACCATAATGCTTTTAAAACTTGGTACCCACCCCTAGAGAAAAATCTATCATACCTTTCCAAGTTGTACCGATGTCTAGAACCAACTGTTTTCACAGGCTTGCCTCAGGTACTTGAATTTGAGAAGTCATTCGTTCTTGAGTTGTTGTTTTCAGAATTTAAAGAATAAAGTTTCACTCATTTGGTTTTTGTCAAACTATTAATCTTTTGGTTTGCAATTGTGATTACTACATCAATCAAGAAGCAGTGGAGGTTTGCTCTGTCTCTATTCAAGTGAGTAACCTAAATGAAGATTTTCACATATCAGGACGTAGTGGCTGGAATTTATTCTCACTAGCTACTTCTGCCTATCATGTTTGTCATATAGAAAGCAAGTAAACTGATAACAAAGAGAGCAACAGCCATGGATTGACAGCTCTTCCTTATCAAGCATGTTTTAATCTTAAGGGAGCAGGTTACCTTCCTTCATTGTCTCTATTTGTTCTTTGGTTTTTTTTGCCTACTAGATGACTCATCTTGAACTCATAATTTGGCCTTTCAGATAGCTCTTCCTTATCAAGCATCTTTTAATCTTAAGGGAGCAGGTTACCTTCCTTCATTGTCTCTATTTGTTCTTTGATTTTTTTTGCCTACTAGATGACTCATCTTGAACTCATAATTTGGCCTTTCAGATTGCTCCTTATGATATAGAGTTTTCGGTCACATACAAGGAACTATGATTTCTCTCACTTACTGGTTAGTTCTTTTAAAATTAATACCCTACTATTTTACATGCTCTATCCAATATCTTAATATTTCATCATACACACTTAGAATAGCCTCTAACAGCATCCGTGCCTCTCGGGTTTGGTTATGGGAAAAATGTACTTGTAGCTTTACATGTTGTAATTCAAACGAGTCAGTTGACTCAGATCAATTATTCAACATTGATCTATACATTCTTAATTGTGCGCTCTCTCTAATATATAACTACAAGCATGTTAGTATAATCTAATTACTTCAATAAATAACTATCACAGGAGCACCTGAGACGGATACTTAGCATTCAGGCTTCACTATTTGATTGGTCAAGATCATCTTCACTGGCAAGGTCTTTGTCTCCCCGAGTTCTAGAAAGCCAAGTGGATGCAAAAAAGGTTTGTCCTTCTCTGCTTTTGGACATTAACTTAAGAGCATCAAATATTATAAAGAAGGCAAGTGCAAGGTCTATATAGACTTGAAGGCAGTTAATCATTGACATAATATCAGAATAATAACATTCAGATACATATTTTACCTACATACAAAGACACACTTGCAAGCATGGTATGAGAGATTTTAGGTACTCATTTAGGTGATCAAATATATAGGAGAATAGTGATCAGTTAGCTAACTAAATGAACAAACAATGTCTACATTTATCTTTCAGAACTCTTCAATTGTCCATAAGCATGATGTTTTTAATATGTTTCTCTAGGTGACTGCTGTGAAAGTTGCATTATCCTCTGGCAGTTAAAACAAGAAAGTAGACTCAATCATGTCCAAACCACTTAAGGATCAAGCTTTTGCCAGTCCAGATAAGGTTGCTGAACTTGCTCAGAAGCTATATTGCGATTTATGGGTCAACTTCTATGGAGTCGATTAAAAATTATTTCTAGATTTTTAAGAAGGTAACTTGTCTTCAGATAACTAAAATTGTGCCTTGAGATACAAAGTAAGTCGAAAGGTTTGGCTAAAGAAGAATAGTACTGTTTTTCAACATACCAAAAGAAAGGAATATCAGCAAGATAATATATATGGAAAATATTCTTCCATGGACACAAGAACATGAAGAATATTCTTCCATGGACACAAGAACATGAACAATTTGATACAAAGAACTGCATAAACATGTTTCGCAATATTGATGTTGGCAATTAATGTCAGACAAAAAACAAAACAGTGCATCCAATTTGAGCTGATTGTGTTGTGTTTATGGAATAGGTACATGCAGCTGTCCACCAAGAATTACCAACAGTCTTAGCAAAGATGAAATTTTATCTGCAGAACCCATCAACACGAACAATACTTTTCAAACCAATAAAGTAAGTACATACTTTCATTATTGAATTACATTATTTAGCTCTTTGTGGGTTTTGACCGAGTTTCAGTAGGTATCGTTTGAAACATTACGTTACTTCTTAGAACTTCGACTTTTAAAGTTTTTTTAGGAAAATTAATTCATTCCCCTTTGAATTCGTAGCTCTAAACTTAGTGTAATAGTGAGAATGTACCGATTTTCAAGTATATAGTTTTTAAAGTTCACTACTAAATCTGGTGCAGAAGTTCCCTTAGTTGAGGAAACAAAAGTGGAATGAGTGAACATTTCTTAGTTAGGAAACTTTTTCACTGAAATCTAATATTTGTTTTTACAATGAAAATGTATCCAATTTGGCATTTGTGTTGTTTCTGTAGAAGGAAAAATAAATTGCTAGATGGAGCATATGGAGTTAAGGCAATGGAGTATATGGAGTTAAAGTGCCTTAGGATAATATTAACTACTGGAATATTATGGTTGTATCTTTGATTTCGATTTAGCCAGATTTTAGATTTCGCATATAAATGCTGAAACCATATGTGCAGAACTATGAGATTGTCTTAATTCTTGTACTGTGGAGAGCCAATGAGGTCTAATTGATTATCTCACATGTATTCCATGTCTAAATAACAATCTAAAGCCTGTTTTTTCTTCGGACAATCGCTCCAAGTAATTATCGATCAACTTGATTACAGATTTTGAGCGACTTGGAAGGGAATGTTTTATGCTTCTGATGATGAAAAATGATGATTTTTCATGTAACTAGCAGTTCTGCAAATTTTGCAGGTTAAAGCGCTTCTCAAGGAGAAGAAATTGGAAATGCTTGTTGATCCAGATCTTCAGAACAAGTACACAGAAGCTGAAGTTGAGCAGCTAATCCAAGTGGCATTACTCTGCACTCAAAGTTCCCCAGTGGATAGACCTAACATCTCAGAAGTTGTTAGAATGCTCGATGGCGACGGATTAGCTGAAAGATGGGAAGAGTGGCAGAAGGTGGAGGTTGTATGCCAGGAGATCGATCTATGCCCGCCTCGGAATTCCAAATGGATCCTCGACTCCACCGAAAATCTACATGCTGTAGAATTGTCTGCTCCTAGATAATCATTGTAGGTGATTAAAAAAAAATTGTTACCACATCTAATATATTGGTCTTGGTTATTGGTCTTTTTCCTAAAAAATTCTCATTCTGCAATGAGACCAGTTTAGGCACTGTAGGAATTGTATACCATGATTCGTGTACAACTGTTGCGTATGATCTTTTTGGGATCAGTTCTGTTCCATGTTCCTTGGAGGAATAGCTGGAAAAAGGTGTACACTACCTACTTTTAACACAGAAAAGCTACCATCTTTTGCAACCTCAACTCACATGTTTAGCAACAAAACCTTGCATGACTCGAGAACACTGAATGATCCTTTTATATGTTCCAAGTGTCATTTTGTTGTTTTACATTTGCTTTCTTGTTTAGTTTGTCCTGAGTGCCTCACATTTAATATTTGATTTTAATAAAATTTAATTTATTTCCATTTTATGCCGATAACTTAGAGGTTGTTTAGTTATTCCTTTAGCAGTTGTGTAAAAGATATAGCTTTAATATTTAATCTTTGGTAATTAAGTCTGATATTTTCAAATTACAAAGTTTATTATTATTGAATACTTGAAAATTATAATTTTTTACGATACAATTGATTACAAAAAAATTAAAACTTTGTTTAATTTTTTAATTATAGCTCAAATCTTAAAAATTGACAATAAAATGTTAAATTTTTAATTTTTTATTATAGTCTGAATTTTAAAAAATAGCACTAAAATATTTAAAATTTTAATTCTTTTTAATTTTTGCTCGATGTTATTGTCAATGTCAAGTTATTAACGAAATGATGTCATTGTTAAAAATGGAATTTTGAAATCAATTTACACAGCTTCAATCTTTTGTTATTTGTATGTTTTCCGGACATCCTCAACCATTTATTTTTTGTTTCACTGTTTATTATTATTATTATTATTGTTATTATTATTATTATTATAGATATAATAACAAATATATATATTACTAATCAGTATTAATTTATATATTTATGTAAATTTTATGTTTGTTATTATATATATATATATATATGTATATATATATATATATATATAATTACAAAGATATGTATTACTAATTAGTATTAATTATAATATATTTAACAACAATAAAAAAATTGTTCTTTAAAATATAATTAATTAATTAATTAACTAATTAGCTAATTTTGATTTAACTTGATAATAACAATATTTATTTATACATATTTAGCCAATCATAAAATAACCTATTAAGCCTTCTATTCGTATACATTTTTTAAAATTATAACTTTATTTTTTAATTATGTACTAAAATTTATATCACCTGTGACTCCTATACATGTACAAATTTTATTTTATTAATTCATTTCAAATGCTATGATTTTTCCTTATTTTCTCCCAAACAATTTATCTACATTAACAAATTTTATTTTTCTCACAAATTTTCAAATTAAAAATATTTATTTATACATATCTAGCCAATCATAAAATACCATATTATTTGTATCCATTTTTCAAATTATAACTTTATTTTTTAAATTATGCATATGTATACAATATATATATTACTAATTAGTATTAATTATAATTTAATTTTTCAAAACAGTAAAATTCGTTATCCCCATTTATAGATCATTTTTGCCCAGAAAATGTCATTAATACATGTACAGTCATATTAATGTGCAAAAATTGATATTATCGTGCATGTGTATGCCATATTTTGCATAAGCATGAATTTTGCCTTCTAATTTCTCAATAATTTCTCATATTTACTATTCAAGTCTTATCATGGGTAACAGGGTGTTACAAATGGAATGTAACATCCACCATCAAGGTAGACTTACGAATCTAATGATTTAAGAATTAAGTCATTTAGAGGTCTAAAGAAGAAGTTATGGTCAAAAGAAGCAAGACTGTTCAGTAAAAGACAAAATCCCAAATACACGATCGTGCATTTGCACACGGTGCAAATTTCTTTTCACCTCCAAAGTCATCGTTGTGCTTTTGCACGATAGTGCTTTTTGGCTAACTCTCAAAGTCACCATCGTGCAATAGGTTTATGCCTCACTAAAATTATTAAAATCTTCATGCCTTTATCATTGACTCAGTTTCAGATTTTTCCAAGTAACACTTTTGGGTCTACTATTCACATTAAATCTGAAAGCGACACTCATATAATTTGGTCATACTCTCTTCTAGAAAAGTGTTCCTCTATGTCTTGTCTTTACATTGACACCAAAATCACTCAATTTGGTTTAGTAATGTGGAAGATATACCTCAAACATTTTCGGACTGTTCTTAATCAAAAATAGTTTACTATGTACAACTTCCATCTAGCAATTGAACACATTAGAGACTGAATCAAGATTTACCTTCTTCATATGATTTGTAGCCCTATTTCTCTAGTATACTCTAAATAAAAAATCATCTCAATTGGAATCCTACAGATCAAAATATCTCCAAAATGATGAAACATGTTCAGTAAAATATTCACTTCATGCTCTTCCAACCGATACCCTTACTTTGATTCAATCAATCTTTTTCAAATCAAAACCAAAAGCTATAATTTTTTTTAGAGAGAGAGATGGGCTAGAAATCCAATGCTTCAAAAATCAGGTCATTTGGAGGTCGGACGAAAAAGTTATTGCCAAAATAGTAAAACATGTTCAGCTTGAAGGAGGACCAGTCGCGATCACGACCTGCACGCGCCTTTGCCGGATTTGCAATTGCGGTGCTTCGCGATTACGAGCTGCGCGCGTATTCGGCAGATTCACGATCGCGCTTCCTCTCAACTTCCATTTAAACACTCATCCCACATCTCTACCACCACTGCTATTTATTCTTCCACCTTAAGAAAAACCAGAAGCTAGTCATTTTGCACAGACAATACATGAGTTTTGCATGGAGTTAGGGCTTGAAAATAGTTGAAGCTTTTGGAGTTTTCAACAAGTAAGTAGTGAATTAATTCTTTAGAATTGTGGATTTATGAAATAAATTTGATGAATTTACTGTCATCTGCATGAGCATCGAGTTTACGTGTACATATTCATAAACGTTGTGTTAATGGGATGAAAATATGGATATAGTGTTATTTTAATTTTGATGATTATTAGTGATCAAATGTTGTAGAAATGAGTTTTGAAGTTCGAAATAGCAATAAAATGGTGTAACCTCTCATTTTCATGTTGATGCTGTTAAATAACAAATTTTAGATTTTTGTGATTATAATGTGTTACAGAACTATATTATGATAATGTGCCACATTTTTGGAATAATGATATCTTCATTTTTCATTTATTATTATCTTGTTTTGTAAAATACAAAAATTTTTGCATCAACTGATATTTTAAACTTTCAGATGCACTTTTAAGCCTAGCGTTTTGAAGAAGTTGAGTTAAGGATACAGTCTTACGAATGTTTCATCTATTAATTTTAATAATTTCATAAAAAAATTGTTTATTTTAAATTTTGTTAATAATAAAATTTAAGAAACATTTAATACTCGTCGTTTCAATTTTCTTTCTCATTCGTCAACCATATTTATTTTCTTTGTTTCCCTTCATATTTTCTTTGTTTCCTTTCTATTGCTTAACTTGATCATTTTTTCTTTGTTTCCTTCCTATTGCTTAATTTGATATCAAACCCCTTATTAATACCATGTATACTTATAATTTGGACCAATACAAAGCAATGTGAAACCAATTACACAACTTCATTGACCACTTTAGATTTTCCTCCAATATACATACGGGTCAATTTGTTTTTGCACTCTGATCTTCCATAATTTTCCTATATTCATCTTCTCACAAGTATAAATTTATACCGGATGAATCATAGTTGTTGAAATCATTAAAAAGAAATTAATATCCCAACGTATCTGTTAAATGTCGATTTCAACAAAAAATCTTTCCAACAGATTTTACAGCCGATTTAACAGATACGCTGAAATTTCAATATTCATTATCTTACAACGAAATTTTAAATTATGAAGTATTTTTTTATTGTCAACTTATTTTTTTTCATATTCTACCTTTTATATTTTCAATATAATATATTTAAATCTTCTTTATAAAATTTGTCTTTCATATTTAAAATTTCTATTATTTAATAACTGCTTTTTACATTATAGCCGATTAAATTAACTGGGCATTATTACTGCACATTGTGCAGTATTACTCTGCTAGTCTTTATTATTCACATCTATGCCTTACACTACCGCTGCCTCTGTTTGGTTTTCTATGCTCGATGCCTATGGCTTTGCTTTTCAACGCCGCATATGCACATTCACGCCTCGATCTGCAGCTTCGAGAATGAGACAGTTTCTCCAGTAACGCAACTTTCCTTCGACTTGGCGTGACGGAACATTTTGGAGATGCTTCTGGTTGTGTATTATCCAAAGAATAATTATGGGTTTTTCAGGAAGGATTAATCCTACACCTTTCTTAATTTCCAATCGTATCTCATTCGATTTTTCTTCTGGAATTTCCAGAACAAATTTTCAGATCGCATAAACTAATTTTCATTTAGGATTTGTTCAAGAATCAGATCATATCTGAATTTTCAATTCCAAAGTTTCCGATCAATAACAATCACACAATTTAATCAAATTATAGAAATAAATTCCTGCTCTGATACCACTGTTGGGAAATTTGGTCCAGATCTGATCCGACCACAGCGGAATAATCACAAAATTTTTTCGTGATTTTGATTTTCCGAAAACCAAGATTTATTTAATTTTATAAAATGATTAACACGAATCAAAATAAAGCGAAAATTTAATTCGTACCTTATTTCGAAGCTTGATCTGTATCTTGTCGTATCTCTCGAACCGTTTCCGAAATCGATCTGCCTCAACCACCGTAGCCGCACAAGTGTCCGACCTTTAACGATATCCACAGAATAGGTTGAAAGAACTCTGTCACTTTTACAGAGAGGGTTAAGCATGAAGTGCTAGCTGCATAGAGCTTAAGCCTATTTATAATAAGCTTAGGACGTTTTAGTAATTTAATTGAAATTAAATATTAATTTCAATTA
>JAOTAX010000007.1:785661-807603 GCA_025629825.1 Erythroxylum guanchezii
GGCCCAATTTTGCGTTTATTTTTTAAAGACTATTTTGCTATTTTTTGTCTTTTATTTTCCTAATCTTGTCAGGTTTTAGATTATGGTTGTTGGCCATTATAAATAGGCCTTATTGATATTTTCTGCGGACGATTATCTTATTTTCATTCCAGAATTTGGCTTTGACTTTCTTTCAAGATCGCTTGTCGCTCTTGTTTACCTTTTCGTCCAATCAAACGACATTGATTGAACTCGTGAACGGAGTCTAAACGTTCTTGTTCCATTCGTAACTTTCCGTTCTGCGTCATCATATCTATGGTCAAAATGGATCAACAAATACTATATAAGGGGGAGATGCTTATGGGAAATATAATACTTCAAAGGTCAACCTTACTTTTTTGACCATTTGAAACTTAAAGAAGCAATGTTAAGGTATGTTATATGAAAGGTGGGAAATGGGAATGAGGCTTCACTAATTTTTGATAATTAGAGCAAGGTGGGTGCTATAAATGCACAATGAAAATATCTGAGTAGAATAAACTATCTACCCAAGGACATTAGAGTTAAAGTGTAGATTTTAGACAATTAATAGGATAATGCTCCAAGGGAGCTCACTTAAATACTTCCTAATTACATTCCAAAAAACTCCAAGAAGGACTTTATATTTGGACTTCGAATAGCTCGAGGATTTTATTTCATTTACTTTAAAAACAAATTATGTATCATTCATTAATGCATGTCATAAAAATAAAAAATTGTAAACTTTATAATACCTTAAATTCAAATAAATGATGTTTGAATGAGATCAATATATTTAATTAAATTAAAAACTCTCCTTTATTTTATCTAATCTCCATAAAAATATAAAAATTGATTGTTCTAAACAAAAACATTTATAATTAAAAAATTAACATTTGCTCTAATTAAATTATTATTTCTATTGAAAACAACTTTTTTAGTAATTAGGAGTAAGATTGCGTACATTAGACCGCCTCAAACTATACGTATAGTTAGGGGTAAGCATTATACGGGCCGGCCCGATTACCCGGTCCGACCCAAATTAATTTGGGTAAGCAAATGCTAAATTTCGGGTAATTCGGGCCGGCTCAGGTATTACCCGAATTAGGTTTAAAAGAATTATGAAATAGGGTAATTAGGGTAAATCGGGCCGGGATAATTCGGGTAAATTGGGCCGGAAAAATAGGTATTTCGGATAAATCGATCCGGGTAAATTCGGGTAATTGAAAGTTCGGGTTCGAGCCGGATAAAAAAAAAATTTTCGGATAATTCGGATCGAACCTAAACAATAAAAATTCGACCTAAATTACTCGAATGCTCGCCCTACGTATAATGAGATTTTAAGGGGTGGTATTTTTGGTGGTGTTGACAGAAGAGAGAGCCGTTGGAAAGACATTTGAAAACGAAGAAGGACGCATCTAATCTAACTCAGTAAAGATTACTGCATAAAGACGAATGTCTTTGTCTGTCAATATAAAGATATTACGGGGACTCAGAACTGAGCAAAAATAAATATTAATTAAACAGTAACGGTCGGTTATCCTTTCTCAAGCAAACGGCTCTATTTTTTTTGAAGCGAGTGAGTGAGTGAGGTCAGCCCGCGTCTTACTCTAAATTTTGAAATGTCTTTTAAAAAAGCTTTTATTCTTTTCTCGGTAAACGAGCTCTTCTTTCTGTTCTTTCTTCTGCCTCTATTTTTGAACCTCTTCCAATCTTTTTCTGTTTTTCAAAACCATCTCTTATGAATCCAATCACACTTCTCTGATTGATAGATAGAATACATCCTATTCCTGGTCCATCCTTCTTCCAAGTCAATGGGTACTTGTCTAAGCAAGAAAACAACTTCTTCTCCTTTGAAACAACCCACACCACCACCACAACCACAACCAAACCATGTCGTAGTAGTACATCCAGTCAAGTCTTGTAAAAATGACACGGTCGATAAGGTGGAGGATAAGGAGCAGACGAAGAAGAAGATGGTGCTTGAGGAAGCAGATCCTAGAGTTGAAGCACCCAGAAAAGTGGAAGAAGGAGATGAGAGGGTGGTGAAGAAGAAGGAGGTGTTTGTAATCAAACACAGGAAGAGTCATGACAGAGAAAGAAGTGCGGAAATGGAAGAGAGTGGGGGTCATGATAAAATTGATGACATGGGCAAAGTGAAGACAACGGAGGACGAGGTGGAGGACGAGGTGGACGCCATTCTCATCCAATGTGGAAGGCTCAGCCGCAGCAACTCCTCTGGTGCCGGAAAGACTATTTCTTCTTCTGGTAGGAAGTACAGTGGTTCCAAAAGGAGTTTCGATTTCGACCAAGAAGGCAGCGACCCTGCAGCTGCTGGTGATGACGATGATGTTACGGATGAGAAGAGGCAGCACCGCCAGCGTAACCGTCAACGTCAATCTCCTCAGGGAAGGAGGCGGACGCGGACACCCAGTAGGGAAAGAGAGCAGAATCAGCGATCAGGAAGCAGAGAGAGAGGTAATGGAAGACGTGTGAGTAGATCACCTGGTAGGAGATCCGAAGGAACAACCACAACTGCTACTCCAATTATGACTAGTAATAACGCTAGTGATAGTCATAACGTTGCTTCAGGCAGTGTGAAAAGACCAGCCAAGATGGTATCTGTTCCTCCAACTGTCTCGTCCCTGGCGATGGATAAGAGCAATGAATCTCAAGCAGCAGTAGCTGGTTCAAGCTCAAACACTATCAAACGTATATCTGTGAAAAGAGGTGTTGTTGAGGCCGCGGGCCATAGAAGTTCCGCGTCCCCACGTTCTCAGTCTCCTGCTAGACCGATTGCTAATGGCAGCAACAATCAGCAGCCTTCGCTTAGCAGGAGCTCATCTAGGAAAGCTGAACATTCGCCCTACAGGAGAAACCCATTGACTGATATTGACACCAACGTTCTCCCACCACCCACTGCCAACAAGCCTACAGGGACCAACACCACACTAACCAAAGCCAAGGATGTTCAGACTCAGGTATATATTTCATGCTTCCATTATTACTGCAAACTCAGGAGATGTCAAATTTTATGTCTTTTGAATTCGGATGCAGAAAGCAAGTTATGAGACGGCCAACAGAGCCATTACTAATTCCACCAAGGTTGCCAAGGAACAGCCCACGGAAGAATTTAATGCCGTTTTGACCACCACTGTCGTACCCGAAAGCTTGAATCCTCACAGCTCATCAAGAAGCAGGTCTGCTAGGCAATCTCGGGACCTGGACTTCAATCCTGAAGCTTTATTGAACCCACCACAATCTTCCTACACTGCACTTTTGCTTCAAGATATCCACAATTTCCACCAAAAGAACAACACAAACACCCCTTCTTTCTCACTTCCACCATGCGTTTCCAAGGCTTGCTCTATCCTTGAAGCAGTTGCAGACCTTAACTCCAGCACAAGCTCAAATCTTTCAGACCCCAAAACTTCCGATGACAAAAGAAGCCATGTTGCAGCAGTTGCAAATCTTGTTGGAAAGAAAGTGTCAGAGGTCAAAGAACCATTTGTAGAATCTGAAATACTTTCAAGTGATGATATAATGGAGCCTAGCTTTCACAAATATGTGACAGTGAGGAGGGGTGGCACCACCTTATGTGGTGGTGAAGATATGGATGGCCAAGAATCCTCTGGCAGCAATAGCTTTGTGGGCTGCAGCCAACAGCAATGGGGTGTTTCTGCCTCCTCGTGGGAACCCAATTCTGCAGATTCAACAGATCGTTGGACTTCCAGATCTAATCACAAAGAGGATGATGAGAAGAGTCCACTGGGATTCCAAAGGCATACAACACCTGAACCGGGCCGCAATATGGAGGAAGCCAGGAAAGGATTCAGTGGGCAAAGGACAGGAATTGGACGTGGAAGAGTTGGCACTGCAAGAAATGTCCAAGCGTCTCCTGTTGTTGCAGCAAGTGCTTCAACCTAAGTCGTCCTCTAGCCGACTTACAGAGATGTGATTGTTGTTTCTACTCAGCTCAAGTTTTCAGTTGTATACATCTTGGATTGTTGGAAGTTGCAAACTTACAACTAATTGTTCTGGATTTCGGTTGATTGAAAGAAATTCATTTTTCTCATCTTCTTTTCCATGTTAATTTTTTGTTTCCTAATCTTTCTTCCAAATTCCAATCATTAGTCATTAAATAAAATGATAGCTCAATTTCATCCTTACAGGAAAAAAGCCCTTTTTCATGTTCTTTTTTTCAGTTCTCTGACGGACTTGCAACTGAAGTTGTTTAGAAATATGTGAATCAAGTAATGTTCTTTGTCAATAGGTAGTGACTCTTCTCTTTCACAAACATTGTTTGATTATAATGGAGCCACCATCCATTCTTCCACTGTTAAAACAGAAAAATTCAAGCTCTTCTCATTTCAAAGTTCTGGAATGAAGCGCTTTTCAAGCTTTAAGTTTCTACCAAACGACACAAGAAAGAGCAAGCAACAGGAAGAGGTCTCAACAAATTATCATGACGCCATTACAATTATTCCAAAAGTTTCCTGCATTACAAAGCCAATCTAAGCAACTTACAAGACAATTAGAGCAAGCTATTTTGAAAAATTCATGAAGCAGTAGCTCATTCAGTTTTAAACCTTAGCCATCACAGAAGTCCAACTATGTGTCCAAATGTTTGCAGAACTAAATCCTTTAGCCCTTCATCGAGGTTGCCTTCACTCTTACAGATGGAATAACGGATCCACCAAAACAGAGAACCCAACAGGTAGGCAATAATTGATACAAATCCAAGATACACTGGTTCCAAGCAAGGTCACTTGAGGAAATGACTGAGTGCTTGACCAACCATTTCAAGTCACATTCATAGATTATAGATACATGATAACTTCTGAAGATAGCAATATAGGATTTCAGTGATTCCTAACCATATTAGCAATCCATGGCTAAAGTTTCATCCTTATACTTCTCTTGTCAACTTGATTCTTGAATTCATTATAGACGTATACTATTAATGCACCAGAATCAAAAGACGAACTGTATGATATCTGCTTAGCTTATCTATGGACCAAAACTGATCACTGTTTCACTCAATACTGTTGCGGTAATTAACCATGTATATTGCAGCCACAGTAACAGAAGCCCCAACCAGTTGCAAAGGTGAGAAGGTCTCACTAAGATATAGAAACCTGGAATTAGAAATATGAATATTAGCAATGCACTATTTACAAGCTCTAGCTGCCATAACAGACCAGACAGTTTGTGTTTGAAGCATCTTACCCAAAGATTGAAGCAAACATGGGGGTTAGAAAGGTCAGAGAACTAAGCATCGTTAAGCTTCCTGAAAAATTAACTATCCAAATTAGTTTGAACAATAAATCCAAAGTTAAACTCAAAGTATCATGTACAGCAGAACGGGGAGTATGAAAAAGTCGAATGCGACATGGTGTAGACAACTTTAGTTTAGATTAAGAAAGGAAGACAAGAAAAAAAGGGAAAATTTCAAAATTGACTTTCAGTAGGCTCAACCTTTTGTTGCATTGTAAAAGTAAATCCCATAACTGATGGCACTACCAAAAATTGATGTATATAGGAGGGCCAATATATCAGTTGTTGTAAGCTCCTTGAGACTTCCCTCAAAAGCAGGATCATGATTGAGAAAGGAGATAAGCAAGAGAGGAAGACCTCCGACAACCATGTGCTGCAACGAGAATTGCAAGAGAGACATTACGCCATTCCTTTGCTTGGCTTAAACTCATCAGAATACAGAATAAGTTAATTAAAAGTAGAACAAAATTCAAAGACCAAAATCCACAGTAGTGTTGAATACAGGAAAATGTATGGAAGTTGAGTACAATAATTTGTTATTCGCAATCCATTTAAAGCCTCCAGAGAGTAAAGCCACTACCACTTAGATTACAGAGAGAGAGAGTAGAGTAATTTTTAGTAATGATAATAGGTTATGAGTTCTGAGAGGAATTGAAGAGACAATCACTGTACCAACCAAGTTTCAATTACCAATTCATCAGCTGTCTCTTTACTACCACGATAGAATACGTCTGCTCATAAGAGATAAATCTTGGATGGATGTCATGGATTAGGATAGCCTACCCATCCAGTTGCCATTACAGGATCAGAGTACTTTGTAACCCAGCGAACCATGACCGTACCAACTGCCATGCTCTGAGCTGCAAGAAGCATCCACCATTCTCCGCTTCCCCATAGAGAAAAATTTTTGTCATCAAAAGTCAATGTTGGTACCTAGAAAGGCAAGTATATCCCTAGTTGCAATCAGACGCAAATAATTGTTAACCAATAATATATTTTCACTTGCATAGTAGCCACTAAGCTGTAAATTGATTATACTACCTGAAGAACAGAACAGAAGCAGCAAATACTTGTAAGCATCTGAGTCTAATAGAATTCCTGATTGATAAAGCTACCAATAATGCTCCAAGAAGGACAATATTAAAGGGGATCTGTAGTTTTATCATCTGATTAAACAAACATTCCTGATTGATAAAGCTACCAATAATGCTCCAAGAAGGACAATATTAAAGGGGATCTGTAGTTTTATCATCTGATTAAACAAACATTTTCCTTTTGTATTATATTGACAAAGTCTACTTCACAAGTGTGACAAAAATGAGATCTACCACATTTTTTTATTATTTAACCAAAACTAGTGAGGTGTTTTAAGACGTTGAAACGAAATCATAGCATCCAAATATCGATCACTGAAATATGAAGGCTGAAGAGATTATTTTGAGTGGTTACCTCAAGAAGTACAAGTCCTATTACACCAAGAACAAGTCCTGCAACTCCAACAAACCCGATGGACTCACCAAATAATAATGCTGCAAGTATTGCAACTGTCAAGGGTTGCGAATCAATTATAACCTGCAGTAAACAGAAAACATAAATTCCCATTAGTTTGAAGACTCGCCAAAATAAATTTCTATATTCAAATGAACCATTCTTGTATCTCTTTCTCTCCGATAAAGTACCAGCTCTCCTTTTTAGGGGTGAATTGAATTGATAGCAAGATATTCACTTCCAAGATAAAATTGAGTTTCTTCTCTTTAGACTTTTAATTCAACGCTTCTTTCCTGACTGACTATGGTGCTCGTTATTGGACCAATTACTTTCCAAAATTCAACAGTTGTGTTGATTGATATATTGGCCCAAGTACCCTTATTCCCACGTAAAAAGAAACGAAGATGAAGTTGAAGTTGAAGTTGAAGGTTAACGTGTGTAAAGAAGCAAACATACACTGCCCAAACCTGCTGTTGTCCTCTGCAAGCCTTCCGCAAGAAACCCCTGTGATTTTCACACGAAAAAAAAAGAAGCATACTTTAAACCCAATTTCAGATGGAAATCAACATATATATATGTTTATCTGTAGAGAACAACAAGAACAGATAATGGCAGCTTGTGGCGTACCTGAAAGAAGGTAGCGTCAACAAGGGCAAAGAGAAAGATGGAAAGCCAAGCAGTGAAACCAGAGGGCATAGGCCTGCCATTGGAGATAGCAAATGCAACCAAAAGGAAACCAGCAGGAATTAGACGAAAAGAGGCCACAAAGAAAGGGCCTACCATTGGCAAGACCTCCTTCATAGCCACCATTGCAGTTCCCCAAAAGAAGAATGGACTCACCAACACTCCAGCCTCCATTGCCCTTTTCAGTACATCCAATTCCGCTGCATCTTTAGCATCCTCTTCTTCTTCTTCTTTTTGTTTAAGACTGCCATTACTAAACGCCGCCGAACCTTCTGTTTCAGAAGAGACAACACACTCTAGATCCAAGCCCGTCCCGACGCAATCAATAAGATCCTGTTTATCAATGGCGGCGGTTGATGATTCTTCCGTGTTTCTACTGCTAGTGGTGCAATTGGCAATAAGGAACTCGCCCCTCCTTCCTTTACGATGATGAGAAGAAGAGAGTGATGCATAGAAGTTGAAAGCATTCCCGTTACGGGTTGCTTCCTGACATGAATTATGAACATGATGTAAACCATTTCGTAAAGAAGAAGAAAAAGAAGTGGTCTTCATAGAATTAAGAAGTTGGGAAGTTGGTGCAGAGCAGGATAAACAAGGGGAAGACATCATTCCCCTCATCACCTTATTAAAGTT
The DNA here is from genome assembly GCA_025629825.1 of Erythroxylum guanchezii. Taxonomy (NCBI): domain Eukaryota; kingdom Viridiplantae; phylum Streptophyta; class Magnoliopsida; order Malpighiales; family Erythroxylaceae; genus Erythroxylum; species Erythroxylum guanchezii. The sequence goes on from JAOTAX010000007.1 coordinate 793,741, forward strand.
TATCTTATGTTAGTTCTTCAGACTCACATAGAGAGACATCTTCAATCAGATACCAGAATAACCGGTGGTGAATCTGAAGCCCACGTCAACTTAAAGTGTCTTGTCCCCTCTCTCTCTCCCTCTCTCTCAATCAGACAATTATTAAATATATCTATTATAAATTACAATACACAATTTTCATTATACGATTAAAAAAAATTAATCAGATATACAAATCTGATTATATCTGATGTGATAAGGACTAAGTACTGTTACTAACAAATTTTCTATTATTTAATCTAAAAATAAATAAATTATTTAAAATGGATAGGATTAACTAAACTAAAAAAAAATCTTTTTTTTATTCGAAGAAACTCGTTGGCGGGTCAAGCGGGCACACCCTTCTGAGAGTCCAATTGGGGAGAGTCAAGCGAGCACACCTTATCATCAAGGACTCAACTAATTCTTCACCTACAGGTAAAACTCCGGTTGCTCTAGGCTCTTACAAAAGAGGCTAACATGGAATCGAACTTGGGACCTAACCGAAGCCAAACCCTACTCTCAACCATCGAACCATACCCCTTGAGAGCAACTAAACTAAAAATACTAATACAAAATAACAAAATCATAGTAAATAATGAGAAAGAAACAATCAAGACCAAATGAAGAATATCTTAAAACCTTTGTGTTTATATTTATCTTGATTCAATGATTAACCCTAATTTCTTAGTCCAATAGAAATTTCAAAGTTACAACCATATTCTTTTTCAAGAAATACAAACCTTATCTTGAAGTTGATTAATTGAATTCTTTTTCTAGTCAACACCCCCAGGAATACATTAATTCATTTCATGAAGTCCTATTTTAGATTTGATTCTAATTTAGAAGATTTATAAGGTCCTATCTTTACGGTTCTATGTTTATGATTCATGTCATAATATATTCATACATATGATTTCTCAATTCGTATATGTAAATATGAAATTGGTTTAAAACATTAGCATATTTTAATTTAACATAAGGTATAACCATGAATTACTTACAAGAAAACTTAGGTCTTTTATTAATTCAAAGAATCAATTCAGACATGGTTATAAGATTCATCTAGTCTAGATCTATCCTAATCTCTGTTTTAAAACCCGGCCCGGACCGGTTAACCCCTTAAAACCGGTGGTCAATTGAACCGATCAAAACCGGTCAACTGTCGGACCGGTCCAACCACTGGTTCAATCAAATTTTTTTATTTTTTTTAATATTATTTATAATTAAATATAATTATTGCATAATTATGACGTCACACCGGTTCGACCGATTTTTCAACCACCGATTGAACCGGTCAAACCGGTGACCAGTCAGACCTCCGGTTCGATAACCGGTCTGAGTTTCAGAACACTGATCCTAATTTAATTCATACTAAGGTAAAGAAATCCAACAACAATTAAGAAAGAAAATAAAATATAAGAAGTAATTCTCTTGAATTCTTGAAGTTCTTTAGTGAATCTTGATAAAATCCCCCTTTTTTTTATAAAGTTATTCCTTTCTTATTACAAAACATTTATTTTAGCTCATTCCGGCTATTCTCATCTCTCCGTATGCCTTTTTATCCTCTTAAAGCAAAAAATCCTTGAATTTTCGCAAATATTATCATTAACATGAGTCCATATTACACCTAATTGGCTTAGTGACTTGATAATTAAACTTTAAATTATGCATTTGAGGGTTTATCTAGAGAAAATAAGTTAAAGGCATAATCTAGGTTCTTGTTTGGGTCATATTTATCCCTATTGACTTGAAGAAGCAAAATAAACCAGTAGCTTACATGGATATAACACAAGTTCGTATTCGACCTGTGTTCTGAGTCCTTCCTTTAAAATCATGTAAGATCGCTTCATCTTAACTTAGATCTACCTAAACTTGTTCCTTCTTTATTAAGGATTAAAATAATACCTAAAAATATGACATAAGTTACATTGAGTACCAAATCTTATAAAAACCATCAGAGTTTAAGCAAAATGCTTTCCAAATCATGCTAAGAACATAAACCTTAGAGAATTCAAAGTGGAGGTGGAGAATTATGAGATATGCTTTGAATTTTGGTGGAAGTAGAATTTTAGTAACTTTAGGCATATATGGAAATAGAAGTGCACTGACATTAGCCATAGAAGTTCATTGACCTTAGGCTTCTATAAAAATAAAACTTCACTGTACTTAGACTTCTTACATGTAACCCTATTATCAAATATACTTTGGTTTTTATGAGTGTTATGTATGTCTATGATATTTAGTTTTGTGTTATTGATAATTATGTTTTTATTGTCAAAGTCCACAAAAGAAGGATCAGATTGTAATTAGAGAACCATCTAAATTAATATGATGAATTAAAAGCTTGATCCTTTAGCAGAATTTAAACACCGTGAATGCCAAAGCTTTTCAACCAACCCATTTATCCACCAGTGGGATGTGAATTTTAGTAACATGTCAATCTGGTAAACTATAACTATAACTCCCACCAAAGAGCATAACTGACATCTTCAGTCAATAACCAAACTGGCAACTTTATCAACAACTGCTACTCCACAAGAGACACAATGCAACATTTTCCCCCTCACCATGGTTATGGCAACTCCAGTGTCTCCCATGCAGTACAGAATCAAAATCACATAACATCTGTACAAGCTAATCAACCAGGAATAAGGAGCCTTCGAAGGGAACCAGCCACCCCCCGCTTTCTTCCCTGCAAAATTCGAGATGCAGTGAGTTTTTCTCGAAAATTTTAATAACTACATTGCAGCACCAGTGAAGTTCTGCCAAATTAGGGAAGTTTATTACCTTCTCGTTGTTAAATAAGTCCTCTGCAATTGCTTCCATTTGCTTTCGCTTCTTCTCTTCTTTCACAGACTCAAGCACCTTGTCAGTCTCGCAATCAGATTCTCTAACCACAAAAAAAAAAACACAAACTTATAGCAAACAAGATGTTCAGAAAGCAATGAAACAACATTCTGTGTTAAGGACAAAGGATCTGACTTGTACGGATATTTGGAGAATGGAACCAAATTGTTGAAGCTATTCCCTGACTGAGTATTTCTCTGTGAAAGGACAACACAAGAGCTTGGCATAAATCAGAAACAGTATTTGTAAAAGCAAAAAGGCAGATAAAGAAAACGTAATTCCACAGACAATTGTTAAAATAAAGCAAAAGGAAAGGAAATAGCTGCAACATATTTTTCCTTCAGACTTCAAAAGTAAAAATCTAAATCCGACTCTCAATGCAATTTTAACTGCATAAAGGGCAATAAATTAACCTGCAACTAATGGCATCGTCCAACTACTATAAGGTTATTCAAACCCAACATGGCGTGCTACCCTTTGTTAAAATTTATATCGCCTCAACCAAAAAACAATTATAGAACAGGAGTTGATAGACATAAATTAAGAGGAAGGAATGACAAAAAGTTTTTAACTCCTGCTGCAAATAACTACATATAGTCCAAAACAAAGAGCCAAATGGATCATTATGAAGGAAAACACTTAAGGTAGCAGCAACAGGAAAGAAAAATTCCAATACCTTTCTGAAGCGTTTAAAATTCATGACTCCAATACTTGAAGTAGAACAAATTGGAAAAGGTAAACTCAAATCCCTGGTGATTAGATCTTGGCTGTAAATGACATCACAGTTTCCACTTTCAGACTCGTTATTCTTCTGCAATTTTGCTCTCATGCCACCATCATTGTCCACATTTCTCACAGGACACCTATCCTCTGATTTAACAGAAAGGTCCATGGATGCCCCTACATTGTTTGTGCATCTGGGAGCTTTTATGCCAATATCAGCATGGGCACGAGTTGATGTTGCTGTTTCTAGCTCTGCATCAGAATCTGCTACCACTGTCTCATCTGTGGAGCATGATGATGAAACAGCCACTGGAAGATAACAAATAAGAGGCTAAATCATCTTGATATGATCAAGAAACGTTTAATATGATCATATTCCGTGGAGTTACCATTTCATTTACAAATTAAACGAAGAATGATAAATCCAATGTTGTTGAAGAAACATTTCAATCAACTTTGGGAGAGAATTAAAACCATGGGTAACCATCCTAAGGCCATTGTTGCACTAAGAACACAATCGGTTTTTCTTTTTAAGGAAAAGATTAAAAACACAAAAAGGGATGTTAAGATCCCTTAGTATTCAAGACATTAAAAGCCAAAGGTGACTTGGGTAGAGGAAACCAAAGTAGCAAGATATGTATCCTGCTAATAGAACTGTCTGGTACAGTTTTTGAAAACACTATCGATTGAAAGAGCAACCATGAAAAGAATAAATACTTACCACACGGAGATGTCAATATAGATGAATCCAGGCATCCAGATAATACAGCACGTAATAAATCTGCCTCATTAACTGTAGATAATGAACTCCATTTGCTGAAGTGATTAAGCTTGCTCACTGATCCACTAGGTATAACACACACCATCTGGCCGTTTCCTCCATAATCCAAACCCTAGATGAAATAATTAAAAGGATATCAAAATCTATGGTACACAAAATATAGACATCACCATACCTAAGAGATCCAATCAAATTCTGCAGTCCATGACATACGCTTTGATATATTTCATACCAGAAGCAGCAGAGAACACGTGAAAAGTGTGAAACCCAAACCAAGGAACAAAATCAAACTGCATATGGATTAAAGACGTATAAAACAACGTTTTGGATACAGAAAATATCTTTATATTGCATCATGGAAAATTATAATCAAGATTTCTTAAAACAAAAACGTCATATCTACTAAAATTGCCACGAGTTATTACGGAACTTATACCACGATTAAGTGTACAGCATTACAGTTACAGAGACATTGAATTCATAATTTCTGTTAAAGAAACGTGCAGAAACAAATAAAGAGACAAAGCAACTTCAGATCCTTACAGTATACTGATGTATGTGTGCAACTTAATGAATCATATTATACAATCAAGTGCTTAAAATATCATGAAGCCTAAAACAACCTGAGCTCTTTTAAAAACTTCAACAAAATTTCCTAAGCTCATCCCCAAAAGAAATAAGCAAGTACATAAAGGTGACAAAATATTGTTGTTAGCAAGTGATGGAACCTTTTCGTATAATCTGTCAATGCCACAAACAGTGAATGAAAACATTTGACATTGTCAATCAAAATCTAAAGTGCATTCAGCGTGCAAAGTCTCATAAAACATTAAATGAAGGTTACATTCACAAAGAAAATTAGATTGTGTAACATTTTTAAGTACCAAATAAAGCAAATAATAATAAAAAAGCAAAATGAGGATCACTTAAGTAAGATTGAATCATTCTTTCTATATTTTTGCTGCTGCCCAACCTAAAATTGGTGACGTTACTTACAAACAACAAGTTGTCATCAAATATGCAGATTAAAAAATCAATCCACAGGCTAATTTCTTGTTTTCTTTTATCTTTCTAAGTTTTCTGAATGCCTTATCAGCAAAGCTACAAAGGATCACTTTAAAAGCCTTTAAGTTTTCCCACCAATGTACAGTGGCAAACACAAAGCGATGAGATGCCTTTAAGTTCGACAAAAGTAGAAAAATTTCATAATTTAACACCCCATCTATCTATGTTTCAAATAAGGGACAGAAAACAAATTGTCAACACCTGAATATGGAAGTTCTTTAACATCAAGGCTTGCATTTTCTTGGAATCCACAAAATAACCAGAGATATAAACTCCCATGAACTTTTTAGCTATATTCACAGCTTAGTAACTCTCCAGTAATTTCTCAAGAACACATTCCAAAACACATGTTTTTGTTAACCAATAATATAAATGTTAAACATCATATATGTGAAATCAGTGCAGATAAGCAGTAGAATCTAGTTTTCCAAGTCAGACTTTGACAAAGAAACTCTTATTCAGAAACTTTTACTCAAAAATGATTTTTCTTTCTTAAAGCTTTCAATTATCAAAATTCAGCCATGATCCAAACCAAGTAAAACAACTGTGGCAGAAGCAATAGAGTTTAGATATCTCAGTCACCTTTGAGCAGAAAACATTTTTTCAAAAGTAAACGTGCTTTTCTCAATTGTTAAAATGCAATGAAGCTTTCCTACAGAAAGAAGGTAACTTTTCTAGGAACTTTAAGAACCTTCTAAGGGAAGCTATGTGTATGTTCATTTCTACAATGTCCCAAGCAACTCTTTTTAGAGCCTAAAGAACCTCTGTAGTTTTCAGCATTCTTGAAGTTTTGATCTAAGAACCCCTTTCCACTATATCTCCTTGTAACCCATGCAATAACTAGCAAGAAATTCAAATCAATCAGAAAAGATGAAATTATCAAAACTGATATGTAAAAGCTAAAAAAGGAGCTCCCAACTGCTAACCTTGCTAAAAGAAAAAAGGAAAATGGCAGACCTGTAACTTAAAAAGACATGTAGACATGAATAATCTCAAACTATGTTGACAACAGTCCACAAAACCAACCCATAGGATCCCCAAGAGGGACTGGAAATCCAACCCTCATTACTGTTCCATGGAATAATTTTGTTTAGTAGATGCATACAGCACAAAAACTTGTTAGCATGATTGTGAAGTCAACCAGCCAATTAGCATGATTGGGAGATAATAGGAGAAAGCAGATGAGCAATTATTGCGACGAGCAGGCCAAGCCAGCCAATTAACATAATTGGAAGATAATAGGACAAAAACAATGAGCAATTATTGGGAGGATCAGGGAAAGGCCTAATTGGATGGATGAGTGGTAAGAATCTAGCCAATAACTCAGTTAAGATAGCTAAATTTCACATTCTGTAATCTTTCTAAGCTTAACTGGTATTGCTATATCAATGGCTAGCCCACGGTTTCCCTTCCTAAAGATAACCAGGAAAAGATTACAAAGGACTTGACAACATTGCAAATATTTCAGCTGATTGTGTTGCAAAAAACAACTTGGACACACCATGATTCATCCATTGCAATATTCAGATTCCAAAAAAAATGTAGTGACCTTTGAACAAATCAATTAAACATATGGAGATAAGAAATTTTATTCAAACAAATTAACAAATAAAATTCATAAAGTACTGACCTGACTATTTGAACAAAGTTCTTCAATCAACATAATATTTGAACCAGCTGATTCCAATAAAGACTGCAATCTGTTCCGAGACTTATACTGTAAAGGGACAAAAAAAGGCATAACTGTATGTCTATAGAGATAGAGATCAGTTACTTGATGGTCATAGAAAAGTAGCAAGCTTCAACTAGACATATTTTCTGGTTAATCTCAGCAGCATGAATATCAGTCTCTTGTTAACAAAACCATCATTAGGAAGCAGATTGTTAAGGTTATGGCTCTGATCATTCAACATCTCCAAACAAAATTAGTAGCCTTATTACCAAAATCATAGCATCTTCCTTTAAGCAAATTAAAAAAGCTAATTCTCTTGGTTCACTAAATTACCATCAAACTGGCATATCTTAGCCCAAGCCAGAAACATAGCAGGTAAGTAACAACTAAAAACCTTCCCAATCATTCCCACCACACCCTAGATAAAGGATTTGCATGCTCTTGAGAGTGCCAAGTTGATCTTGTGGACAGATATAACAACAGAGAGTCGCTAATACTTTCCATGCCAGATATTGTTAGAGAGACAGTTAAAACTTTGGACTAGAAATTACCATTTTTGAAGCTTCCAGTATAAAAGTGTAACCTTTCAAACAGTCAGCACGAGTTCCTGAATCTACAATTTTGACAGATACCCCATCCACTGTCAATTTTGGAAGATAACTGCAGAGGAAAACAAATATTGAACACAAAGCGTCATTTCATTGGAAATTATGTATGGAACAGTGTACAAATTGGCAGCTCACCTATAAGTAAGACCAACATAATACTTACGAGGTCCAGTTTGGAATTTCTGGGACTATGCCTTTTCCTGCCATGAACTAAACATCGGCAAGTGAGAATTAGTAACAATGTACAAGCTGAAGCAGATGCCTCAGGTAAGATAAGTAAGCATGGTAAGTAGCACTGATGTATCTTTTCATATGTAACAATCAAATACATTATACAATGATTAATTACTGACCCTCAAACAGTCTATATACGTTTAAGAATACTTCTGTATGGGTAAGGTCTTTGAGATTCATGTAAAGGATGAAATTTTTTAAGTGCTTTACAAGGTACTAAGTAATTGATGTGATCCCATCTAGCTTTTTTGGTCCAAAGCTTCCACATCTAGAGGAATTATTGTGTCAATCCAGGCTTGGGCCATTACGAGTGGCGCCAAATATCAACCCCTTAGTAAATTACTAGTGAAATTATGGATCCTAACCTAGACCATGAGCTTGAGTTGAAGTTTGTTTATTCCACTAATTTTTTAAAATTTTAAATCTGATTGGAGACCAAGTTCTATAACGATTGAATTGAAAAACAAAAATGTTTTTTCTATTTCACAAGTTTTCTCATTGGAATAAAATGAAAAGAAAAATTGCTTCCTTTTTGTCTTGAACTTCGGTTTTCTAGCAGGTCAAAGCAATACACCATAGTGAACCATTGTAACCAATTCTGATCAAGTAAAAGTGTGTGCCTCTATGTTGCCTATAATGATCAAGTGGCATGACTCTGTTCGAGTTTTGTTGATAGATTAATCAAGTTAAACCATTTCAACATGTCTAGGACTTGTAAGCTTGAGAAGTAGTAAAAGTTGTACATTTAAAAGACCAGCTTCAAGATTCCAATGACTAATTCTGTTCAGTATCCTAATTTTGTGGACATGGGCTAGATTGCATAAGGCACTAGGCCTAGCTGAATTTCACTAATGCATCTCATTCTAAGACTCACGAGCAATTACTGACAAATATCAAGCATGCATCCAGATGGAAGAATAAGAGAAGAAGAGGAAGTTATCTAGAATATGATGTGGAAGGTCCTTCAAACAAGTAGTGAAACTGTGGACATAAATTATGTCTGTACAATAAAATTGTGACCTAAGGCCTAAAATTCCTGAGAATGTCTTTTTTCCTATACTCCCCTTTACAGTGATCCTCAATTTAGATTTAGTGAAGAAGGAAGGGAAACAAATGATAGAATAGGAACTAATGATGACACCCCAAATCACTATTCAAGTTTCACATGATTTTTACAAGTTAATGCACCAACTGCAGAAACATTTAGATTAAAGTTCAAAAAGTAGTTCCCAGCAGGATTAACCTAAATTTTGCAACTACAAATCATGTATAAACCCAAAGAAGAAATACAATTTCAATTTGATGTTGAAAAGTTGAATTGGTTCCATATAGACAACATTCTACAAGTAAATAAATCCGTAAATGTAAATAGAAATTTAAAAAACTAAAACTGAAAGTTAATTTTAAAATAGGCAACTACTAAAACTTTATTTAAGGATGAAGTTAATTGCACGTACCTTGTGATATAATAAGTGAATCAAGATAATGTTATATTAAAATCTGGGGCCTAGGGATAGTTGTCAACAATACAAAGTCCAACGGTGAAAAATAAATTTCAGAAATGTTTTGGCTAAAATTGAAATTGGAACAATTTTTGTGCCTTTCCATACCAAGTCACCATTGGTTCCAATTTTTCAGTTGAACTAATGAGCAGCTCGCTCTGGTTTTCTATACACTAGAAAAGACGGATAATAGTTCAAGTACCTCAACCCAAGTCTTGAGGACAACAGGTTTCTTAGCAACAATAGCTTCAAGTAGATCTTCTTTCACTGGCATGAGTTCATCCACAAGAACATGTGTGCAGTCTTCGCTGAAATGGTAAGTGATCTGAGCGCCTGTCATGAAAGATTTAAGTGACCAATTATGATATGTGAACAGTAAGGCTAAAGAGAAACTAAGCAATAGGTAAAAACTTGGACTAAGAACAGAAGTGCCTCAGCTATAGCTAACATCAGTACAGCTGTAAATGTTACACAAAAGAAATTGAAAAATGTTTCACAAATAAGAAATATGAAAGGAAGCAGAAATCTATGGAGAATCTTTAAAAAGGGTGCTGCTCAGTAACCTATTGATGAAACCTTCTTGGGACTCAAGGAAGTAGAGGAAAAAGTTGAAGAGGAATAACAGAAAGTAGTCATGAGAGGAAAACAAGGTTCATCTAATCTAAAGGTGGCAAATTGCTCAATTCAATATAAGTTTTTAGTAATACATTTCCTTTCTTCTTATGCACATATCCACTCATATATCATTCTAGAGCATAAAGATAGAAGCAAGCAGACAACAAATCACAGTGAAGAAAATAAACATTGCCCACATGTAAATGGTTACACTTCAAATATGAACATAAACCTTTTAGGTAATCTTGAGCTAAAATGGTGTGGCTTACTAACCGATGGATGGAATTTTTTCTTGTAAGGGGTCATTCACTTGAAAGGACTCGGCACAGTAGAGGAAAAATAGAAGTGGAACAAAAGAAAACCTGGCAAAAAAAAAAGTTCCAATCAAAATGATTATATCACAGGAACTATAGCAGCACATTTGCTTAAGTTCGAATTCACACCAAAGGATTAAGCTAACTAATAGGAATCAAATCACAACCACGGCTGTCCCTAAGTTGAAACCATATCATTATATTCACTGGAGAATATTAAAAAAAATAAAAGAAAACTGAACAGTCATAAATCAAGAAGCTAAAAACAGAAGATCGTGAACTTACCTATAAGTTGCATTACCAGCTCCAAAGGAAACCAAGTCCCCATTCTTTAAAGTGATTTCTTTGTTGGGGAACTCATGGACCTTATCCTTTGACCCGAGATTTCTATTGATGAATGTTCCATACTTGGAGCAATCCCGAATGCGGACCTCTGTGGATATGGTGGAACCCAATGAAGAAATCATTTCATCGACAAGAATTTCAGCATGGACGCGGGAAACTCCTTTGTCCTTGTTGATAATTACATCACAACCTGAAGATGGAAATCATTGATATGCATAAGAGAGTTGAATAGATGAGAAGAGGTCACCACCATGCTAGAAAAGTGCTGCAAGTACCTTTTCGTCCAACTTTATATGATCCCTTTGTGAAAATGTAATATCTTTCTTCACCTGTCGTAAGAAATCATCCAGCACTTAATAAAAAGCACAGCTTTTTGCTACTTCTAGTTGAACTTCAGTACCCAATATCATAATAAAAACTTGCATGCCTACTTTATCAGAATTACAAATAACAGAGAAAAGGAAGCAGACAAAAGACTAAACAAAGAGAGGATGCCTGAAAGAGGATCGGCGGGAGACAGAACCCAGACCATCGTCTCGTCCTTCTCGCTACTCTAGGTGTTGAGCAGTATTTTGTCTCACATAACTCAAATTTAAGCTAATTCAGTTTAAAATTGAATATTATAACTCTTAATAAAATAACAAGAATTAAGAAACATATTAAACTCGTATATAAAGTTCAATTTGTTAATATTTGCACTTAAATTATTATAATATAAAAATGTTAATATTTAAAGAATCACATAGCTTAACTAATGAAACTTTAATTTTTTTAATTGATGTTATTTTAAGTTTTAAAATCAAACTAATAACTAAATCAACTTTGTTTATATCGATCACAAATATATAAAATCTCAAATTATCGTTTGTAGATAGAAAACTTGTAAAAAAAATTACATTTATTTAATTTTATAATAATAGCTAGAATTATTTAAAATAATAATAAAATGCATAAACTTTTAATTTATAACAAAGTAACTCAATGTTAACCCTCAATTTAATAATGTTAATCACATAAGTAGAATTATTAAATATATGACACAAGTAGAAGGTTAGTGACATGTAAAATAAAAGGATTAAAAATTAAGGTAAATTATATATGGGACAATTAATCTTAAAGTGTCTAATCTTTTAAGATTTTTTTTCAATATAGTGTCTAATCTTTTAAAATTTTCAATTGAGTAATCAACCTTTTAAAACTTTAATAGTGGAGTTCAAAATGTTAGTTATGTTAATAATTTGCTAATTTGGATAACAAAATCTTTGTAGTTTTTGTTGTTTATGACATGGAGATGTTTACCTAAACTATTAAGGTCTTGAAAGGTTGATCACTCAATTGAAAAAATTAAAAAGATTAGACATTTGATTTAAAAAATCCTAAAAGGTTGTGCACTTTGGTATTGGTTATTCCATTATATAAAATATCAAACTTTGCTTATAAGTGGTAGGATATTAACTTTAGGAGCAACACTTTAGCTCATCGAAGAAATAGACATAAATAACTATTAGTAATAGTCTAATAGGGCGCTCATGGACAAGGAAGCAAGTGTACACAATATGGAAGTTGTCACTACATTGGTAACTCATGTGGAGACTTTGACTAAGAAACTTAATAGCCTGAACACACCAATAAGACTAGCTCAAGCATTGTGTTATGATATATATGAGGGAGGACCTATGAGAAATGAATGTTAAGCAAGTGGATCAAATGCATTATACGAGGAGTTTCTAACAACAAAATAACTCCTACATCAACAGTTATAATTTACAGTGGAGGAGTCACCTAGATTTTTGTGGAGAAATCACATAGCCTAGAAGCAACCTTTATATGGATTCTATTAACAATAGCAATGGAAGAATAAACCAAGCTTATAAGAGATAGGCCCTATTTGGTAAATAGCTTATAAGCCAAATATTGGCAGTTTGAGATATTGTAACTGTTTGACCATATTAAACAACCAATGGAGATGTTGGTAACCAACTGATTGGGTTGGTGGATTAACCCAATTAACTGATTTTTAAAAAGCTCTTGTGTAAGAGCGTTTTGCTCTGTTGCTGAAAATGTAATATACAAACGGTCGATTATACCCTTTAAGTTATTTCTATTACTTGCATTTCTCTGCAACCAAGGGAGCCATGCATGAACGAAACCAACATACATGAACAAAGCCATCAACAAAACCATGCATGAATGAAGCCATGCTATTACTTGTGCCCTTTAAATTTATTCTGCAGAGCCATGCATAAAGTATGCTAGCATGTTACTGTAGCTTAATTTATTTTGAATTATGTTATAGTAACATGGACTATATTAATCTAGCATAATTCAAAATAAATTCTTAATTCATCATAGTCTCTCAGGAGGTTATGCAATAACCATTCTTCTCAACTCATATGCTTAACAAGCTTGGAAAAGCTCCAAGCTCAATTTTCCATTCCATAAGTTTCTCTGCAATTAAGGAAGCATACATGAACGAAGCCAACGTACATGAAAGAAGCCATCAATAAAACCATGCATGAATGAAGCCATGCTATTACTTGTGCCCTTTAAATTTATTATGTGAAGCCATGCATAAAGTATGCTAGCATGTTACTGTAGCTTAATTGATTTTGAATTATGTTACAGTAACATGGACTATATTACTGTAGCATAATTCAAAATAAATTCTTTATTCATCAGAATCTCTCGAGAGGTTATGCAATAGCCATTCTTCTCAACTCATGTGCTTAACAAGCTTGGAAAAACTCCAAGCTCAATTCTCCATTCCATGCATTTCTCTACAACTAAGGACACCATACATGAACGAAGCTAACGTACATGATCAATAAAACCATGCATGAATGAAGCCATGCTATTACTTGTGCCCTTTAAATTTATTCTGCAAAGCCATGCATGTAGTATGCTAGCTTGTTACTATGGCTTAATTTAAAATAAATTCTTAATTCATTAGAGTCTCTCGAGTGGTTATGCACCAACCATTCCTCTCAATTCATGGGCTTAACAAGCTTGGAAAAGCTCCAAGCTCAACTCTCCATTCCACGTGTTTCCCTGCAACTAAGTGTTAGAGTAGTGCCCTAAAGGCAATCGTCTTTAGCGCGTTTTGTACAAAGTGGTGTACAATCTTTATGTATAAATA
>JAOTAX010000007.1:817665-833085 GCA_025629825.1 Erythroxylum guanchezii
AGCTCAACATTTTAAATTATTAATTATAAATATATTTTTATATGTAAATTATTTTTAAATTTTCACCCGAATTAAATATATCTATTGCTAATTGACCAAATAACTTCGCATGGGCAGAAAAGTATAATCTTGACTTTGTTTTTTCCTTGGAATGGGACAAGTTGAATATTAAAGACAAATTTGATTATATTTTTATTTTTAGGTTTCCTTTTTTAAAAATTAATAAAAAATTTATTTGTTTGAACTTTTTATTTTGTTATAATTTTCAAACTATAAAGTATCTTTTTCCTGTTTATTTTTGTAATATGATTTATTATTAATTAAATATATATTATTTAATTATTTAATATATTAATTATTAATAGGAATTACGAATAATTTAATTTACTAAAATTAATTATTATATGTACTAAGAATAGTGTAAGTTTATTTAATAATTGGATGTAATAATTAATTTTATTTTATTTAATAATTAGAATATATTTAAAATAAAATTTAATTTATAAAAAGTTAATTTTAAATTATTTATCTTAATAAAACAAAATGAATTCAATTCTAATATTACTGGGTTTGTTCCAAACAGTGTAATTGAATTCAATTTTAATATTACTGGATTTGTTCCAAACAGTGTAAATTGAATTCAATTCCAATTTCATTAATGTAATTGAATCCAATTCGTTCATGAATTCAATTCACTGTGTTCCAAACAGCCTGTTTGTCAATTATGCATGATTTTGGAAAACACTTATGGTTTGAGACCTTCGGATAGGATGTCAATTTTAGAGAAGTAGGTTTATTCGTGTATGTCCTAAACAATCCTTAACATAAAATTTGATAACATCATTCTTAAAAAATGGCTCCCTTTTAAGCTTATCCTTCAATAAGTCAGATAAGATACTGATGTTCATCCTAGGATTTGTATATACCCTATTATAGTCATAATTGTTCCTGAATTTCTTAACTTGAAATGACTGCAGCTTCCTATCAAATGCTCCATATATATACCAAGGGCAGCTCTCTGTCCTACGTTTACCTTGGATAAAGTTGAGCTTATTTTTGGTAAACGTGACAACTCTCTTTGTTTTTATGGACAATAAACTCACTACACACTTAAATTGCAAATGATTAAGAAAAATCATCCTTAATTCAATGTAAGGCTCATATGCATTTTTATCATAAACAGGGTATTTCCTTTTCCTCCTAGTAGTATCATCTACCGTATCATTTATATCACTACCAAGTTCTCCATATTCATTACTGTCATAATATTCAGACAAAACTACCTCATCTTCATCATCTGCATTACCTGCATCACCTTCATTCGGACCATTACTTTCATCTCTTTGCTCTAAATCCCCTTCAATATCTTTGTCCGAACTATTACCTTCATCTCCTTGCTCTAAATCCTCTTCAACATCTTCATCCGGACCATTACCTTCATCTCCTTTCTCTAAATCCTCTTCAACATCTTCATCAGGACCATTACCTTCATCTCCTTGCTCTAAATCCTGTTCAACTTCGATATTTGCATCATCTTCACTCTCCATATCTGCATCATTTTCATCCTCCACATTTAATACATTGTCTAAATTACTTACATTACCTGCAAACCCTTCATTATTAACATCCTCACCATTATCTTTAACTACATTACCCTGATTAACCTTATTACATTCATCCTCAATCACTTCAACAGGGTATCCACATGATTTCCAATATAAATATCAATACCACCCATATCCATCATCGGACTAACCGTATCTAACACACCAGCATCATCTTGTACAACTCTCAAACCATTACATATTTTAAAACTAGGCATAAGATAAAATATCTTTTTCACCTTGCTATACCTACTTCTCTTACATAGATCAACCAATTCAAAATAGCTCAATAAGTCAGGATTAAATTCAATTTCATCCACAAAACTACCTTCATACATAACATTATCACCCACATTGACAAAACGTCCCGCATGGTCAAACCTCAGAGTTACTTTATCAAATGTTATTCTGCCAATCCGAAAAAACCAACTCTAGGAAAACGAAGAGACTCAGTTGGAATGTTGAAAGGAAACACTGAAGTGAAAGTGAAAAATTCAAGCCTAGCACAGCACATGATGCTTAACATATTCATAATAATTCATCAACCAACTTACTAAGTTCTATTAATTAAGGTGCACGACGTTGTTTACACTTGTGAATCGAGAAACATGTTCTTGTTGTAGCTCCCAGGCTCGTGGAATTTTTCACTTATAAGCCTTATGGGAACTGCATCACTGATTTTCAGCCTATATACCTACCTAATGGTTTATTATGCCTTAATGTTTCAAAAATATCTATATTAAATGCAATCCTTATTCAATTCAATTGTCACATTAACTTTAAGTTACTAGTAATTAGAGTCTTTCAGATTTAAGTTACTGTTATAATAACAAAATTAGAACTTTATGTTATCATCAATGATAGTCAGAATATTGCAAACAACAACATAAAAACAATACATCAGTTGCAATAAAAAAAATACACACTTATATGACAAATTCTCCCACTAGTAATGCAAAGAGGATGTAAGAGGGCAACGAAATTAAAAGCATCAAATTAAGATTTTGTAGGACCAACTGCTTTTCTATTGTGCTCTGATTGGTAGAAATTTTCATACTATCTTCTGCCCATCTCATTCATACTACCTTCCTTAGACTACTATAACCTTTGCACTTTCTTCTTTTTACCACTCTAACCTCAGACTTCTCATAATCAAATGTTTTACCACCCTTAAGTCTAATGGCTAATACTTAATTCTAGGACTTATCTTAGTTTCAAGAGATGATACGTGAATTAGGCAAGCTAACCCCTGAAGCATGGATCGGGGGACGATAAAGATGCATTAACCAAACAACACAACCCCTTTAACGAAGGATCAAGCGTGGATCTAGTGACGATTTTGATGCGTGAACCAGGCAAGACAACCCTTGAACGAAGACTGAAGCGGAATGGTCGACAGTGAAGATACGTTGGAGAGAGGAGCGACGATGAGATTTTAGGGTTTCTGTAACTTTTAGGTTTCACTTTTTCTTACTTTACGAAATTTAAAGAATTTAGGAAATTAAAAAAATTTTAGGGTTAAAACTTAAAACCTTTTACTCTTTTATACTTGGCATTTAAAGTGTCATGTTGTTGCATGTAATGGCGCGAGTAAACATATCCTAATTTTCGTCCAAAAAAGTCTTAAATTAAGTAGTCTCATGAAATTTTAGACTTTTTATGAACAAGTTACAAGTTTTAGTCCCAAAATGGTAAAACTCAAAAAGGTTAAGCCCTCATTTGGGCTTTTAGTCTTGAATAAAAAGTATCTCTACTAACAATCAATCACATTCTACTAACAATCAATCACATTAAAAAAAAATTAAATTAGTTGTAGAATGTTGACAAATTTTGTTTCAAATGACTTTTCCCCTGTAATTAAAAAATATTTCTACTCACAATCAATCACATTAATAAATTTTTTAAATGAATTGTAGAATATTAATAAATTTTGTTCCAATTCAGTTGTCCCCGGTGAGCTTCCAACATTTGGAAGTGTTCCACGGGCAAATAATACTAATTTCAGTGTTAAAACTCGTACTTAATCAGACAAAGTTTTTCCCTTAAACAAATATTGTCGTCGATAGATCATCAAGCCGATCAAAGAGATCTAAGGATTGGGGTCAAATCAAATACTAAATACAGACACAATCTAAGCCGCCTGGTACGGCATGTATGTAGACACAGCTTTATATTTTTAGACAACATCACCACAGTTTTCTCCATGACTGTACACCACTATCACTCACTGCAACTCTTATCACAATCCACATTTCCCAATATACTACTAATTCTCATTACCATTTGGATCAACCCTCGTCCTTATCAGATTCAGAGCAACCCTTTCATGAACCCCACCCAAGATTAGGAGAACAACAAATAAGTTAACGCAGTGTTTATATAAAAAACAGTGTTTAAAGAAAGCACGTAAAGAAACAGTGTTGGGTTTGGCTTAGCTACTCGTGGCAGAGACGACATCGGTTACAGGGACAACATGAATACTTACACAGATGAAGGAGAAGATAATGGTCGTCGTCGTAATAATGGGCATCATCAAGAGGATGATCAACTCGTAGTTGATGAAGATCATGGTCGTAATAACAATGATAAAAATATAGCAGCAACGGCAGCAGCAGGAGAAAAAGAAGAGAAGATAGAATCAATAGAGAAATTGTTTGAGGAGAAAGTAGTACCGGCATGGCAAAATCAGTTGACCGTAAGGGCATTGTCAGTGAGCTTTGTATTGGGTATTCTGTTCAGCTTTATAGTGATGAAACTCAATCTAACAACTGGTATCATCCCATCTCTCAATGTCTCTGCGGGCCTCTTAGGCTTCTTCTTTGTCAAGACTTGGACCAAGGTGCTCCAAAAAGCTCGTTTCTTGAAGCAACCCTTTACCCGCCAAGAGAACACCGTTATTCAGACCTGTGTTGTTGCCACCTCAGGCATTGCCTTCAGCGGTATATACTTATATATTTACATTCTTTTCTGCTACCAAAGTCGTGTTATGTTTTGACAAATCATGGTTTTACGTTTAATGCTTAGATATCTATTAACTATAAATGAGAGCTCAAAATTGGGTATTCCTGAACATAGAAAATGATTGTTTTTTTTTAATGTTTTCTTGTTTTGACTGGCATGCATGTTGATCTTCTTTTAGTGATTATGACATATTTATATTGTTGGGTAAAAGTAAAATAAAATGAAAATTAAATGCCAAGTAAAAATTGAAATTACATTGAGATTGATGTTGCTACGTAAATCCTCCGTTTTGTTTGATGAAAATGTTCAGGTGGTTTTGGAAGTTACCTCTTTGGAATGAGCACCACTATTGCAAAACAGTCAACAGAAGGCAACCCAGCACAGAACATAAAGGACCCATCATTGCATTGGATGATTGGCTTTCTTTTTGTTGTTAGCTTTCTCGGCCTGTTCTCTGTGCTGCCACTTCGGAAGGTTTGTTTTCTTATTACTGTATGCTCATATACATATGCAGAATATTAGTTGATATCATAAATATATATACAGAATTGCTGCTGCTAGTACTCTTAAAGACATTGCCATGCCTATGTATAAAATCCCAAAAAAGCGCGCATAGACCTTTCGTACGAACTGCTCAAGCTGAGTATTAGTACTTTTCATTTCATTTTCTGGATTAATATTTAGAACATGACAACTAATAGAGTTTTAAAGACTGACTAGTAGAGAAAATCTGAAAGACTCGCAGGAAGTGCATGTGTTATAAATGTATAATGCATCACTAGATTTAGATTGTACTATTAAGAAGTGCTTTGTTATGTCTTAGTTTTTGTCAATATATAAACAAGTGTGTTCTTTTACATCATAAGACTTTGTGTCACTAACATTTGAGTTGTCAAAATGATAAATTATCCAGATTATGGTAATAGATTTCAAGCTGACCTACCCAAGCGGCACTGCAACTGCCCATCTTATCAACAGTTTCCACACTCCTCAAGGTGCTAAGCTAGCCAAGTGAGGTCTTGACTCATTTTCTTGATAAAATTTTCCATTTCATCAATTCAAGTATAACTAGCTCATTCTGCAAAATTCTGCTGTAGGAAACAAGTGGAGACATTGGGCAAATTTTTCTCCTTCAGTTTCTTGTGGGGCTTCTTCCAATGGTTTTTTACTGCAGGAGATGACTGTGGATTTGTGAACTTTCCTAGCTTCGGCCTCCAAGCTTATGAACAGAAGTACATATCATTTTTGGCCCTAATTTGTTGTTATGAACTCTTGTATGACCGTAATTCCAAAAACATAGATAATGATGATTTTAGGATTGGTAAAAAAGGAGACTGCTGCATTATTATAAAGTTTTGAGTACATATCCACAGCTTGACTGCTTGTCGAAACATTGATTTCTCTCTTTTTTATTCTTTCTGTTCACTTTTCTTTGTGTGTTGAAAACTTTTCCTGACAGGTTTTATTTTGATTTCTCTGCCACCTACGTTGGTGTGGGGATGATCTGCCCATATATTATCAACATATCTTTGCTAGTTGGAGCTATTCTATCATGGGGTATCATGTGGCCCCTTATAGACAACCAGAAAGGTCATTGGTATGACGCAGGTCTTAAGTCTACAAATCTTCATGGTCTGCAAGGTTACAAGGTAGTTTTTTCTATCTCAAAAACTGAAGAACTGTTATAAAATATGGTTCCTTAACTTAACAGTAATCATCTGACAGGTCTTCATTGCCATAGCTATGATACTTGGTGATGGGCTCTATAACTTCATCAAAGTCCTCGGTCACACTCTAATTGGTTTGTACAGCCAATTTTGTAGTAAAGAATCAGGGGCGGTTCTCCCAGTTGCTAAAAATTCTCCTGGCAACCCTCCCCCTTTATCTTATGATGATCAAAGGCGCACAGAATTGTTTCTGAAGGACCAGATTCCATCATGGTTGGCTATTGCTGGCTATGTTATCGTAGCAGTTATCTCCATAATTACAGTTCCTCACATCTTCCATCCCCTTAAGTGGTACTATATCATAGTCATTTACATCATTGCACCAGTGTTAGCCTTCTGTAACGCTTATGGTTGTGGACTAACAGACTGGTCCTTGGCATCAACATACGGAAAGCTTGCAATATTCACAATTGGAGCTTGGGCAGGAGCTGCTCATGGAGGGGTTCTTGCAGGTTTAGCAGCATGTGGGGTCATGATGAACATAGTGTCAACGGCCTCTGACCTTATGCAGGACTTTAAAACTGGTTACATGACATTGGCATCGCCAAGGTCCATGTTTGTGAGCCAAGTCATCGGAACTGCAATGGGTTGTATCATCTCCCCATGTGTATTCTGGCTCTTTGTGAAAGCTTTCCCAGATCTTGGTCTTCCTAGTTCGCAGTATCCAGCCCCTTATGCTCTTGTGTATCGAAACATGGCAATTTTGGGGGTTGATGGGTTTTCATCCTTACCGAAGCATTGTCTCACACTCTGCTACGCTTTCTTCATTGCAGCCATAGTTATCAATGGAATCAGGGATGCAGTGGGAGAGAAATGGGCTAGGTTCATCCCAGTTCCTATGGCTATGGCAATACCATTCTATCTTGGAGCATATTTTGCCATTGATATGTGCATTGGAAGCTTGATACTTTTCGTATGGGGTAAGGTAGACAAGGCAAAAGCTGATGCATTTGGACCTGCAGTAGCTTCTGGTTTGATTTGTGGGGATGGGATTTGGACTTTGCCAAGTTCGATTCTTGCCTTAGCTGGAGTGAAGCCACCAATCTGCATGAAATTTCTGTCCAGGAAAACAAATGCAAGAGTGGATGCTTTCTTAGGTTCCTAGTATCCCTTTCTTTGAGTAAGATGCATTCTTGTTACGCATTAACTGATTTGGCTTGCATATATTTTGTGTTTCTATTCTAGCAATGCTGCCCCAGAAATAAATTTCCTGGTTGTTTACTGCAATATACGAGACTTAAGAGGTTTGAACATTTTTACATTCTACGCAAACATGGTCTCTTCTTTTTACATGCGTAGGAACTTCAACCCAAGGGGAGAAAGTAGGAAAGCATGCTGGTTGCAGTAGGTCCTTATGATTTAAAATGCTTCAAAAACTCACAACGTTCACCTAAAATTCTCTTAGACCTCACTTAAATAACTTTCCCCATTTAAAATGCTTATGTGAGGATTTTTCTCCATTGGAACAATCAAACAAGGGGTGATTGAAAATTTAACAAACTATAAGGTTAGTATATGTCAAATAGATTAATTTAATATATTTACATTCATATTATGTTTAACTTTTAAGATGTAATGATAAATTATCTGATTAATTGCTAATAATACATTAATTTATATTTCTTAAGTTAGTATAATAACAAATCGAGATTTCATCCAAATTTTATTTATTATTATTATATAATAATAAATAACATGATCAATTATTCATATTCTATTTATAACTCATAATTTATAAACAATTAATAACTACATCAATTGATTTTTATTACTAATAAATAAAATTATAAATTCTTATTATTTTGTAGATTTATTATTATCGAGTATAGTACACCCTAAATAAAAAGATGAATTGGCCTTATCTTAATAAGAAAAATATAGAGAAAAACCTAAAGAAAAAGAAACTATAAAGTCCTAAACAAAGACTAGAAGTATGGGATGATTGCAAAATTAGAAAGTGAAAAATCGTAAGTTGTAATAGTTTCATAAAAATCTCCGATTTGACCGCAGTTGCTTATAACTGTATCTATCGATTACTTGATAAAAAGCAATTGTATTAGTAACTATTTTTTTTCAGCATAAATGAAAACAGAAAAATGAATACGAAATTGAATAGATCAACACCGATATTTGTTAACACAGTTCGACATAGCTTGCTTACGCTTACGAGGCCCTCACTCAACTTAATTCTTTCACTAACGATAATAGTTTTATACAAGGCTTTACAGAACCAACACCATACAACCCTTGACAATATCTCTCGTCCTCACAACCCGTGAAATTTTTTTACATCTAATAGTACGACCGTCTCGTACTAACATTGACAGAGGATTTTCTCAAATAATGTTTAATGATAACGACACAAAATAAATAACTCAAGTGATTAAATAAAATTCAACATAAACGAAAATACTTAAGAAACAAAATAACTTCCATAATAATGTAGCTTTGTCAACGAAAGAATAGGAATTTGTTCACCAAGAAATCCACTGTAAACCTCCAATATCGTCACTGGAGCATCCCATGCATAACAGTAAAAAAAATCATCAACAAAAAACAATCGTTTCTTCAATGAAACGTTGCACACAATGGAGCTATAACCATACAAAAAATTTTGAAGTTTTCACATAAAAGTCCAGCAACAACGACTGCCTATAATGGTCACACCAAACCCTAAAAAATGCAGCTGCTAGATTGGATGATATCCCCTTGAAATCAGCACATCAAAACAATAACTCAACAACTCAGAAAATTCACGTCTAGTTAAGAAAAACGCAGCTACAACTATAGATCAATAGAGCACCCAATTGCTCACTGAAAATACAAAGGAATGCAGCTATACAATGGAACAATTTTTCTACGCATTTTCCTTTAAAAAAAATAGCACAAATTCAGTTCATAAAATCTCATTAAACCTAGCAGAAACACAACTGCAAATTTGGACAGAATCACCAAAAAATCAGCTACCAAAGATCACTCAAGATCCCCAAAAACCCAGCTGAACACATACTAAAACTTTAGCACGTTTTTCCTCTAAAAGAAAGATTATATAGCTGTCCAAAAATCCATGTTATGCTTATGAAACACAGTAACAAAGATTGCTCATAATCACCAAAATTGTAGATGCCAAAGATAGCTTGGATAACCGAAAATACAACTTCAAAGATCCACCCTCAAATGACGTTGAAGAGTAAAATAAAATACACAATCGATTCACGAAATTGCCAAAGGACATAATCACAGCTACAAAAAGAAAATCATCAACCACACAACCCAAAAGAAGAGTCACAGTTGAAGACACATGAACAACACATAACTCTGAAGTACCTCAACGACACTCACACTGAAGGGAATAACTACAAAATATTTTTCAGCTGAATGGTCACGTCATACTCTGAGAAGTCTTCATAAGATGATGTTCTTCACCCATTAAACAAATGTGACATGATTCACCAAGGAGTCTTCACTAGATAGAGTTCTTCCTACATCCAACTAGCTACCAATCTTATCCGAGGAATATTCTATCCCATCTAGATTAGATTTTAAACCAAATCAACATTATCTTGAAAGTCCAATCATCAAATAATGTCAAAATTAATATCTTATATCTTAACAATCTCCTCATTTTTGGCATTATTTGTCAAATATTGAAACCCCTCCTAAAGGAGATAATTAGACATATAACATCAAATTCACAAACCATAAGAGAACTTACAAAAGAACTCCCCCTTAATTAGTCATTAAGATTCATTCTCCCCCTTAGGATAAAAAGATGCCAAAAAGCAAAACTAATAGTCATACATATAACTTGAAAACTCCCCTTGAATGAAACAGTAACCAAAAACAATCTGATATCTCCCACTTGGAACAAAACAATACCAAAACAAAGAATGCCTTTAATATGATCAATCTCAGAGAATAAAGAAGCATAAAAATTAGCAATAGGTGCAGTGGCAAAATCATAAGCTTGCCAAAATGACAATTTACTACCATTCAAAACATCAGACAACATATCAATACTCACATCAAAGCCATCCTCACACGATTGATTATATTCATAAATCCAAAAAATGCATTCGATGAATCATAATCAAACCTAATCAATCTTTTTCTCATATAAACCATATGAACGTATATTGCCCAAATTCATACAGCCCACGATATAGAGAAATCAAGATAAAAATTGAAAAACTCGAATCATAGAAAACTCGAATCTCCCTATAGTTCTCCAACCAAGTATCAACTTTCTCTCGACATAACTGCATAAATCAAAATTCAAAAGCAGAATTCTCAATCATCAAGCAAAACCTCATTCTCACATCAAGTATACTATTTAACAATTAAGGAAAAATCCAAACACACACCAATCAACTGAACCTTAAAAAACCTATAAATAAAAAAACTCAAACACTCCTTCGAGCCCTCTTTTTTTAACAAACAACATCAAACTATACTTGAAAATGTAAAGCACACAGTCCCTGTGCCCCTTGAAAAAATTCAAACCTGGATTTATTTCTCGTCACATTATCTCAGTCATGAACTGTTTGGTTGATTTCTTCATCTGAAGCAACTGACTTATCCTTAGTCTGAACTATTTCTTCAAAAGCAATAACTATCTGTGAATCTAGATAATTTCTTATTTTTCTTTTACTACGTCATTGTGCTTATAATTAACCCTTTCTAACCCAAGTATATTTTGGTAATATGAGTTGCTGCTAGAAATTCATCATAGAATGTCTAGACTTTCAATTTTGAGTCTCTGAAGCATCATCTGTAACAACTTGTAACAATTCGGCCTTATGTGCCCAATTATCCCATAAACATGACATGTAGATACGAACCTCCGAATTTTCTTTGAGCTTTCTCCTTGGACAGATCTGGTTACACCACTTTTCTCTTCTTTAGACTTAGAACATTTACCTTTATAACCAATACCTTGAAGATCTCCTTTAGTCTTATCAATTTCTAACAACTTTTATAGCTTTTCGGTACCTCTATTTAACATTCTTGTTCCCTTTTTCGTATTGACCAGCTTCAACTTTGTTTCATTAAGCTCATCTATTTTAGATAACAACTTTTTCTCAAGGTTTTGAATGGTGCTCTTCATGGTTCCTCCTTCAACTTCTCATTTTTCTTGCATGTTTGGACCCATTTAGCATACATTAACTCATAGGCTTCATAAATATCTTCCTTTTTATCATCTGAAGTACTGTCAACACTTTCATAATCTGAGATTAAGCTTTGAGCTGATTCATTTGTGTTTTTCCTGGAATTTTCTGATTTACTCACATTTTCATCATCGGTTACTTCCTTCTTGGTTGTTGTTAAACAAGCAACTGAATTTTTGCTGTATAAAGTAACTAACACAGCACTATTCACAACTTCTTCACTACCAAACTTACTTCCAGATTCATTCTCACTCTAAGTACTTGTATAGGACTTTCATTTTCTCTTCTTCAAGGTGTTAACACATTCTGCTTGCACATATCCGAAGCCTTGACATTCATGACATTGAATTCTCTTCACTTTTTTTTTCACACTTTTGAGTTTTAGCTTGCTTAAAGTTATTGTTCGATGAACTCCCACCGTTTTTCTAAACTAGGATCTATCCTTCTTCACTTTCTTTAACCACTTGCTGAAATTTCTTTTTAATGACTCCATATCCTCGTTCTCATTTGATTCATCTTCTAAATCATTCACGGCTTTACCAATCTTGACTTGTAATGCCAATCATTTGTTCTTCTCTCGTTTATCCCTTAACTAATTCATCTCAAAGTTGGTAAGAATCCCAATTACCTTATCCAAAGACAATTCAGTGATATCATGGGCTTCTTTCATGGCTGCAATTTTTGGTATGAACCTCGAAGGCAACGATCTCAATGTCTTTTTAACCAGTTTCAAGTTAAAGTACTTCTTCCTGAGTTGATGTGCTTAGTTTGCTATGTCACGTAGACTCTCATAGAAGTCTCCAATGGTTTCACTCTCATCTATCTTCAGCTCTTCAAATCTCACAGCCAACATCTGAAGTTTTAAGGTTATCATAGATTTCGATCCTTCATGTATAGTCCGCAAAGTGTCTCATGCTTCTTTTGTCGATTCACAAGCTAATATTATAGCAAAGCGACCTTTATCAACCGCACTAAAGATGATGTGTAGGGCTTTAGATTTTTCAAACGCTCTCTCTTCTTCAGCCTTTGTCCACTTAGATGCATCTTTAAGCACTGCTTCTCCGTTTTCATCAGTCATCACTAGATGTGTCCAATCATTTAAAACCGAACTCCATGCTTTTATTCCTTGTGCCTGAATGAATACTCTCATTCATAATTTCCACATAGGATAGTTTGAACCATCTAACAACGGTGACTTAATGATTGATGCCCTTTCTCTTATAGTCATAACTGCGAAACAAGGATCTACACTGTCTTGATGTACCAAGTTCTGATTCGGTGACTAGCTCTAATACCAATTGAGAAACTATAGGTTGTAATAGTTTCGCAAAAATCTTTGATTTAACCGCAGTTGCTTGTAACTATATCTGTCTGTTACTTGATATAAATCAACTGTATTAGTCATTTATATAATTCTTCCTTAGACTCCCTTCTTGGTGACTTTGGTAATAACTTTTACATGTAGTAAAGCCAATAAGTTACAGAGGCTAGACAGGAAAATGAGATCTTGATAATAATAACCAAAATTTCCTTATTCTTAGAAAGATAGGGGTTCTATTATGATTCATTCACGCATGGGATGCAATTCTCTTACACATGACCATTCTTCAAATCCTCAATGTAACATGCCTGATTCTTAGACAACTACATCTACATCTCTCGAGCTTGCTAGATAGATTTATTGTTGTCTACCATATTGGAGAGGTACTCGCGATGCCAAGCTATTCAAGTTCATACACCAATATAAACCTATAAAGACCCAGAGCATAGGGTAAAACCTATGTGCAATGAGTGGGTGTTGATTTGGTAATAATTCATAATTGGTTGCATGAATAAAAGGATAATTTTATATTCTTGTTAAGTGAGACTATGGGCTTTTAGGGTTGTTTGGAGGGGATTAGATGAGAGGGTTTTTTAGTGGGATACGAGCAATATAACCCTAATATTCTTATATGAAAAAATTAATTAATCTAACATATCCTCTTCTACCCTAAAAGACTATCCTTTGCAAGCCCAACTTGATCTATTTAAGGGTGTCTTATAGATAAAAGCATCCATATAGGATCATTTATTTATGTTTTGTTACACTTGTGTTTTTAAATATCATATTAACATCCTTGTTGTTTTTATAACGTCCATTGATATAAATAAAATGCTCACAAGGATTAATTTAACTAAGAAGAAAGGTCAGCTTGCTTCATCCTCTAGGGAGAAAATGAAGGATAATGTGACTCATAGCAATTAATTTATATAATTGAGTGTTTTTTTAGCCCCTTCTTCTTAGCCTTCTCCAATTCACTCATCCCAACTAAGTTTACAAGAAAAAGTGAAAGCTTTTTCCTCAAATTAAATCTGAAGAAGGCTGACATTATTTTAAGCAAGATTAAGAGTGGGTCTAAAATAATCCATATAATGGTGTCTCTTAAGGATAGGTAGATAATTGAGGACATTGACGTCAAATTTCTGTACGTATACATTCTTTAATTGACATCTTATAGATAACTTTAATAAGATTATTAAGCTTTTATTAGTTTTTGCATTTATGTTTTATCTTTTCAAGTTGCTTCTTCCATATTCATAAGCTATGAGAATATATAAAGAGAACTTGGCAAGGTTGCTAAAAAGAAGGAGGAAAGCTTGCAATAACCTTAAGGTCAAGAAGGAGAAGAAGGATATTAAGGAATAGTTGTTCAAGTGCCTTAATGAGTTGAAAGGGAGAACACATTCATAAAGGACAAGGTGGTAAGCTTGAAGTAGAAGTTTGAGGGTAATAATTTCAAATTTTATATAATCTACCCATTACTTTATGCCTAAATCTTTCAAGAAGTGGAACTATGGTAACATTATTAGTACAACAATTGAATGTTTTGAGGCTAGTAGTAACATTGCTCATAAGTAGTTTATGAACATATTACTTGTAGATTTAGACATTGTTGATGATTTTGCTGAACCTAAACAAATTTAAACTGAGAATCTTAATGAGTTCTATGAAAGTAATGGTGATGTTAAGGTCACTAGCCCTATAAGTAGGAAGTCTCCCAACCTTGTTGATGCTAATCTTGCTACTTTTAGAGGCACCTCTATCTCCATCTTGGCCTTAGCTTTTTTTTCTTTCTATGTTTTCTCCCGTTATATGTAAGGGTGTAAAAATGTATGAACGGTTTATTTGTGTTTATCCTTATTTTGTTTTTATGAAGTTTCTTTTTTTAATATTGATGTTTTTAGTCCTGCTTTATTTTGAAACTAATAGCACCAATCTTAACAAGGTTTATGGTTTAGTTCTTTTCCTTCAAACTAATTATGAATGAACTTAATAGGTTTGCAAAGTCTAGATCTATTTCCTTGTTAAACTTCAAAGGATAATTTTTAATGAAATTTATAGGTTTTTAGCGTCTAACTATCTTTTCTTATTAACTTTTAAAGCATAAATATTAGTGAACTTAAAAAGTAGCTTTATTGTCTTGTAAGCCACTTCAAGGTCATCTAGCTTCTCAACCTTGTAACTTTTAGAATTACCTATATCTTTAATTTGGTATGACCATAACCAATTTGAAGAAAGCTTTTCCTAAAAATTCCTTCGTTTTGATAATTTCGATTTTCATAAAACGAAGTCACCACTTTAGAGATTTTGATCTTATCTTATAGAAGTTTAGTTACCAAACCTTTTTTTTTTTTGTATTCTTTGTGAAATCTTTCACTAGTCAATTAATTGAAGTTCCCACTACAACAAAAATGACATACAGTAACACTAGACAATAACACTCTTGACAATATGTTATAAAATATCTATCTACGGTAACATTATATCTTAAAATGTTATGATCCTTAATTTGATAAGTAACACTTTATGATTTTATAACATATAATTTATTATTGATAACAAAATTTTTTAAGTGTTACTAAACATTATAAAAGGTTACTATTTTAAGATGTTACGAAAGTGATGTAAAATAATGACAC
>JAOTAX010000007.1:860258-891060 GCA_025629825.1 Erythroxylum guanchezii
TTTTAAGAACTTTTAAGACATTTATAAAATTGAGGTGATGGTGAAAAGTAAATGTTATTGCACTTATATTAAAAACAATAAATTGGAAAACACTAAGGGCCATAAACAAAGTTTTGTTGATAAAGAGAAGATGGAAACTATTAAGAAATTAAGGTGTACATGCATTAAGAATATAATTTTATAAAAGTAAGAAATAATAAGAACCAATAAAAGCATCTTTAATGAGGTTTGACTAGTTGGGTGTGCCTCTGTCATTTGGAGCTAAGAGTGATTCATTTGCTATCGGTCAATAACTCTCCACCTGTTAAAGATTACAAATTTAATTAATATAAATACTAAGTTTATCCAAGTATGGTTAATTATAATCTCTAATTGATATAATTCAATAAAACTTATCCCTTTATCAAACTCATCCTAACTTAACTATGATTTTAATAAGTCCTAGAATCCTTCTAGAATTTGAATTCCACTAAAAATGTGTTTCCCCCTTTTCTTAGGACACTTATTTTTTAATTTTTAACCTAACAAAATTTCTTACTTTCTTTTTTCAAGGAATTTGTAGTTAGGAGATTTTTTAAAAACTTATTTTCACTTTGCTTATACTCTTATTTTTAGGTTATTGCTCATTAGCTTATAAATTTAGTAAGCCATTATTTTACGCTTTAACTTTAGCCAAGGCACTATTGTTGTCATTTTTTTTTAGTAAGCCTTGGTTAAGAATTTCCAGGTTATTATTAATTGGCTTTTCCCTTGAAAGGAAATTTCCTCACCTTTTTTTCAACTCTTTTCTTTCTTTATTTTATGAGTTGGTGAAAAAATTAGTTTCACAATTGCAAGATCAAGTAACATACTTGTAGAAGATAAAGTAATAACCTTTGTTTAATTTTCTTAGTCAAAGCTGACAAGGCATCTAAAGTAAGGAATGTATTCTTTGAGTTTAAGGGATGCTTTCAGTTGAAGCCATGTTCTTTGGTTATGTAATAACATATTGGTGTGTTGGAGTTAAATCCCTTTTCATAAGGAATTAATAATGATCTTACAAGTTTACTCCTTTTTTTTTTAATCTTTACATTTTGAGGGAAATAAGTCATTAACAACTTTTGTCTTACATGATTTTCTTCCTTAGTTTGAATAGTATTTATACTCCTTGTTTGCTGAATAAAATTGTTTGCAAATTTTAGCCATAATATTAATTCTTTAACCTAAGGTAATTGTATTCAAATAATCTCTGTACTTTATTTGGGGTTTTTTACCACTATCATGGCCTAAACTTATAAGTCTTTCTTTGATAGCCTTGAAGCTTCTTCTGAAATGAGAAAAGCAACTTCTACATATAATCACTCCCTTATTATCATAATAATACGTCTTAGGAAAGACAAGAGCATACTTAGGAATATTAGGCCAACTAATAATAGGGTTATTCATGAGACATTTTAGTCTTCAAATGTTACATCATTTAGATGTTTATGCAACATCTATATAGCATTGAATCAAGCAATAAAAAAATCAAGTTGTAAGAAGATATGAATAATCATTTACAAGACATTTAATGGATACTTTTGAGGATGTCCAAGTATTCATTAATAAATATTCAACATTCAAAATTAACAACTATAATGCAAAATTGTTCATCTAAGAAAATAGTTGTAATTTAATATATGCCAAATTTAAGTGAACTTTTCAAATGTATGAATGCTCCATATTAAAAATACTTATTTTTGGGACCTAGAACGAAATAAATTACAAGTAAAAATGAAAGAAAATAATATTAGAGGGATTAATAGGATTGTTGAACAAATCCAATTACCCTCAAGCTTCCCCTTTTACTACTCTAAATCCGCTAACTTAAGCTAATTATGTTGGTAAGGGATTATTGTTGATGTTCAATCTGCTCGCTTCCAACTTTATTCACCTGTTTTTCAGAAAAGATTTGACGTTAGCTTAGAAGGAGACATAAGTTACAAACAAATGCTTCTTCAGTCCCATTCTAATATTCACATGTCAATTCTATCATGTACCAACAAATATGTGAAGTCTTAAATCATTTTGTAGGTATAGGCACAATTATGTTTTGGCTTATAAGTAGCTTGTATAGTTCTTTTAAAGTAATTGACCTTAATGGTAAAGAATCCTTCTTGATCCTCTAACGTCCTTAATTCTATTACCTTTCTTGTAGTTTTTGTTGGCCATATTGGCTTTATTACCCCCAAGTGTGATTTCCAGATGGGGTATAACCAGGCTAGATTTAAGGAAATGGTTGTTGTGACTTGAAAAGTGGTTTGAATGGTCGAGGGTCTAGATAAATAGGGCAAGCCTAGAAATTTTTCATTTGAAGAGCATAAGGCATTGGCAATAGAGGCACATGATGATAAGCATATGGGAATTAAAAAGGTGGACATTAACTAGAATTCTCTCCTTATCTTGATTGCTCCTCTTATTATTAAATCTTGTTCGATGATGAGTGGTAGAGGCTACTTTTACTTTCTTGGTCACCTTAATGATCACAGGATTAAAGAAAGAAGGTTCTTACATTGGTGATGGCTCTAAAACTAAAAATACTGGTACTAAGGTTTGAAAAACATTTTTACATGGGTAAATAAAGAAGGATGTCTTACAATGATTAAATTTAGATATGAAAAATTAGAGATTGTCAAATTCAGCAAAACCTATTCAAGTATCTTAGCATACCAAGTATAAAGAAATTGATCTTCAGGGAATGTCAACCTTTATTCAGTGCAATTAATAAGAGAATTGACAGCTACCAAAATAAGTTCATATCCTATACGTAAATAATGTAACTTTGATCTTAGTCCTTAACATAACCTCTAGAGCTGTTGTCTCATGCTGCTAAGGAATTTAGTTAAAGCTATTGTGAAGATAACAAAGAATTTCCTTTAGTTTGGTGATATAAGCAAAGAAGAAGCATCAATGGTGAAATGGTAAGATATTTGTATTCCAAAGCAAGAAAGGAGGTTGGGGTTTGTTTAATCATCAAGATGATCTAAAAATTGTTCAATCACAAAGAATTCATATGGTGAGATTGATGGATTCTCAATATTTAAAAGGCAATTTGAGTAGATGGTGTAGCAGTACGAAATGTTACCAGTTTTACACTGTTCATGTAACAAATCAATGGTTACTCCAGTCAAGTTCTAAATATGAAATATATTACTACACAGTTGAGGGAATAAGTCTGCCATGAAATAGCCTCATAATGTGAAAATGCAATTAGATACAAATTCGTAACTCAGTTTAGAAAAAGTTGTCCAACCTCCAAACTCCAAACATAACTAGTGATATCTAAGTTGTAGTCTCCTCTGCAAGGTCTTACTCATAAACAGTAGTCATGTCGACTGTCCTCTACATTTCAACAAATATCTCAAACTCAAACTACTGTTGGATAAATACTGACCTAGTTTGGCCCTCCCATGCAGTAATTACTATAGCTAAGAAATTTCTCCGTTGGTCTTGAGAACAAATCAATAATTCTCTTACGTAACAAGTATGTCACTCTATGTAGAGAGAGTTGACCCGATCCTGATGCAGGCGATAGATTTTTATTTTTCCAAAAGTAGTGAAGAGAAGCAGCCGAGTCCTTGCATATTCTTACTTTGGGACAACGGAGACCAAATAAAGGTAGACTGGTGGGCCTCCTTCCAGTCAATTTTTGGCCAGGACGCATGTCATAACATAGTTACAAACAACAGTTTGATTGATACATGGTTCACACTATTGCTAAACAACAGGAATAAACAATTTCTAAAACTATATATATGTTCCTTTGCTAAGTTTCGCGTCTAGAAAAGAAAAACATTTTTAGAAATAAAAAAATCATGAGTTAGGATTACCCGCAACACCCACCTCTCTTTCCAGAATTTTGCTCCTCACTAGGAACTATAATACTAGTTCCCTTAAGAAGGCCTGAACTTCCATTCACACCAGGCTCATCATTGGCAATTAGAGTTTTCTTGCTCATTATCCTATAAATCTCTGTCAGCACTGTCAAAAATGCAGTTTCAACATTTGTGGCCTCAAGAGCTGATGTCTCCATGAAGAAGAGGTTCTCTCTTTGAGCAAACTCTTGGGCATCTTCTTGAGGCACAGCTCTAAGACTTCCCAAGTCGCACTTGTTTCCAATCAGCATTATCACAATATTCTTATCTGCATGCGCTCTCAGCTCATCTAGCCATCTTGCCATGTTATCAAATGACTGACGCTTTGTCAGATCATAAATTAACATTGCTCCTACTGCTCCCCTGTAGTAAGCACTTGTCACTGCCCTATACCTATGAATAGAGAAATAAAACAGGTTTAAAGATAGTAAACTAAAAGCAAACTAATCAATAATAACATTATTTCATCTTATTTAGTTTGGAATGTGCAGCTTATGATCGTGGATCCGCATCTGTTAGAGAGCCTAATGAAAGGCAGGGACCAACAGCAGAAACTATCTTGAAATCCAAAGCCAAACAGATGAAGTTTTTCTGACCATGCAATTTACTGTAATGAATGCTCAATGACTTTTAGCAAAAGTGCCCAAAGCTAACATATTTTCGAGATTTATCAGCTTCTTAATAAGACAACAACCGCTATGAATGAAATATATGCTTCAGAAAGCATCTTTACATCTTCTCTTTCTGGTTGAAAAGAGATTCACATTTACTGAAAAGCATCTTCTATATATGCCATTAAAAATGGCATTAAATTCACAAAAATGTTGCTTCCAAGCACTTTCATAGTGAGCATAGCAATAAAAGAAATTTCAGTGACCCCATTTCATTTGGACCACCTGTTCTTTTATTCAAACTGATCAGAATGTCTTGTAGTACGACAATAGTTAATGATGGTTTAAGGTCAGGTGTTTTTCCTGCAATATCTTTCTGTATGATGCTTACGGATGAGGGATAGCTTAACAAAGGAAATAGTCCAGGAAGAAAATTCACTCTGTTCAGGGCATTGTGTGAAGAAAATACAATGGTAAATAACAAGGGATTCAGAAATGTTGCAAGAGTTAGCCTGCTGTTTATGGGGTGACTAGAGGCAATCAACTTGATCAAGTAAAATGGCTGCCAAAACAAAATGGATTTTATTCTCTAAAATCACCTTGTGAAATTGTTTGCAGGCAAGATCAAGAACTTGATTTCTTGAAATTTACTATGTTTGATCTGATACAAAGGCATAGTTTTGTTACATGGCTAATAGTAAGAGACTCCCCTAAAAGACAGATTTCCAAACAGAGGGAAGCAAGTTGACTCTCTTTCCATTCCATGTCCAGGAGGAGAAAATCAAGAAGCCACCTATTTTTTAATGCTCATAGTCAAATGCTATGTGGAAAGTTATGTTGACGAAGAGTGGACACAGGCAGATTACTGACAGCAATGCTGATCTGAACTAGGAAAAGATTTAAACTATAAAAAAAGATATGCAGTAGCAGTTGTTAGAGTAATTTGCTATTTGGAAATCTATCATATGTGGAGAGAGAGAAACAGAAGAATCTTTGAGGAAGGAATACTTCATAAATCATAAGATTCTATTTGAATAATTAGCATCCCGCAGCTTGCTAATAGTAGTTCTATAACTTTGTATTTGAGGTTAGCTATAGTGTAGGAAGAGCATACGCTGATTGAGAAATTCAGACATTCAACCAAAATAGAACGCATATGCAGATTTACATTTCATATAAGCCCTGTATATACAAGAATTTTACACCTTAAGTTTTCCTTTTGATGTTCCAATCTGCAGAAGCATATCCTGAGAAAATTACATGAAGATTGAGATATTCTGGAAAATAAAATTGTCTTCAAAATTATTACATATACCACAAAAAAGGAGAATTTGCTAATATTGCATTAAACTATGCAGTACAAAATCACAAATATTGGAACAATAGATTTCTTGCTGAGTGATGTAAACTACAGTCTAGACTTAAAGTAACAGAATTAAATGAGGTGCAGATTGGTGATGGATCTTATCCTCTTAGCAGAGTTCTGTAACTCTTAAGGCAAAACAGAGAAATCACTAAAATAAATAAGAACTTTTGCAACCTAGTCAAATGCTTTTCAGTAAAAACTAATAATTACAGAATGATGTCAAACAGAAAATACAAAGTTATTGCATTCAGAACCTTAACGTTAAGAGAGTAAAGCCCACCCATTTCAACTTCTTTACGTTCCATATAACTAAACTAATGCTCTTCACTTCCACTTTTCTTAATCCAGAACCACAAAACAGAATCCAGATATTATTTCCAATTTCCGATATATAACTTGTGTAGCAATTCTAGAAGAACATAATCCTGATTCACGTCTACTCTTAGTTCTCACTGAGCACTAAATAATGTTTTCTTCCATATATCATGGGCATCAAGGCCCAGTAGTAGGACCTTAAGCATAATTGATATCGTGCGCTCAAACATCTAAATACGAAGCTCTGATCCTCTCACACCTGTTTTAAACAACTCCAGGAGGTGCATTTATACAACCCAGGGGTTTCTTTTATCATTAAGACAACTCTATTTTTTGAATATAGACTATTACCCCTATAACAACAACAATAGAAGCAACTATTTTTTTCTTTAAGTAAACAAAAGTTCCACAATCTATGCTGTATTCTGTCAGTTTCATATCATCATTTTCCTGGGAATGCGAAGAGATGGACCAGAGTTAATATATATCCTTCAAAACATTGTTCAAGAAAGCTGAGCAAATCAAAAGCAGCAAACCCACACTTAATATTATTCGAAACCAATTAGCTTGTAATAATCATACAGGATGATCACCCACTTTCCTACTCTCCTAAATGCACATAATTCAGAATGCCTATTATAATATAAGGAGATTGTGGGAAGAAGGAAAAGTTAAAAGGGAAGTGACAATCACCTTTCTTGACCAGCAGTGTCCCAAATCTGTGCTTTGACCGTTTTGCGATCAATAGAAAGAGTTTTGGTCTGGAATTCAACCCCAATAGTGGCCTTTGAATCAACGCTAAAAGCATTTTTAGCGAAACGTGCAAGAAGCTGTGATTTCCCAACTGCTGAATCTCCAATCAACACAATTTTGAAAACATAATCAATCTTTTGATTGAAATCCACATAACTCGACATCCTCTCCAAATCAATTAAGCGCTTTACCTTCCCTTCAAAATTTAACAAAACACCTAAACTAGCCTAGTATAATAGATATATAAGAAAGGTCAAGATTAAAGATCTATATAATAGCAACTCCTTCGTTGATGCACAAATATTAATATTATCATTATATGCTATATAGCAACACCAATTAAAACAGGACATAATTAAGACATCGTCGGGGAAATTGGAGAAATCTGAAATGAGGAGTGGAACATAAAGATTAGGATTAGGATTAGGGTTAGGGTTAGGGTTAGGGTTTGAATTTGGCTAGGAAGTGTTAATGGTGAGGAATTTGGATTTGCCAGTTTTGTGGTATAGGAAGAAGAAGACCAACGGTCAGTGCGGGTCCCATCAACGGTCGGTGTGCGGGTCCCATCGACAGTTTTGTAATGCTCAAATGGTTTGGTTAGCGTTTTGACTTACACTTCTAAATTACATATTTTTAGGATAAGTAAAGAGGAACCTTATAATCATCTTGTTTTGTGGCAGCTAAAGAAGATTTCATACAATCATTCTTCTTTGTCACAAGTGAAGTTGGACACTTTATAATTACCATTCAAGGTCAATGAGAATTTTCACATTTTGTATTCTTAACAATCCCCTTAATTTTAACAATTATGCAACCATATATAATTCAATATTTCTCTTTTTTATTCACACTGATGAACAAAGGCTAAATATTGTTGAAATGATAGGCAATGGCGGTAGTCGACAATTAAGGCTTGGACAGCTACAATAATTAATGCTATTAAAAATTCAACAATAACAGTTGTAGCATTTGTGACTTCAGCAACTAATTGTTAATTGTCTAAATCGTGTGAGGGAGGGCTATAAATAATTCTCCCCAATTCATTTGCACATCATCAATTCTTAGAAAATTCTTAATCTATTTAAAGAATGTTTCTCCTATTTCTTGAGAGATTTAAGTGTTTCTCTTTATAAAATAGAGAAAGGTTGTAACTCATATTTTTCGTAGTAACATTTCTTCTTTTTGTCCGTGAATTTTACCCTAATTTATTTGAAGGTTTTTCACGTAAAATATATGTGTTTATTACTATTTCTTCAATCTTATTTAGCTACAAACCTGCTTTAATCTGGTCTACTTTTCTTAACAAATATATGTAATGCAATGCACATATGCCCTCTTTAACTTTTTAAGACTCTTGACAACTCTTTGGAAAGTCAAAAATTATTCTTCTAACTTAATTACGGTCTATTTATACCAAATTAACTTAAGTCAATGCACACACGAATTAGTGGTTACAAAGGCTAGTTTTTAGACTTTTTTGAATTTGCTCTAATAAATATATGTTTGACTTGGGTATTGTTGAATCCTTACTTGGGTAAGTAAGAAGTACAAGCTTCGTTCTATATCGCTTGTAGATAGCTCGTTTACATAAATACTGTTAGAGGATGAACAAGTGTGTGACTCCAATAGTTACGATGAACTAGTTACAAAAATGGTTTAAGAGAAATTGGAAAAATAAAAGATCAAGGTACACAATAAGGCATGATTGACATTCCATTTATTGTGTTCATGTACCAATTGTATTATATAATTTAAAATGATATTGTGTAATAACTGGTTTCCATACCGAGGCATTAAAATATTAGATTACTGGGTTGTATGATTTTAGAATGAATTTGGTACATTTAGAACATGATTTTATAATTTCATTCATATGCACAATAATAGCATATACACATGATTTATGATTTTGAAAAACATTGCAAAGATTGTATATGCACTCAATTGACATATTCCAAGGTATGAAATATTTAAAATGATTATGATATGATTTTGTATTGTTTATGTCTTGAATTTTTGGTTTGATGGATTACAATTAGTAATTTGGAGTTAATTGTTAGAAATAGAAGATTGATGAATTAATATGTACATTTAGTCACATTTAATCTAGGAAAAATGTCAAGTGACAAAACAAGTTGACACATGAAAATTTAGGATGACTAGGCCTATGAAATAAGTGACATATGGTAGTAGATTGAGTGACAAATGGCTTACGATTTGGTGACATTTGGCAGTTACAGAAGAGGACATGTAGCTTACTTCTTTGTATGACATGCGTCCTTTTAAAATAAAGACACCTTGCACCAAATGACTTAAGCAAATGGGGAGTCATTTTTCTCTCTTGTTGTTTTTGCTGCATGCTTTCTTCTTCTCCTTCTCACTACTGACATACACATAGAACCCTCACAACCTTGAGTTTTGCCTGACTTTTGTACTTTGTCAAAACTTTTGTAAAATCCTTCATAAAACTAGCTCTATTCTGTTGTCTTCTTCTTGTTGCTGAAACTCATTCTATTCCTACCTTGTTCTTGGAATTGTGATTTCATGCATGGAAGGTTAGGTTAGCTTGATAATTGAGGAGGCAATTGGGTTGATCAAGTAAGTAAAATACTGATCTCTTGTAATATATGTTATCAAGAACTTGATGATGACTGATTAGAGATGGATTGATTGTGATATTGGTGTTAAATGAGTGTTGGAAAATGTTGCATAAATGGTAGTTTCTGTTCTGTTTTTGCATGCATGAAAATCAATGGTTTGTTAGCTGTTGTAAGAATGATTTTGAGATGGGATTTGAGATGTAATTGATGAGAAATTAAGGTTTAATTGAGGTATAATTGATAGACTGATGTGAAGGTGTTTTTAAATCTGGAAAGCTAGGACTACATGTATGATGGGATTAAGTGAATAATAATGAATCAATTGAGTAGATTTTATTAGGTTTAATGTAACCAAAATGGTAGTTAGATTAGCATGAAATGAAGTTGCATAAAAGGACATGAATTTTGGAAAACTTGAAGTGTTAGTGATGTTTCTAAGTATGTGGAATCCGTGGAGAATTGGGGAAGAAAGATAGAGCACGATCATAGCCCTCAGCCCAGGACCGTGGGCAGTTGCACTAGCTTCTGTCACGATCGTGGCAAGATCCACCACGATCATGGGCTTAGTTCTAAATTGTTATTTTCTATTTTGTGTATTTGTTGAACCAACGGAGGATAAGTCACTCTAAATTGGTGTATTTGGATTTGATTAAGGTTAAGAGTGAACTTAGATTATTGCTTGATTAATTGCTTAAGAGCTTGATAAGTTTAGATTGTTAATTAATGTCATAACATAAAGTATATACTGCCTTAATACCAATGTATCTAAATCTGGATATTATGAGTTGTCAAAGGAATAAAGGTGTTCTTATGAATACAAATATGATCTTAAGGATATGTGTAATGTGTATTAGGCATGAATGAATGAGCATTGAAGAACATGAGGTAATTGTGAATGAGAATTGGGAAATTGTATGAATATATATTGCTAGAAAAGGTTTGTGAATGTATGATTGATGAATTTAGAATAATCAAACCTACTTAAGGTATAAGCCTAATTGCAAACTAATTGAATACAAGCTATAATGATTGAATAGTCAAGATTTTGCATAAGAAAACATACGCGGAAAAGTCAATTGAGC
Organism: Erythroxylum guanchezii; assembly: GCA_025629825.1. Classification (NCBI taxonomy): domain Eukaryota; kingdom Viridiplantae; phylum Streptophyta; class Magnoliopsida; order Malpighiales; family Erythroxylaceae; genus Erythroxylum; species Erythroxylum guanchezii. The sequence goes on from JAOTAX010000007.1 coordinate 870,879, forward strand.
ATGCATTGAAACATGACACATAAACATGTGCTTGATTGTATGGAGTGTTAAACTCTTAAATGTTATGTAATGTATATACATGGATTATGAAATATAATGACACAATGTAAGTTTATGTTTGTGAATGAACCGGGAATAATTGATCTTTTTTTGTGATGCCTTAAATTAGTTAATGTGATTGTTCTAACGCGTCATTCTCGTGGGGTATGTTCTCGAATATTTTCTGGCATGTTCGGGCATATGCTTTATGGGAGCGGTATGATACATATCGTCTTTTAGAAAGTTGAATGAAAAAGTTTTACCCTAAATAAGTAAAAATATGGAAGTATTAGATCATTAAATTTTTACTAGTATTTTCTATTTACAAAAATAATAACACAATAATTTCCAATTTAGACTAATAATAATGTATATCGTTGTTAAATGCTCAAGTCAAAGACATTTTGGTTTTTACATCTACAAGTCTTGTAACCTCAAATACAAACAATATAATGTTTAATAACTACAAGGTAAAGTGTTTCCTTAATGTAAATTTATCGTAATTGTTAATTTTTCATGATAGTAATATAAAATATTAAAATTCCTAATAAAAAGTCATTAAGTATAAAAATGACTTTATCAAAAAAAAATTTGGATGTATACTACTAAAAAAATACTTAATAAGTGCAATAAGGTTATGGATTCTCTTAGGATGCTCAGGTTTCGGAGATCATTCGGGATGGGGAGTGGGTTTTTCCGGAGGGTAGTCATGAGCTTCAGCAGATTTGGGACTCAATTCGCTTTTGACTGCAGCTTCAGTCCGATAGTTGGGTTTGGAGAGGTCACTCATCAGGAGTCTTCTCTGTCGCCTCTGCCTGGGACCTTCTCAGATCTCGACACCCAATGGACCCAATTCACCTTTTATTGTGGTTCCCAAGGCACATCCCACGACACTCTTTCATCCTCTGGTTGGCTTCACAGGAGCGGCTTCGGACCATGGATAGGCTCCAGTTCTTCGACGTCCTGACCTCTTCGACTTGTGTACTTTGTGGTACTTCTACGGAGACACATGATCACCTCTTCTTTCAGTGTCGATTCTCTGCTACCCATTTGGGGTTCCCTCTCGACGAAGACCCACACAGCTTGGCCTTCGACCTCTTGGGTCCCCCTTCTTCAGTGGGCTTGCACTCATCTCTGTCGGCGCAAGGATTACCGATACCTCCTTTCACGGTTAGTCCTCTTAGCCACTGTCTACTTTATTTGGCATGAGAGGAATGACCGCATCTTCAGTAGACGACACTGGTCCACCCACGATATCATTGAGGACATCACTGAGCTTATCCGTTCCCGGCTTCTCGGCCTTGAGACTCGTCTTTAGATACCTGTTCTTCAGCGGCATATCTGGAGGCTTTCTACTTAGTTGTTTTGCTTTGCTTTGCGAGCCGTCTGTGGCCAACATGAAGATTAGTGAGATGTGCAAGGACTTGCCCTACTACTGATGGAAGGGAGCCGTCAAAGAGCCATTTATCATGCCAAAAATATATGTTTGACCCATCTCCGATCCGCCATCCAAAACCATCTTTGAGGAGAGCTAGAGCTTTCATGAGTCCTTTCCAGGCCGGTGAAGCTGTCAAAGGAGGGTGATATGTCATAAAGTCCTGGCCAGTCAGATAGCGAGACCGGAGGACCTGCACCCAAAGACTATGGCGCTCCATACATACGTCCTAACACATCTTCCTTAGCAAAGTCGTATTAGAATCCCTAGCTTGCCGCACACCTAAGCCTTTGCATGCTTTCGGGGTTGTAACCGTAGTCCAAGGAAGGAGGGGAACTCCTTTACGATTGCCTGGCTTTCCCCAAAGAAAGCTCCTCGCTGATTTATCTATCTCGTCACACACTACTCGGGGAAGCCAGGTGGACTGCATAGCATATATGGGAAGAGATGTTATGGTATCCTGGATCAATGTAGCCTTGCCCGCTTTGTTCAAGAGCCTACTCCTCCAACCTGTCAAACAAGAGTTAATCTTGTCGAGAATGCCAGCATAATCAATCTTAGTCAGTCGCTGAGTACATAGAGGCACACTAAGGTATGTTTCTAAACGATGGGAGGTAGGGATATTCAAAGCAGTTAGAATCCTTTCCCGTTTTCTTCGACGAACTTGGTTAGGAATAAAGGCTTTAGATTTGGCATTATTCAGTTGCATCCTTGGAAACTTGACAAAACTTGTTCATAGTAAGGCGCATTACTCTAGCTTGGCTTTGTGAGGCATGCGCAAAGAGGAGAACATCATCGGCAAAGAGGAGATGAGAGACTGCAGGACCAGTGGCAGAAGTACCAATGGGCTTCCAGTGGCCTTCGTCAACCTTCTGTGTGATCCACCTCGATAGTTTCTCTATGCATAGGATAAATAGGTATGGAGAGAGAGGGCCTCCCTGGCGAAGACCACGTTTAGGTTGAAAGGACTTTAGTAGCTGACCATTCCAGATAATGGATAACATAGAACTCAAGACACAACCCATAATCAGATTAATAGAGGGCAAGAGAAAGCTAAAGTCCATTAACACCCTTTGGAGAAAGTCACAATCAACTCTATCATAAGCTTTGGCCAAGTTGATCTTCATAGCCATACCCCCTTTCCTTAAACGCCTCATCACGTGGACAACCTCCTGAGCTAAGAGGATGTTATTTGTAGTCTTGCGTCCAGGTATAAACGCTGCCTGAACTGGATTAATCAAGGCTAGTAGAAAAGGGTGTACTCGATTTACTATAACTTTCGTCAGGATTTTATATATCACGTTGCACAGGCTAATCGGACGGTATTGGCTAATAGTCACCAGATTCTCGTCCTTGGGGATAAGGACAAGGCGCGTATCAGAAATGTTAAGGGGCACCTTGCCACTTGCAAATGCTTGTTGAACCATTTTGACAACAGACCCACCCACATCCTACCAGAAGGTTTGGTAAAAGATAGGCTGAAGACCATCTGGACCTAGACTTTTATACGGTTTCATAGATTGGACTGCCCGAAGTACTTCTGCCGAGTCAACTGGTTGAAGCAGAGTGGCATAAGCCTCCGCAGGGAAGACACCATTAGCACCCAATGGTCGTGCCCTTGGCATACTCTCTGTGGTGTAGAAAAGATCCTTATAAAAAGAGAGGACCTCTCGTTCGATAGCTTCAGATTCAGAAGTCGATACGCCCGTTCGTAGTCGTAGTTTTTCTATACGATTTCTCTTCCTATGAGAGAGGGTAGTAGCATGAAAAAATTTAGTGGCTTTGTCACCCGCCTAGAGCCATTGTACTCGGGACTTTTAGAATCATAGTAGTTCTTGACGCAGAACAATACGGTACTCCTCAGTTAGTTGTTCCTTGAGAGCCACCAAGAAAGCAGAATGACAATTACTCAAAAAGGTTTGGCTAGCAGAAGTCGCTTACACCGGAAGATATTGCCAAAGACTGTTGTATTGAATAGTTTGGCAGCATGGGTGACCGCCTGGATAGCCTCCTGGACACAGTGCTGAAGTGGAGCCCATGCCTCTCTAACAACTCGAGGGAAGTTTTCATGTAAAAACTATGCAGCTTGAAAGTGGAACGGTCTTGAAGCTGGAGGACGGATAAAATTGTGCAGTTTGAGCAAAATAGGATTATGATCCGAAACTGTTCTCGGTAGGTGAGAAATGGAGGCTTCTAGGAATAGAGATTGCCAGGACGCATTTCATAATACTCGATCTAAGCGGACATGAGTAGTGAAGAGTCCATGACTCTTCCTTGCAAAGGTATACGGTGATCCCTTAAAACCCAGGTCTTGCAGGCCACACCCACTTATCCATGAGTGGAAGATGCCCGCACGACACCAATCAAAGTTGCCACCTCTTTTTTAAAACAGATGAAGATAATCGTTGAAGTCCCCGGATAAGGAAAACAAATCATAAATGGAACGTCCCTCATGAATAATCTACTGAGATTGCAATACATAACGACAAATGCTCCTCTAATGGATTGTAGTGATATGACTCTCTCCTTGTTCTCAAAACACCAAAGGGCTGAAAGCAAAGATATTATACCATTGTACTCGCTATTAAAGCACTATCTCAATCATCTAATCAACTATTTAGTTCATAAATTACAGTTACTTTAGATTATCACGTCAAATTTTCTATTCCAGTTATTCTGTTCCAACCATATTCTATTAAATTTTATCCATATATTTATATAAAATTTACATAAATATGTGAATAAAATTTAATAAAACATGATAAAAACACTATAACCAAAACAAAAAATCTAATCCCTAAATTACACTAAGCTGGAAATTGATCTAACTAGTCTATTAAATTTTTATAGTTAAGTACTAAATCTTTTGTCTCAACTGTGAAGACTCAGATTATACTTGTAAACACCTTGTTTGTAGATCCTACTGTTATGCAGCTCAAACTATTCTTCTCTCTTGTGCTCATCTTTTTGTGTTGTTTTAGTAAATAAATTGATTTTCATTTTCAAATATAGTAGCTTTGGTGGATAATAATAAAATAATAAAAGTTTATTCCTACTTTAAAACTTAAAACCAAACAAACATTTATTCTTTATTTTATACACAACATCATCTGCAAAATTGAAAGTACTATCAAGTTTAGGATTTACCGACCCTCAGCTGATTTACCCAGCCAAACCAGGGACTGGGACGGGGTCCATACAAAGAGCAAGTGCTTCCAATTCACATAGTCCGAGGATACTAATTAAGATGGTGGGAACAGTTGAGGCTATTAATGAATCAGTTGTCCCATTGATTTGATCCTTATCTTCCACATAAAAAAGAACTACTAAAATTTAAATAAGCTTTAAACACTTGTTTCCTTATTGCCCAAAACTAAAAACAAATACAGACAGAGTTCCTATCCGGTTATGTTCTGTACAGAAGCCAGTCAAATAATTTGATTTCGCATCGGCTTCTGGTTACCTGAACACATACAGTTGGCTCTTTTGTCACTGAGAGTCTGCCAAAAAAAAAAGGTTAAAAGGGGTTAAAATTAACATAGGCCAACCGAGAATATATTATCTGATATCAAATCCTGATACCTTGTACTGCTTCTGAAGATCTTTGATGTAATCCACAGCCAAATCTAACATGTCAGCTGTGCTTGTTTGCTGCCAAGAAGAAGAAAAGCTTTCATGAAACACCATAATTATTCAAGGTTGACAGAGCAATCATTCAGAGTTCTACCTTGTCCATGTTTGGAACCAACTCTTGTAGCTTCCTCATTCTTTCACTGATCCGGGTTCTTCTCACCTGAGAAATCACTCATAAAGCTTGTAATAGGAACGCACAGCATACAAATCTTGAAATCTTTAACAAAAATATAAATGGATCTTACTCTTTCAGCTACGCTTCGCGGGTGAGTAGCACAGCCACGCTTTGCTCTAATTTTACAAGGCACAGAATCTTGAAAGTTGAGGAACTTTTCTACAGGAACCATTTCTGCTGAAGTCTTTGGTAAACTCAAGTGGCGGGATAACAAGGGAACATGATTTCCATGTTCTTCACTCTAGATTTCATCAAACCACACTGTAAAAATTAGACTATAATCAAGCTTGTCAAGTGCCCTGATCCCCCAATATGAGAATTTATACCTGGGAATTAGCAAACAGCTTTCCGCTTCCATTTTGATCTCTTTTCAAGTTGCTTGTATCCTCAGCATAATGAGATTCGCTCCAGGAATTATATGGGAATCCAGGACTACCATAAAATCGACTACTGTCACTGAGCTTGCCATTGTCAGGGCTGCCTGTCACAATGCTTTCACTCCCAATTTCAGAAATCTGTGACAACATCCCTAATGAAGAAGGCACCCTCGATAAGAAACTCAGTTGAGACTTCAATCTTGGACTTCCTTCGCCATTGGTACTGCTTGCAGGACTGTAATTTCCCGTACTTTTTACCGTGGCATAGCCTGCAATTCACTGAGACATACTCAACGATTCCTATTTCTTCTATCTTCTTCAATAGACAAAGTTGCTTTTTTTTTACAAATTTCTGTCCATTTATCGGAATATAGGGAGAAAGTAATGAATCACAAGTTGCTCGGCAAACCTAATGAGGAAAATGTTCTGACAGGTATCTAACTGAACTGATGTTAGTTAGAAAGGTTTGAAATTTCCGGGACACTTCTCTCGTTGAATCCGGAAGAAACTTTTTCAATCGAACGAAATATTATTGAGTGAACTACTCAAAATTTGTTCCTTTTCTATTTCTCTCTAACAACTCATTCCTTATCTGGCCTCCTTAGATCAATCTATCTAACAAAAATAAGCATATTTGAAAGAAGATCACATTTGGATAAGAGTACATTTGGCCTCCTTAACGTATCAGATTAGTATTTTTAAATGAGCTTCTTCAATCACAGCTAATCTGCAATTCAGAAAGACAACAGAAGCTAATAATCCCAGAATCTTACAAAGACACATGTTCCCTGAAAAGTGCCTAAAAACCATCTCACTTACAAAGAAGAGAAAGAAAAATACCATTTTGGGCAGGCAAGTTGCCAAAAAGTCCAGCAGGGGAGCTATTCTGCCTAGCAAGAGTTGAGTCAATCTTTTTCACTTGCTCATGCTGATGCAATTCCATGGTACCAAACAAACCATGTGAAGTATCCAAGGCCGAAGAGCAAATAGATGAATTCTGCCTTGGATAATGAGGAGGCAGGGGAGAATAACTTTGCTGTGAATTCACAAAATGACCAGCCGCCTCTCTTACTCCTGCTGCAAATTTATCCTCGAACTCATTCAAACTGGAGATTGGATCGTTGAGGGATCCATTATCGACGAAATTTGAGAAAAGTAAGCCCGGAGCTGAGCGAAACCGCAATAAACCTGTACTGGGTTGTTCGTTTCGGTGGTGATAATTGTGACTAATACTTGAATCCATGAATAAAGGCTCAGTATTTCTCTGCTTTTGCTCTGTTTTCACCATTTTCCGCCTCTTTCTTCTATTAAAAAACACCTTAGGCTCACTTTAAGAGATTTGATGCCAGAGAACCATCAAAATTCGTTTGAGTAAAAATTCCGGGAATATTTTCCTGTCACTATCTGTAGTAAATCTTTAGCAGCTTATTTCTTAAGCAGAGAAAGATAAGATCTTGAAGAGCAAGCAACCAAAGAAAAAGTCCAAAGCCTTTATATAGGGGAGAAAATATAGCTAGAAGAAGAACCTAAGAATAACTTAAAGCTAGTAGATTACCAAAAACTCAAATTAATGGAGGCTGAAAACTTGAAAGGCATACAAAGATGGCATAAAAGTGACAGAGAAGGCGATGGTTGTGAAAACAGAGTAGAGGATAAATAAGAGGCTCAAATTTGGCTTTCAAGGCACCGAGAGAGACTTATGCTGCCATTAATAGTGTGGGGTTGAGACGGGAACAGAAGGAAGAAGTTGCTATCTTTTGTTTTGTTGGAAAATGAAGCCAATGTCAAAAGTACACCGACTTACTTTTCTCAATTTCAGGTCTCGGTCTCACTCACTCTCCCCACAATTGCCTTTTGGTCCTTTCCTTTTCGGCTTTTGCTTTACTAATGTGGCACTTCCTTAATCTCAAAACGTGGAATCGCCCATTCTAGGCGTCTCACATTCTGACCCGATAAAATAGTAAGGGGGTAAATTATGGTCTGATCTCAACTAGTTTTTTAGAAGGGTGGCTTAATGTTGGTGTGCACAAGGAGTCACCTCATTAGATGAACTCCCACACTGCCACTGCTAAGACTCGAACCTAAGGTCTTGATCTCAATTTGCTCTTCAATAAACTCCCCCATTGTCGCTGCCGAGACTCGAACCTGAGGCCTTGAAAATTTGCCCTTCCAATCTAATATGGCACTTCCTGTTGTTACCATAGCATCGTGTTTTTATGTCAAGCTTCCTCGATTAGGATGTCTTTACTGCTACTGTGCGCAAAAGGTAATTTGTCTCCAGAGCTTCAAGATATGACTTTAATAAATCCTTCTTAATTTGTCTCGACTTGGAGTCTTTAATAATTGCAGTGTTCATAGAGTTGGATCCACATTAAAATACTGATTCCAACTGGTTCTATATTGGCCTTTTCAACTTTGGAATCAAGTTGACTCTTCAATCTGTTTATACGTCAGACAATTACGATATTGTATCATATTTATATATTATCATCGATTTGAAAATAGTTTTTAAATCTTATTAATCGGATCAAGTGCTAATCATGGATAACTAATATGATTATACTCAAATAGAGTAAACATTAGTTCTATGCTATATGTTTATCATAATGTTGTATGATAAAAGGATTGATTTATATGAAAAAGGTTATACACAAAAATGTTAGTTAAAACCATTCTGATATTATTAAATATTTGGATAGTCATGATGTGTTGCTAAGTTTTAATATTGATCTATAGGCATAAATTACTTAATTAGATAATTAAAGATAAATCAAATGAGTTTAATTTATGTTCTTTTTTAGATAATTTAATTAATTTATATGCATTGTCAACATATTTGCGAATTTAATAGGTAACATACAAAGAACAGAGAAAAGATATTTTAATTAAGTTGGACTTAAATGTAAAGTTTGGAAAACTTTATTATTAAATATGATATATTTAATAAATAAGGATCTATATAAAATATTGGATCTTATTTGGAAATAAAAAGTAATTCTAATTAAATTCTAACTAAAATTAGAATTTGATTTTAATTAATTACTAAAATAAACAAAGCCTATTATAAATAGACTTAATCTCCAAGGATGCTAATGCTCCTTGCCTAATCATCTCTATAATAATTGTAGAGTTCTCTCAACATGTTTTAGGTAAGATGAGTTGATTTTAAAAATGGTTCAAGAGAAATCACATTGGATCTTATTTGGGAATAAAAATTAATTCTAATTAAATTCTAACCAAAATTAGAATTTGATTTCAATTAATTACTAAAATAAGCAAGAATGCTAACGCTCCTTGCTTGACTATCTCTATAATAATGGTAGAGTTTTCTCAACATGTTTTATGTATACTATTAGAAGACGAACATTTGTGTGATTACGGTGGTAAGATGAGTTGAATTCAAAAATGGTTCAAGAGAAATGATAAGAAAAGAACCAAGTTTTAGAATTAAAATAAGGTAAAATTTTTGATTTACACTTTATTATGTTTTAAGTGTTAATTATGTTATATAATTTAACTAATTTTGACTTTTGAGAAATAAAAAAGAGATGAAATCCCACCTAAAATTTTCAGCGGTGGTACTAGAGCCAACTTTAATTCTATAACTTGATTGAAATTATTTGATTATTATTGATCATAAATTTTGGAATTGAAAATTGCACACTTTGGTTCACTAAAACAAACTAGATATGTCTAAGTATGAAAAGTTTATATTGAAAGTTTGTGAAACCTAGAATTAATTAGTTCAATTATCAGAATTGGACCTGTTAGATAAACTTAGATATGAACAGGCTATGGGGTGGAGGTGATGGCAACAAGTATGGCGGCTATGGTTTTTCTTGTTTTAGGTTTAGGACTTTTTATGGAGAAGATACCCTTGTTTGGTTACAAGTTAATGTAACCTTAACCCAAAAGAAGGGTGTTTGGAAGTAAAATTACCTAAACTTAGGAATTAAAATATAAGAGTGTTTGGTCACTTGGAACAATGTTTATGATATCGTATACATAATGTAGAAGAAGAATTTTTAATTTACTGAATAAAAAAAAGAGCGAACAAAACTCGAATTTTTTTATATGGCATGTGGCGATCAATACCTAACTAGGTTGCCAAATCATAACGATTAATACAATAAAATCTTTCTATAAATCTCTTGTAGTACTGAAATTAGAATTCAGAAAATTTTTTATTTATAATTTATATTTATAGGAGTTTCTTTGTAGAAGAGTTTAAATTACAAAAAATCCTTATAAAATTAACTAAAATTGCCGCAATAATATGGTTATAATAAGGATTGTTATCTTAAGGGTTTTTATAGGAAACATTTACTTATTTAAATTTAAGGATTCTAGGAATGAGTTTGAACTTGTTTGGTAATTGGTTTAGTGTAATCCAATTCAAACAAGTAAAAAATAGAATTTGAAATAGTTTAAACTTTAAATAGAATTTAAAATAGTTTAAATTCATATTTAATTTCAAATAACGTAATTATTTTTAATATAAACTGTAATGTCTCGCTTCATACCTAGCCACCAATAATGTGTCTTCAAATCTTGGTAAATTTTAGTACTTCTTAGGTTCACAACATATGAACTACTATAGGCTTCCTTCATGATGTTCATTTTCAGCTCGTCATCATATAGGAACACAAATTCTATCTTTGTAATACAAGTAGTCATCCTCTTTGATTGCATATTCACTATCCTTTTCCTCTTGAATTTGTTTAAAAATGGTAACTAGCTTTTCATCTTGCTTTTTTGTTTCCTTGACTTGTTGGTTTGGTTTGACTAACTTTTCATCTTAGAGTTAAAGTTTGGCTTGAGCCTTAACTTAGCTACAATGACTGCATCACTAGTTACATATAATCTAGCAATCATTGCTCTTAAAGCTGATAATGATTTCCTGCTAAAAGCATTAACTATTACATTTGCTTTACCTAGATGATAGTCAATGATGCAATTATAATCTTTAATCAACTCTATCCATTTTCTTTTCCTTAAGTTCAACTCTTTCTATTTATACAAGTAATGGCTCCAAATCTTCAAAACAAAGACTATGGTTACAAACTCTAAATCATAGGTCAGGTAGTTCCTTTCATGAGGCTTAAGTTGCCTAGAAGCATAAGCAACTACATTTCCCTCTTACATAAGTACACATCCATGCCCGTTATGTGAGGCATCACTGTAGATCACGAAGTCTCTACTATTTACAGGTTCTGTATGAACAGACGCTTCAGTCAACATAGCCTTTAGCTTCTCAAATCTTTCTTAAAATTTATCACTCCACACAAATTTTGCCTTCTTTTGAAATAACTTGGTCAAATGTGTTGCGATTATAGAGAATCTCTTAACAAATCTTTTATAGTATCCTGCCAAACTTAAGAAACTTGTAATCTCTATAGCGTTCCTAGGTGGCTTGCATTCTAGAATCTATCTTCTTAGGATCAACTCTAATCCCATCTATTTTTTTATTACAAGGGACGTAAAAAACGAAACTAGCGTTGTTGGCAGGGATACGTCACGCCGTGCGCATCGTTGTATAGCAGCTCCTGAAGGAACTTTGGAGGGTCTGGCAGAAGGTGTAAGCCTGGTCGTAAAATCCGTGCAAAACCCGCTAGAAGGTCAGCATACTGGTTAGGCTCCCGAAAGGCATGTTGCAGGTGGACCTCCCAGTCACGATGGATCAAGTCTCGGATATCTGCAATAAAAAAAACCCGTCAGTGATAGGTCCGTGAGAAGCTGAGAGGATGTTAATGAGCTCGAGGGAATCTACTTCAACAATGACTCGTCGGAACCCCAGGTCCCAGGCTAGTTGGAGGCCGGTGAACACGCCCCAGCATTCTGCAGATAAAGGTGATCCCCTCTCAATCAGTTGCTGAAAACCACCTCGCCACTGCCCCTGACAATCCCGAATTAAACCGCCAGCTGTGGTCAAGAAATGGCCACCTTTGAAGGCACCGTCGGCGTTTAATTTTACCCAACCATCCGGCGGCTTAGACCAGCCCATCGGACTACCCGCTGCTAGACCCTGGGTCGGATAGACCCTCGTTTCTAAAGCTCGCGCACGACCAATCCAGTCTACGTAATCCAAGACGTTTGCGTACCGGCCTCCGGCCAAACAAAGCCATGTTCTAAAATGCTGCTGTTTCGCCATTTCCAAAGGAACCACACGGCAACACCATAAATCGTGGCCCAGGCCACTCGGTTGATATGCGAGTGAGAGCTAAGATCAATTACCAGCCAGGGCCCCGCAGTTTCTTGGAAAAAGTCTCATCCACCACTTCCCTAGGAAAGTGACGCCAGAAAGTTTGCACTCGCGGGCAATCCCGAACTGCATGGAGGGTCGTCTCTTCCTGGCCGCAGAAATGACAACCACTGTCAACAGCAATATGCCGAACTACGCGCTGCTAATTCATCAAAAGTTTGCAGTTAGCAAGTAACCAGAGGTAAGATCGAATCCGTTGCGGCCCAGGCCACGTCCAGATAAGCTTCCACATGGTGGGATTCGTGTCGACCGAGAGGCCTTCCTGAAGGTCATACACAGAGGCCACAGTAAATCTCCTATGAGGGGTAGGTCCCCAGGAAATCGTGTCATCCCTTTGGCCCTCAACCAGGGGAGAGAGGGTAGCTATCGCCAGACAAGCTTCAGACGGCAGGTAGTGTTGGAAAGCTGGCCAGAGCCAATGACCCGCAGGTCGCACATAGTCAGCAACCGTGGCATCTAGACTATGGTTCGAAATTGGGGAAGTCGCGACCTTAAGCAGAGGGCCCCAACCTGACACCCAATTGTCTTGCTAGAAAAGAATACGTCGACCCGTGCCGAGTGTCTAAGTGCTCCCCTGACGGACAATAGGCCATACGACCGAGATGCTCAGCCAAACGACGGAGGCCCCGGGCCGCGCAATCTACTGGGGAATAGTAAAAGTCTCCAACTAATACTTCACTTTTAGAACCTGAACTCAAAGAGCTGTCGGTTGCGTTAGAAGCGCCCAGCCGAGCTTGGCGAGAAGGGCGTCATTGGTAGGGCGGAGTCGTTTGAGCCCGAGTCCCCCAGTAGCTTTAGGTTGATAGACCGACTGCTAACGGAGATGCATTTTTTGCTGGGTGGCCACAGACCCCTAAATAAAATCGCGCATAAGCTTCTCAAGATCGTCATATTGTTGGCGAGGGAGGCGGACAGTTTGCATCGTGAAGACGGGGAGCGCAGCCATGACCGACTGGGTAAGAGTAACACGCCCCGTAAGACACAAGGTGTGGGCCCGCCAACCAGCGAGTTTCTTTTGAACCGTGTCCAGAATGTATTGGAAAGTGTGCCGAGACATACGGTCATGAAAAAGAGGAATGCCTAAGTACCGTCCGAGGTTAGTAGTGCGAGAGATGTGTAACCCCTGACTGATACTCCTAGCCACCCCAAGGGGGACATTCTTGGAAAAAAAAGATTCGAGTTTTCGCAGTACTAACTTGCTGACCGGACGCTACACAGAAGGTCTCTAATGTGCGTGCTATGACGGACGATTGGGAGACCTCGGCTTTAGCAAAAAGGATGAGATCATCGGCGAAAAATATATGGGAGAGGGGGGGACCACACTGACCCAGCTTGAGAGGTTTCCAATTTCCACTTGTCACCTCGCTTAAGATAAGATGTCCAAGGCGCTCCAGACAGAGGACAAAGAGATACGGAGAGAGCGGGTTGCCCTGCCTAAGCCCCCATAATGGCTGGAAGGGGTCGGAAACCGTGCCCTGCCAGGCTATTTGGAAGGAAACGGTTGTCACACAGTTCATAATAATGCTAATAAGGGTCGCTGGGAGACCTATGGCATTAAGCGTGTCCTGGAGAAAATCCCATTGCAGGCGGTCATACGCTTTGTCTAAGTCCACTTTAACCGCTAAGTACCCGGTCCTACCTGTGTTCTTACGCATTGAATGAATAACCTCCTGGGCTATGATGATATTGTCCGTGATATGTCAGCCGGGAATAAAACTGCATTGAGTCTCAGCAACCCAATAAGGCATGTGCTCTTTTAACCTGTTCACAATGATTTTGGCTATGGCCTTATACAGGACAGTACACAGGCTAATTGGACGAAACTGAGAAATCTAGTGTGGAACTAGGATTTTAGGAATTAAGACGAGCAACGTTTGATTTAACTTGTGTTCCCATCATTCAAGGTTGAATATCTTGGTGATGAATGTAACCACCCCAGGCCCTACCATCTCCCAATGGTGTTGAAAGAAAAGAGCATTGAACCTGTAAACACCTGGGGCTCTATTGGGGGACATGGCTAAAATAGTCGCTTTAACTTCCGTCGCATGAACAGCCCGGGCCAGACAAGTAACTTGCTCGTCCGACAGAGGAGGGAAGGCGCGGGTGGAAGGAAACGGAGACAAAGGCCCGGGATCCACCATATAAAGCTGGAGAAAGTAAGAACGGGCCAGCTGACGCAATTGATCCGGGTTCGTAACCGTTCGTCCAGAAGCATTCGTGAGCCGGGCAACCCGCAAATGCTTTTTTTTGGATAAAGTGACCGTATGGTAATACTTAGTGTTACGGTCCCCTTTCGAAATCCAGTCACATCGGGCTTTCTGGTGCCAGAGCAGCTCCTCTTCGCTCAAAACCTGCAGTAGATCGCTACTCAGGGAGTCCTTAAGATCTAACAGCGCATCAGAAGGATCGGTTGTCAGAGCACGCCGGATTCCCTTGAATCGAGCTACTAGACTTTTCTTCTGATGCGTAATGTTGCCAAACACATGGAAGTTCCAATGAAGAAGATGTTCGGAGAAGTGAGCAAGCGATTGGCTCATGGACGTGTCCGTTGGGTGCCAATGGTTGGTAACCACCTCTAGAAATTCAGAATGGGCAAGCCAGGCATTTTGGAAACGAAAGGGAGGGCGTCCTGAAGGGCGGGGAGGCGGAGGCCAGATGTGGAGAAGCTGAGGCCGATGGTCTAAGCCGAGGAAAGGAAGGTGATGGTTCTTCGTGTGAGGAAAGGAATGCATGCAAGCCGTTGAACCAAACATCCGATCGAGCCGGGCTAGGGTCGACCCCCGACGTCAAGTATACTTCGAGCCCACATACCCCAAATCATGAAGCCCACTTTGGTGAACCCAATCACGAAAGCGGGTGTTGACCACTCGAGTAGCTGGACTGCCACCTTTCTTGTCCGAGACGTCCAATTTAGTGTTAAAATCGCCGCCCACAAGCCACGGCCGGTGAGTGGACCGACTGAGCTAGGATAAAACTGGCCAGAGGAAATTATGAGTGGCCACTAGAGGGCTAGCATAAATGGCCGTAAAGGCAAAAGACAACGGTCCAAAATTAACATGGGCATGGATAAGCCGTTTGTGGGCTAAGAGGATGGAAACCTGGACCTCCTCTTTCTACAGGAGCCAGATACCCCCCGAGAACCACTAGCTTCGACGCGAAAAGAGTAATCAAACCCGACAGATTGGATCACAGTCATAGCTCGATCGCCACTAATACGCGATTCCAGCAGCACTAAAATACCAAGTTTGTACAACCAAAGATAAGTTCGCAACACGGTACAGAAAGTAGGCCCACCTGTCCCCTGATAATTCCATATAAGGATTAACATAACAAACGGAAAGAGGGGAATCACCCCGAACTCAGGGGGAAACCGGACCTACATCGTGGACATCCCCTCCAGCCGCGACCAAAAGGTGGTCACTCATCACCTCATCAAAGCCCTGTCCGGATTCCCACTCTGTGGGGGCAGGGCCGGGTCAATGTTGGGAGGGACGTCGGGTGGGGCGGTTGCCACCACGAGTCCAACATCACCCCCCACCAAGAGCCTCGACGCCCACCATTAATTGGGGAGACGTGGTCGCACCCGTAGTCTGGTCTAGGACGAGTTGGGGGTCGCAAACTATTTCCGTGTGGGTCAAAATGGCAACCGCTAAATTCTGATTAGTGGTAGTGGGTTGGAGCTAGACCGGGGACTGCACTGTTGGGACTGGGTTCGGACTGCTTGAAACAGGAGTCCGACTTGCTTGGGCGGACTGGGGTTGTCCTACAGCTTTTCCTTTGGGACCAGATCTGGTTGGTCTGGTTGGTCCCGTCCCTCCCCTAAAAATGGGCTGTCCCATTTCAACTATTTGGGAAAAATCAAACCTTTGCCCAAGGCCCAAGGGAGTCAGTTGATGTGTGGGTTCTGAGCCAGCCTCAGACGGTGCTGCATGGATCACTTCTTACTCCAGCAATTGGAAACGAGAGCCGCGACAGACCGTTGCAACGGGCAGCTTCATGGGAGTTCGGTCGGTGGGGCGGTTGCGGTGGACGGTCGGAGAAGACGCCGGTGATGCCCCACAACGATCGGACCTGGGCTGTGCTGCTTTCGATGGCTTCCTTTGAACATGAATCCAAGGCCCATACGCAGAGCCGGTCCCCTCCGGTGGTCTGGGCGCAGGCTGAGCCGACGACGCTGACGGCAAGGAGGCTTCTGGGCGTTCAGTCCGCGTTGGAGTGCTAGCTCCTCGGTCGGCAGGCGTCGTCTTCGGACAAGCTTCAGAGGTATGTCCGATCATCCCACAGTGGAAGCACACTTGAGGGATCCCTTCGTACTCAACCACTAACATCTCACCATCCAACTCGACCGTCAGGCACAAAAGGACACTTAAGTCGACGTCCACTGCTATTCGTGCGTATCGTCCACGTTGTGCCTGGAAAGTGACATCATCAAGCTTCACCGTAGTGCCAACCAAATCACCCACCGTGTGGAGGATCGTGGGGTGATACAGGCAATGGGCAAGTTCGGAATACGGATCCAAATCACAGCTCGGGAAACCGTCGCCTGCGTCGGTCTGAAGCTCGGGGTCCAACGCTGGACAGAGAGAGCGTGGCCAAAAATCACCCACAATCCGTTGGTAAGGACAGTGAGGTAGTCTGATTCTACTTTAAATTTGACCAGAAAAAATCCATGCTCCAAATCGACGATCTTCAGGGGGCCATGGGGACGCCATAAATGGTGAAGGCGGGTGACTATCGTGCGAAAGCTTATGCGACGCCCTAAGAGTTTCACCACGACTGCTTGCTCCCATTGCTTATCAAGTTTGTCTCTAAAGGGTTGGGACAGTAGTATACTGCCGCCTTGCGTCCCCTTGGTTGCCGTAATGTCCCCAGCATCCACTTCAACAGGTGCATCCTCCAACCAGGGGCTCGGCTGAGCAGAGCCATCCTCACCGGAGGCACCGACTACTGTAGCACTATACGTCGGCTTGGAGGAGAAGTCTCGTCATCCCTCTTCCTGGTGCGGCCTTTTTTGGAAGGATGTCCCTCGGGATCAAGGGCTTCCATGGGAGCCAGTGAGTCGTGCAAAACAGGCGAAACAACCGAAGGCGAAAGCGCATATGTGGGCGCCAGGAAAAACTCAGCACACCGCAACTAAAACAAAGTCGTCACCTTTTCTCACTTTAAACACCTTCTCGCTCTAAACACCTTCAGAGGGCAGAGCTCTTGGTCTTTTTTCTAATCCCATCTATTGATATGACTTGACCAAGAAAAGAAACTTCATTAAGTCAAAATTCACATTTACTGAACTTGGCATAATGTTGTTTATCCTTTAAAGTCTGCAAAATAATTCTTAGATGCTCATTATGCTCTTCTCGATTTTTAGAATAAACCAAGATATCATCAATGAAGACTACCACAAATTTATCTAAGTAAGGGTGGAAAATACGATTCGTGAGATCTATAAAGGCTGTTAGAGCATTTGTGAGTCCAAAAGGCATCACTAAAAATTCATAATGCCAATATCTCATTCTAAAAGTTATCTTGGGGACATTTGTTTCATTTACTCTCAGCTGGTCATACCCCGATTTCATATCAATCTTAGAGAAAACACTTACACCTTTAAGCTAATAAAAAAGGTCATCTATTCTAGGTAGTAGATATTTATTCTTCACAGTCACTTTATTCAATTATCTATAATTCACACATAGCCTAAGAGACTCATCTTTCTTCTTGAAAAATAACATAGGTGCACCCCAAGGAGACACACTGGGTGTATAAAACCCTTTTCAAGAAGTTCTTATAACTGGATTTTCAATTCTTTAAATTATGTGGGTGCCATCTGATATGATGCAATGGATACAGGTGTTGTACTAGGTGTTATCTGATACGATGTTACACAAACAATTTTTAGGAAAAATAAAATTACATGAACACATATCAAATTGATGTCTCATTCGCTTTAATAAACTTCAATTTCACCATCAATTCCTTATTCTTTCTCTTTCCCTTTCTCTCTCTCCTTCAATTTCTCTTCCTTTTCTTCTTAATATTTTATAAAAATTCAATTTTATGCATTTTAATCATTAATGCATGCAACTATGCTAAAATTATGAACTAAAAACAACCAAAACTCCATTAATTTACGTTGATAAATTCGGGTGTTATTCATTAAGAAAACTCATCTACTTTTTCTTCATCTTTTTACCAAACTTCTTGTCAGTATGATGATTTAATGTTTAATTGTTGATTTAGGGGTTAAAGATAGAGAAATTTGACTTGAAAATGGAAAAAAAAAATGAAAGAAAGTGGAGAAAGAAGAAGGAGGGTTGTTCTCATCAATTTTGGGGAAAAAAAATGTATAGGTGGCAAAAAATACAATTTGGTCCCTTAAATCCTTTTTTTTTCGAGATCCAAAATTAACGTTCAATTTTAATCAATTAGTTGGATTTAATCACACTAAAATATCTTCATTTAATACCCTTTTTTTAAAATCATAATAAAAAATCATTCAGGTGCTATTTAATCCACGAATCCAAAAAAAACACCGTTAAAACTTATGAATTCTTTTCTTCTTCTCAATAATTAATACTCATTAAAAAACTCAACCCCACATTAATTAACATCATTTATTTTTCATAAATATTTTTTGAGTTTGGCTTTCACTCTTTTCTTGAGTCAAACTTTAACCACTGCTTAACTCTTGGTCAAGTCTTCAAAATGAACTTGTTTTGGCCTCAAATTTCATCGTCGGGCTATCCTTGAATAATACTATCCAATCTCAAACAAGTGTAGTTTTGGTACCAGGTGTCACTATTTATCTTAGGATACACTATTTATAACCCGAAAAGTACTATTCCTGAAACCGAGATTTTTGGGGCGTTACATTTTCTAATTGGATTGAAATATCTTATAAAATGTTGAAAAATGAGTTTTTTAAAATTATAATAAGTAAGAAGAATTATTTATTTTCAATTAAATTCTGTTAAAAGAGTCCAGATAATTGCAAAATAGTTCTAATTGAATTTGAAAATTTTATTCAAATCAAATTAAATTTCTATTTAGAATATAAATTTAATTCATTTTAGAATCAGTAAGTTTAATCTAATTTAATTATTTAAAGAGTTGAAAATATTATTTTAGATTATTAAGATTAATAAGTAGAATCAATCAAAGTCTAATGCTTTATACAAATATTTTAATTATGTGTTCATAAATTACTTGTTTTAATATATGTTTGATATTTTGTATGTTAAGGCTTATGTTTTATATGCATACAATTGTACTTGATGAGATAAATTAATTGAGATTAAACCGGACTATGGCACTCCTCCAAAAGAGGCCGAAGCAGTAGTTTTGTGGGAATCTTTATAATGGTTGCTTTTCTCTTCTTTCCACAACCTTATAATGGAGATGGACCCATAATTGGTAGTCAATGCAGTTTATAATTCTTAAAAATAATAATTCAAAGTTTGGGTCGTGTAGGCCTATGTTAGCTTCAATCATTATCGTCATAGTATGCTTCATTACGAGGAAAGCGAACGAAGTTGCCCATTCTTTGACTCATAAGTCTCATTTATATGATAGTCTTCACATTTATGATTTTGTATATTAATTGATACAAAAGCCTCTTCTGTTTTATATTTTGTGAATGAATTTTATCTTTTTTTTAAAAATATTTTTTATCACAAAAACCCATGAAATTAAAATCTCTCCTCATTCAATATTCTTTTTTTTAAAAAAAGATAATAGTATTAAAAACGACGAGAATAAATCTCAAACAATACATCAGACATATCAACCTATAAATAAAACCTGTCATGGCGAATAGAGGCAAGTGCTAACAGGTGGGCACACCTATTCTCTTGATACCTAATTCAAAAAATCTTAATATCCGGCCTAGAAACAAGAATGATCTTACAATCAGACACGATCAAACCAAAATCAGAATTATCCTCTCACGAGGAATTAATAACAAAATATAATAACTGACAATATCAAAACACAACCAAGATCAAGTAAAGAATCAAAAGCATAATTTAAACAATGCCTCAAATTAAGGACTCTGTAACTGTCATTCAATATTCTATTATAAAATATTTGCACATTTAGAACCAAAAGTTTCATTATTGAGAAGCAAAAGATATGGTTTGATTAATTATACTGTTGACTTTCTATATGCTAACAATTGCGGCCATATTGAAATGATTGGAATCTAATCTAATCTTATGTGTCTTTTGTGTTGACCAAAAGGATTGAGAATGCTCCAACAAATAAAGAAG
>JAOTAX010000007.1:926760-940133 GCA_025629825.1 Erythroxylum guanchezii
AGGGCTCCTATCATATGCTGGCATCGCAATAACACCACCAATCCTAATAACTAAAATAAATCCCATGAACCACAGCCCAGACCTTCACACTGTAAACATGAGATGCCGAAAACAATTAAAAAATCCCCCATTTTGGAAGACCCATGGAAACACATGACTCTGTACACGGCTTTCAGAGTCGTGTGTTTCCATTAAAAATTTCCACAAAGAACAGCATATATAGAAGCGTGAAGGACGGCACAGACGTGAATGACAGTACAAAAAGTGTGGATTTCAGCATACCTAACAGTGTTGTATGAAGAACCAGCACAAACGTAAAGGAGCAGATGGCTGGAAAACAAGGAGCGTTCGTGCGACAGAATATTTGTGAGAAAAAAAAAAGAGGAGCAACGGCTGGAAAACCACGGGAATATGAGAAGTTGTAACAATGATATCTTTCTTAACAAGGAAGACTTCCCATGTAAACTAAATAAAACTTTGAAAAATTCATAAAAATATTACGAGCCATATTAAGATGTGTCCGAGCCGTTTTTAACCGTGTCTGAGCCTCTTTAGGCGTGTCCGAGTCGTGTCCGAGCCGATAAAAATAATTTTTTTACTCCGACACATACGACCACGTGTCCGACACGTGTCCACCGCGTGTTCACCGCGTGTCTATATCGGACACGTGTCGGACACACGGACACGGCACCATTTTGCCGTGTTCGTGCTACATAGGGAATAAATGGGTGTTTATTGAAGGATGTGTCCGTTACTTTGGGTCAATTGGGTGCATTTTTAAAACAATTATGTTGCAAGACACTTAAAGTTGAAGAGGTTGAACAAATTAGAAAAGGCATAGGTTTGATTCTGGATAAGCTTGAACTAGTATTCCCCTTATCATTTTTTGATGTTATGGTGCATTTGGCAATTCACTTATCATAAAAGCAAAACTTTGTGGACCGGATCAATTTCGATGGGTGTTTCCTATTGCAAGGCAATCTATATTAACTTCTATTTTTAAAAAATTTATTAGTTAGTAACAAAATTTATTGCAAGGCAATCTATATTAACTTCGATTTTTGTGAAAGGGATAATGATCTAATCAGTGAGGATGGTGATGAAGTATATCAAGAGATTGAATCGGAGTTTAATAATGAAATCATTCAAATAAAAGATGCAGATATATCATCATTCCATAAGAGAGATATTGATCCCAATATAGTACAAATGGATAAAGTACAAATCAATCTTATCATAGAAAGAGATGAAGATTATATTAAGGATGAATTATAAGACAGCAATAATACTTTGGCTAAATATAATGGTAATGAAGAGTCGCATCATAATGTAATTAATTATGATGATTTTCAAGATCTTGATTATGATGATTGAAAGTATCAAATTTGTTGTTTATGGGGGATTATTGTTTATATTGTTTGAAAACTGACAACCCACTATTTTAATTAACTTATGATTAGCCATCATTAAAATTAGATAATTAACTTATGATTAGCAACTTTGTAGCCTAATAATTGTTCTCCATCGGCCAGGGATAACCATTTATATGTAAAGGGAGGTTTTAAAGTATTGATATCCATTTATTATATTAAATGTTTACAAATATATAAAAGGGGAGTCTCTAATTCTAGCTTTTTCCTAGAAATTTTGTAAAATCAATGCATTTCATTATGCTTCATTTTGTAAAAGCAATGTATTTCATTATGCTTAATTCATTTATCTTCCATATATATATATATAAGATACTTTTTTGGTTTTATTTGTACCTAATGTGTTCTAGGTATTGCACTTGGAACAAGGGTTGTGTATAAGATGCTTTTAATTATGCTCTGTTTATAAGTTCAATTCATTAAAGTACTTCTTATTACTATGTTGGTTTAAGCAGTTCTTACACTGTGTTTGGTTGCTATCCTCATGGGTGGGGACAGATGACAGGGACACAAAAGTCCCGTACTATGTAGTGTTTGCTTGTTGTCCCCACCTATTTTTGTCCCGTCTCTGGAGCACAGAGACAAATTTTTTGTACCTCCCATGGCTGTGGTACAATATTTCTTGTCCCGAAGACAAAAACAAAACACAAAAGGAAATTACCACTTTACCCTCCCATTCCAATGCATCCACTGTATCGAAACCTACCTCCCTCCACTGTATTCCAAAACCTTTTCCTTATCCCTCCACTATTTTCCCAAGTCTCCACTGTATCGAAACGCATTGATCACGTTTCTCCCAGCTTTCTCTCGCACAGACTCCTTGTCTCTGGTTTGTGGTGGCAGTGAAAGGTAATTTGTTTTTTCTGTTCATTTTCTTCCTTCTTTGCCTCTCGGTTCGGTGTCCTTTTTTGATTCCTTTTGCGTTTACTCGATTAATGCCGATCTCTTGCTTTGTTGCCTCTCTGTTCATTTGTCTTCCCATATCTATCTCTTTCTGGGTTGTTTGCATTTGGGGTTTTGGAACCTTAAAAACTATACATCTTGCAAGAGTTATTTTGAGTCGCTCATGATTTGCAATTCTGGGATTGCCGGGGTGGGAAAAATGTTGTTTGATTCAATGCTCCAAGGAAGTAAGAAAGTCGAGGTTGCAAGTACAAGTGTAGAGCTGAGCAAGTTGCAATGGAGGGGAATGACCCAATAAATAGTGCATACCACTACAGATGTGTTTGCCATAGGTGATAGATATTCATTTATATGTAAAATTCCAGTTGATGATTGTGGATTAAGAAATTATGTAGTAGTGTCTAGAGAACTTCCAATATTGTCTCATCATCATCTCATCTCTTCACCTAACACTAATTTGTTTGCACAAGCAGCGTCGACTATAGGACGTATGAATTTTGCCCTCTGATATTATCGGGCAATTTTCTTGGATTTTCATTAATTACTTAGCAGTGCTTCTTTGTTCCTTGTTTACTCTTCTTGTGAAAGCAATAAAGAGTCGCCAACTCTTACATGAACCTTATAACAGAAATTTGGAAGGGCATGCACCAAGGTTTTAGACAGTGGATCACAATCAATATAATAGTTGAGGGCTATTGAGAAGATTTTAATTTTTAAGGTTTCACATTTCAATAAATTTTTAGGTTTCTCATTTTATTTCATCGTAATTATAAAATTAATAATAAACTTAAAAATAAATATTGATACAATTATAAAATAATCAATTAATTACATATTTCCACTTATATTATACTGCAGGGGCAATTTCGTCATTCACACTGTTTTTTTTTCTGTCCACTGCAACCAAACACATTTTTATTCTTGGGATGAAGACAGTTTTTTCTGTTCTGTCCAACACAACAAAATACCTCACTGTCTCCAATTTTTGTTATGTCCCGTCTCTAAATTTCTGTCTCTGCCCCCTGAAAACAGCAACCAAACACAGCGTAACAGAACAAGCATAGATGCGTTTTTTTGTACAATATGTTTTGTTCTCCGACAATAAAAGCTGAAGCCCAGAAGGTTAAAAATCTTGGGAAAACAAGTTTTCTGTGTTTCAAATTTCAGTTAAATTCAAAAATATGAAAGCTAGTAAAATTTTAGGGATTGCTTGAGTTTTTTTTATTGTTAATAATTTCTTTTGATAGGTGATGATTTTGCTATGATTATTTCTGAAAAGAGGAGGAGATTTGAGGACCGACGAAAAAGAAAAGAAAAATAACGATCTGGTGGGTGAGGAGCGTCTTCTATGGTATTTCTTCACTTGCCTTTATTTTTATTGAGGGCTTCTTTGCTTTCGAATTGGGGCTTCCACCAATGTGTGCTTTTTATTTCAACATATCACAAATTACTTGATATGTGAGTTTTTCTTGCGAGATTCTGAGGGTTTCTTTGCTTTCGAATTGGGGCTTCCACACCAATGTGTATTTTTTATTTCAACAAATCACAAATTACTTGATATGTGAGTTTTTCTTGCGAGATTCTAATCTTTCTTTTTTATCGTTGCTTACCATGTTTTCCTTTTAATGCAAAATTGTTTAGAAACACTAGGTTAGATATGTGAGTTTTTGGGTTATGATTTACTGTTTGAGAAAGGTCTTGGCTATTCCGTGAACTATTTTCTTTGGATTAGCTAGTGATCTGTAATATTCTTGTAATTACGTTTATGAAAGTAAGCTTGGCGTATTATGGGAATTTTTCTTAACTTAGTTGATCTTGCTTAAAGTAAAACAAGTCTTTACCTCATTATGAAAAATTAACTTCTAAAATGTACCAAAGGGGATGTTCATGTTGGTTCCTGTCATCTATCAAATTCGATATTGCTTTCTAGGTAGTGGGTGGTGTTAAATGTCCAGTATGTTAGAGCGTTTTATTTACAAGTAGGATTTTTCTTATGTCAAAAGCAAATTGCAGCCGAGGTATTTGATTATATGTTTGATTAATTATGCATGTAATTATACGTACTTGATTGGTTCTATTACTTGGCAAGTCCTTCTATCTATATTACATTCAAGTTGTTCGATGAAATGCTTCAACTATAACTTTATGGCTTCAGGTGATCATGATGCTCTATGATATCTACGGTGGTTTCAAAGGCATTCTCAAGATACAAAGATTTCGGAGAATAGTATCCTATACTGGCATCTATTTTGGTGTTGCTTTCGTCAGTTTCTTCTATACTAACAATACGTAAGTTCATTACCATCTCCAACTTATTTCCTTATCTCATTCTTGGGTTTCTTTTTCATTGCTGAAATTGATCTCCCTTTCCTTGTGGTGGGCTTTTCATGATTTCTCATCGTGATTAGGCTTAACATTTAACTCATTTGGCATTGGATTGTATTTCCTATTTGACAGCATCATTTCATTTCCTTGGTGGGATTTCATCTGTTTTCTCTGCTTCTTGCTAATCATTTCATCCATCCATGACATCCTTTTCCTTCTTTCTCTCACCTTTCCATTTATCCACAATATTTTATATTTTGCTTTACAATTCTAGCTCTTCGAGAGTTTTATCTCATTGACACTCTTCACAGAACTCGAGCTGGTTACTCTAAAGCTGATCAATTCTACGCATCTTACCCTGCTGGAACTGAGGTGTTAACTGACACAGCTAAGGTCTGTATTCAAGGCTTTGATATATAGATGGATTCTGTGTTTGCTATCTAATTGGCATTTGTGGAGTTTGGTTGAGATGGTTTTGTTGTCATTTTGTAGTTATATAAAGCAGCTCTTGGAAATTGCTTTGAATTAGAGGAATGGGGTCCAATTGAGTTCTGTATCATGGCTAAACATTTTGAACGACAAGGAAAATCACCATATGCCTATCATTCTGTAAGTTATATCATGTATAAAGCCAACATAGATAAATTTACTATTGGTCATTTCAAAAGTTTGGTCCTAGCAATTTGCATTGGTTACCAATTTCCTTTTATTACAAGTTTACATTGCTAAATCAAAGGAACTTATTGCACAAGTTCCTAAGTATCAATGGTTTTCTATTTTGCCTCTAAGTGCCTGCTAAAAGATTTTTACAATAAACTTTCAACTGTTGACGAATTGCTAGATTTTGATCTACCTACTCTTAGTGCTGCTACCTAATACTTTTAAGTTTCGTTTTACTAAGATGTTTACTTATATTGAAGTTAGTAATCACGTGGTGTTAGAAAAAGGTGCCAGAAGTACTTGAGTTTCCTCTTCATTGTACTTGCTTATTTCTGTTTATTAAGCAGGGTTGTATTATGGCCTCGAGATTGAGAACGAGTAATAGGGCGATGAGTGGCAGAATCCTCCTACAAAACTGGGTTATAACTATGTTTCTTGATTTTCCTGCCTTTAGAACCTATGGTGAAGAAGGGTAAGATGGCTCATTAAGAGAGAACCTTCCAATCTCATGAAAAACAATAAGAGGATGGAAATTTTTCTGCTACTTTATTCCTTTCATCCCATTACAATTTATAGAAGTCCAAATAACTATCTCCGAATTGCTTCTACAAAATAATAGGAATTGTCCTACCTACAAAATCTGGAAAAATGAAATCCCTAGAATAACTAAGAGATAAAACAAAATCTGCAGATAGATGGATAGATAGCTGTAACTTTTTGACTTTGTCAACCTTGTGAAGTCATGCCACGTCTTCTTTGGTAAACCAGCCCCGTTGAAAACTTATCCATTGTTTTTTTCATAACACCACCCTCCCCATAAACATGGTGCTTGTCCTCAAGCACAAATGATGGAAATCTGTGGCGAAAAGAAGGAAAATCCTCCCAAGAAGCTTCCACTGGTGACAAACCTTCCCAGTGTACCAAAATCTGAGGCTGGTTTTTGTAAAGTCTGGAGTCAAGGATGGCTTGTGGATACGAGTGAGTTTCTCCTTTTGTTAAAGTTGGCAATGAAGGTTCAATAAGGACATTAAAACCATAAAATGGTTTGAGACATGAGACATGAAAAACAGGGTGTAATTTAGAATTAGGAGGAAGATTCAATTTGTAAGTAATTGATCCTATTTGGCCAATAATACGGAATGGACCATAATATTTTAGAGAAAGCTTGTGATAGTTGGTAGCCGCAAGGCTCAATTGGCGATGTGGTTGTAGTTTAAGAAGAACCAAGTCTCCTAATTGAAAGTGGACATGACGGTGCTTTGCATCATAAAACATTTTCATGGCAGATTGAGCTTGGAGGAGTGGATCTCGAAGATCCCGCAAAATTGCACCACGGGATTTTAATTCCAAATCCACTGTCTCTAATTTAGAGGCTCCGGAATAATACAACATTGTAGGTGGGGAATGCCCATACACAACTTCAAAAGGAGTTGCTTTTAAAGAAGAATGATACCTAGTATTATAACAATATTCAACCTATGGTAACCATTGAAGCCAACGTCGAGGTCGATCACTGGTGAAACAACGCAAGTACATTTCAATAGTCCGGTTAACTGCTTCAGTTTGTCCATCACTTTGTGGATGATAAGCCGAACTAAATTGCAATTTGGTGCCACTCAACCTAAATAACTCAGTCTAGAATGAACTTGTAAATGTGACATAATGATCGCTTACAATCGTTTCAGGTAATCCATGTAACTTGAATACATTGTCAAAAAATAATCGTGCCACATGAACCGCAGTATAGGGATGAGAGAGGGAAATGAGGTGGGCATATTTAGAAAGTCTATCAACCACTATAAGCACAACGGTTTTACCTTGTGATGGTGGAAGCCCTTAAATGAAATCCATAGAAATGTTAGACCAAACTTGTAATGGGACTGGTAGTGGCTGCAAAAGTCCAGCTGGTTGTAAATGCTCTGATTTGTTCCTTTGACATGTTGTGCATTGTTGTACAAATTTTGTACGGTTGATTCCATTCCTTGCCAATGAAAATCCTTGGCAATTCGGTGAAGGGTCTTTTGATAACTTTCATGGTGCATACCGTGAACTTGAGATAGGATAGATGAAACTATAGGATAAGTTGCCATTAGATGAACTCTATTCTTAAAGAAAATAAGACCATCCTTGTAATCCCATGGTCCCACTGCCTCTCCTGGCTTAATTCTTCAAACAAGCTGCTGTAAGTGATCAGATTGTTGGACTTCCCTTCGAATTGTATCAAAAAGTGGCAGTTGGAGCATTGTGATGGTAGCGATGGCACCTTGGTCTTCTAGTTGCGCAAATAGGCATTTGGATTGCTTCAAAAATAACTGGTGAGTCCTGAGTAACTCAAAAATTAACTTCAAATGTGAAATATGATCTTCTAGAGAGCGGCTGTAAATCAAGATGTCATAAAAAAATACCAAAATGAAATTTCGCAAATAAGGACGAAATACCACTTTCATTAATGATTGAAAGGTACTTGGTACATTTGTCAAGTAGAAGGGCATAACCAAAAATTCAAAATGCCTATGATGAGTTCTGAAAGCAATTTTTTCTACATCAATGGGACGCATTCGAATTTGATGATATCCGAACCGCAGATCAAGTTTGGAATAATACGTTGCTCCTTGCAGCTCTTCTAGCAATTCCTCAATAACAGGAATGGGAAATTTTTCCTTCACTGTCTTGGAGTTCAAAGCCCGATAATCTACACAAAGTTGCCACGTGCAATCCGCCTTTGGAACCAGGAGAACAGGGGAGGAATAAGGAGACTGGCTTTTTCTTATAATGCCTTTCTCCAACACTTGCTCACATTGTCTTTCTATTTCATTTTTCTGTACGTGAGGATGTCGATATGGTCTAACAACCACTGGTATGGTTCCTGGTTCTAGGTTGATGCAATGGTCATGAGAGCATATCGGTGGTAGATTCTTTGGTTCTTGGAATAGTGATGCATATTCTTCCAAAAGCGATTGTAATCTACCCTCGAACTGTGAGGTGTTTAGGGTGATTGCTTATAGCCGTTTATTACTCCCTGTGATTCCACAATCCTTCCATTTTTTTTCTAAAAATCATTGTTTTAGTATTAAAATCCCATAAAATTGCCCCCAACGATTGCAACCAATTAACACCCAAAATTGCATCTATCCCTTTCATGGTAAGGATAAATAAATCAATAGAAATTAAGTACTCTCCCACTTGAATTGGAACTTCGAGACATTGACCTAGGCATTGAATTTTATTACCATCGACAACCAGAACCTATAGTTTCTTAATTGGTTCACACTGCAAACCTAATAAATCTACCTATTGAGAATCCACAAAACTGTGGGTGGTGCCCAAATCTATCAAAATCACCACAGGTTGTCCACCAATCTCCCCTCGGATTCACATGGTTTGCCCGCTATTTTTTTCTCCGGTGACAACATGAAGTGGGATTTGTGGTTCTTCGTCTTCCTCAGTTTCCGATTCCTCTTTGTCTCCTTGGGTCGACTCTTCCACTCCATCTAACCAAAATAGACGTTTGCATTTGTGTCCTCTGGTGTAAACTTCATCACAGTTGAAACATAATCCTCTTGTGCGGCGGTCATCCATCTCGGCATGAGTGAGACGTTTGAAAGTCCTTTGGGTTGAGGCAGGAGCCACATTGCTAGCCGTTGATTTAGAAGGAGGATTGGGATTCCTTTTCAGGCCCCTATGTCGTTCATATAAACGAGCTAAGCTCATTGCTTTGACTAGGTCTCTCGGCCTATAAAGCTCAATTTCAACTGCGGTATATTCCTACAGTCTAAAGATTTCGACTTCTTGTTGCAATGTCAGAGGACCAGCTCGAGCTGCCAATTGCTCGAATCTTTGTTGGTAATCTTCCACGGTGCCTTTTTGCTGGAGTTTGGAGAGTTTGCCCAATTGGTTACCTTGAATGGCAGGTCCAAATCTCATAAGACACTACTGTTTGAATCCTCCCACGAAATCCTCGGACGGTCCCTATCTAGTTTTAGGAACCAAATTTATGCATCACAATCTAGATGATAAGAGGCGATTTCCACTTTCTCTTCTTCTGGTATCCGCTGGTGGCGAAAGTAATGATCGCAACGGCTTAGCCACACTAGTGGGTCGTTTATTCCATAATATATTGGAAACTCCATGCGAGCGAATTTTGGGGTCGACATTCGTCCCTCCATCCGTACCGGCTCTTGAGGGCCGCTATTATTGCTGCCTGCATCTCTCGGTGGACCATCTGTTCTGGTGGCAGCCAACTCTCGAGAAAGTTCTTCAAGGTGAACCAAGAGTTGTTCTTTTTCAGCTCGATGCGTTGTCGGTCTTCCTGGTACATTTCCATGAACAATTCAAATTGCCTCTGTAGATTACTAGCAGAATCGCCCATAACTTGATGCTCTGATGCCAAGTTGTTATGGCCTCGGGATTGAGAACGAGTAATAGGGCGATGAGTGTCAGAATCCTCCTGCAAAATTGGGTTACAACTATGTTTCTTCGTTTTCTTGCCTTTAGAACCTACGATGAAGAAGGGTAAGACGGCTCATTAAGAGAGAACCTTCCGTTCTCGTGAAAAACAATAAAAATCTTTCTGCTACTTTATTCCTTTCATCTCATTACAATTTATATAAGTCTAAATAACTACCTCCGAATTACTTCTACAAAATAATAGGAATTGTCCTACCTACAAAATCTGGAAATATGAAATCCTAGAATAACTAAGAAATAAAACAAAATCTGCAGATAGATAGATAGATAGTTGTAACTTGTTGACTTTGTCAACCTTGTGAAGTCATGCCACGTCTTCTTTGGTAAACCAACCCCTTTGAAAACTTATCCACTGTTTTTTTCGTAACAGGTTGTTTGGAGAATCTTCATTGTTGAATGTATGCTTGAAATGTGTTCGGTTCCTTTTGCTTTGACAAAGAAGGAAAGATACTTATATTCATCATTATATCAAATTTATGAGAAACTAAGCTTTCTAAATAGTTCTACAGTTGAAGCGGAAGGTATTGGCAGTTATAACCACTGAGAGGAATTACTGAGATGTTTGTTAATTTGAAAAAAAAAAACCTTTGCTGGCAAAGGCATCCATGCATTTAACTATTTGGTTCCTTATCTGCAATTCACTACCGCCTAATATGATAAAGTAGAACACAAAGTCCGTTAATGGAGTGTGGATTAACTGACGCTTATCTTTTTCCTCAATTATCATTGCAGCAATATATGGCACATCTTCTTTCTGAAGGACAACTTGATGGAACTGGCTAGATCAATTTCAGGTACTGTTTTGTCACCTGTTAACTGGGAGGAAAACTCCACGTAAGTAATCATGTAGCTGAAGTCTAGGCAAAAGTTAGGTTATTGAACATTGAAGACGAAGGGCAGTTGTATCTTGTTATAGGGCTTGTTAGACGACACCCTTGTTTGATATAGACTGTTTCTGTCCTGGTATTCAATGTAACTTGTAGACTTTTGGTGTGAATGTCTATTTAGTTTATTGTGTCACTTGCAGTGTTATTGCCTTGGTCAAATTTTAAGGTGCATTACCAAGAAGCCCAACCAGTGAAAGGTTTCTGTTGTCTTATCTTCAGCATGAAACAAGAAAAACAGAGACAGGAAACCACACCTTAGAGACACTATGATAAAGTAGAACACAAAGTCCGTTAATGGAGTGTGGATTAACTGAGGCTTATCTTTTTCCTCAATTATCATTGTAGCAATATATGACACATTTTCTTTCTGAAGGACAACTTGATGGAATTGGCTAGGTCAATTTCAGGTACTGTTCTGTCACCTGTTAACTGGGAGGAAAACTCCACGTAAGTAATCATGTAGCTAAAGTCTAGGCAAAAGTTAGGTTATTGAACATTGAAGACGAAAGGCAGTTGTATCTTGTTATAAGGCTTGTTAGACGACACCCTTGTTTGATATAAATTGTTTCTGTCCTGGTATTCAATGTAACTTGTAGACTTTTGCTGTGAATGTCTATTTAGTTTATTGCGTCACTTGCAGTGTTATTGCCTCGATCAAATTTTACGGTGCATTACCAAGAAGCCCAACCAGTCAAAGGTTTCTGTTGTCTTATCTTCAGCATGAAATAGGAAAAACAGAGACAGGAAACCACTCCCTAGAGATACTATGGTTTCTTTTTTGTTTTCACCAATTGAGCGTACACCATATCCTGCCACTTTCTAAACCATCTATTGGACTTTTTCTAGGGCGAAGATTTATGTTTAAACCATCGCCGTTGTTCTACACCATTTGAAGCTTGTTTTGTTTATTTGTAATTTACTAAAGTATTTGTCAACTTGTGGGAAATAGAGTGAATTTGGTGGAAGAAACCTCTTACAAAATACGAGAAGCTAATTTACCAGTATATTCGTACCTCCTTTTAAGGTATTACATACTCTGCAGATGCACGATCACAAGAAAATGAGCAATAAAATAACCCAGCAATTTTCAACCTCATAGTCGCTAACGAACAGCTCCTCGCGCCTCCTGAAGGTTCTACCATTGCTGACAACCCCTGGCGGCCCCTCCATGCTTTTGTTGCAAATCTCTCGCATCACGCCTCCACGCCTTGTACTGTAATTTTTTCAAGTAGCCCCATCCCATGGAGCTGCTGTCACAAAGGTTTTCTTCGGACTCGAACTTCTACCGCAAGTAGCGTGTGCCTTCGTGTGGCAATTCGGCTTAGGTCTTCTTAAGCAAGATTCAGCTTTCTTACGTAAATGTCACCGAACAATTTTGTTAGCCCTCGAACACCTCACGTGTACACAAGTGTTTAAGTGTTTTCATCACACACAAAAAGAACACAAATGTAATAGAGTAAAGAAAGTAACAAGAGGTTTTTAAATGTAGCCGAAGCTACCTCTTTCATTAACTCTCAACAAAATGTTAACAAAAGACACGAGTCTCTCTTACTCGAAGCACCCAAAGAACTTCTTACTCGAAGCCCTTACAATGAGAACTTCCCCCAAAGCTCTCTCCTCTGAGTGATTTCTCTCCAAGAGTGAATACTAAATAGGTCTCAATACTAATGAGCTATTTATAGACTCTTCCAGATAACTAAGAGTCCTACTAGAACTCTACTAGTAAAGATCACAATCTTATCCTATCTTATCTCATAGGATTACATTACATCATATTTAAAAGATTACCCTATCTAGGAAAGATTATCCTTATCCACGAAGATCTTCTCTATCTTCAGATGATCCTTCCACTTGATCTTTATCTCTTAAAGATGATGTTCATCTACTTGTAATCTCATCCGCCACGTCATCATGTGCCACATCATCCACAGCTGTTACGTCACTGTTGATGTGTTTTCACCACGGCCTATCCGCACATAAGTCCATTAATGCACGTCCATGGACAAGTCCACCTTCCATGATTAAGCTAACTCATGGTGCCGTCTCATTGCTCCATGACTAAATACAAGTCACAAATCGAGTTAGCATAAAATCTTGCACAGTTCACATACTTTCGACCTGCCTTGCCGAAGTTAAGTGCTTAAGCGCCTCGTCGCGCTCGTATGTCTTCGCGCATCCTCGCGGGGTCTTATATGTCTTTGCGCCTTCTTGCGCACTCTCGAGTCTCGTATGACTTAGTTTTCCAACTCCGCGTGACCTCACATCTGAATCTCACGTCTCGTCGAAGATTTTCGTCAATGCACACCTACGCGTGCCCACTCGTATCGAATCTCGCTTACTCTCGAGATCTATGCCGATACTTCTTACATCCCTCGCCTACTTCGCAAGTTCTTCGGGTTTTGCTCGCCTACTTGCAAGACTTTACCTTGTTCTCTCGTCAACACGCCTTCCTCGTGCCGACTTACGTACCAAGCACTGGCTAAAGTTTGTCAACACTCGCACGATCCCGCGGTCTAGACTTAAGGGTCTAACACCAAACTATTAGCTTTGATTTTGTAACTCTTTAATTGAGAAATTTAATCACATCTAGCTAGCTCATGGTTAACAAGTGGTTGCCAAACTGGGATATTGTATTACAGGATAAAGTTTCATAATCAATTAAAAAAAGTCAAAATTAAGGTCTAGAAAGGAAAAGAAGCCT
>JAOTAX010000007.1:970816-980827 GCA_025629825.1 Erythroxylum guanchezii
AGTGTGATGTTTGGTTTTGTTGTTCTGTCTTGGGTGGCATCCATGTATCCTCCCAGGGGGTATTTGGGTGTTACAAAAGCAGAGGAAGGGAATTAGTTTATCAAAATGAGTACTGCGAGAGAAGCTTCAATCTGTAATGACAATGATATATTTGCATGAAGTAACATGGTAAGAGCAGTTTCTACTACGTGGTGATGTTTTATTTCTACCACTCTATTATATTGAGGTTTACCTGAGCACAATACATAAAGATTAATGACGTAAAGTTGAATATGTTTAAGAAAATAATTAGATACAAAGTCACCACCTCCATCAAATTGAAATTATTTTTTATTAAATTGATTTTGACGATTTTTATTCTAATTAGTTCTTTAAATTTTACTTTTTCAATAGATACAATGATGAGAATCTTCTAATCATCAATGACTACTATAAGATACCAAAAGTTTAACAAAATTTAACTTTAAAACTTAATCTCACAAATCTTTTCAAAGATAAACCACACTCCTTTGAAAAACAATTGACTTAAAAATATTTTAAAAGTTCTCTAAAAAAATTTTTTATATTAAGAAGATTTTCTTTAAAACATTCTTAAAGTTCCTCTTGATTATGAATTACTACTTAGTATTCAAAACCTCACTATCTATAGTAAATCTAGATAAGGACTTTTTGAGGTCATTTTCAATGCCTTATTTTCATAAAATGAAATATGTTCATTATCATTGGCAACAATCATATTGTTATATTCTATAATATCACACATATTTATTTTAATTTCTCATTCTCAATCATGTATGCATCTAGGAGTTTTTGAATCTCTTTATACTTGGAAGATACTCTCTTCCTTTCTATGCTCATGATCTCTAAACATTCAACATGCTCACCCTGATTTACCCTGAAGCAGATATTAGAGCTAGAAGGCACCTCATTTTCCTTGAAGAACATTCAATAGTATCAACATTATAATCATCATTATCATCAATATAGGATTTAAAAATAAAATATATCTTATCCTTATTTGTCTCAAAGCATAAGTGAGCCAACTCATTATTCAGTTCTCTATTTTTAAAATCTCTTGTATCATCCCGCATGATCTTTAATCCTTTTTTGTTCATTTGATCATTCTTTTCATTCTTGATTGTCATGTAGATTCTCATCAATCTTATCATGAGTAAGATCTACATCATTATATGACAATAATCATTATATATAATATCATGTATATGTCAAATCATGAGCATTTATACATATTGAAACTTTAGATGATACATTCCTATCTAATGCAACACACTAGATAAAATAAATTCATCACTTATTAAATTCTGAATATCACCACTAGGTAATTGGTTATAGTCATTCAACTAGTTAGTTGACCATCGATTAATCCATCACTTACTCAATGGCCTAACGTATTATAATCCACTAATTTTATAAATTTTAAATAATTTTTTCCCTAGCCAAACCCTAATAAAAATTAAATTTTCAACTTTATCTCACAAGTCTTTTCAAAGATAAACTACAACCCTTTGATAAAAATTTGACTTAAAAATATTTTAAAATTTCTTTAAAATATGTTTAGTATATTAAGAGGATTTTATTTAAAATGTTCTCAAAGTTTCTATTGATTATTGAATGGTTTATGTAACATGCGCTATATATCATCCGACAATTTAGTCTCTAATTCATTAAAATGATCAAGATAAGGTTACAATAAAGATTAAAATGGTTGTTGCACAAGGAGTGACTTATATTGATTTTTATTCTTGATTCTTCACTTAATTTTTTTGAAGCTCTCTTATATTGTATTTAGTACAACACTTTACTCATTTTTATCCTTTGATCACTTTGTCCTTACTTAAGATTTGAAATTTAATTAACTAATATCATTAAATATAAAAAATATCAATAGCAATATATTTTGTTATTATCAAAATCGTGAGTAAGATTTTGACTTGGTCCAATAGTTATTTTCACAAACTTAAAGACACATCGATACCTTAATGAAAGGAAACAAAGGCATATAATCGTAACCTACGATAATCTAGATGATGATTATATAGTTTAAAGTACGTAGTTTCATCTTCTAAAGTAGAGTAAAGAAATTGGTTTATGAAAATGACTACTATGAGAGAAGCTTCAGTCTATAATGGAATGGCAACAATGGGAGGAACTACAAAGATACAGTGAAATGGAAAGAAATATGCACACCATAGATTTAGGAGGGTTCGGAATTTGCTCTATTAAAACCATGAACACAATCATGCTAACCAAGAGATTCTCGAGACTAATAGAGGATAAGAAATCGCTATGGTCTAAATGGATCCGTGCCTATTTCATTAAGAATAGAAGCATCTGGGTTGTATACTACTCATATTTCCCCCTACTACTCTCAAGGCCATCCTAAAGCTAAGCGAGAAGTATAGGACTAATTTTATTACTCTACTTGGAAATGGGAAAACCAATAGCTTTTGGTATGAAAAATGGCTCTTTATTAGACCATTTAAGTTCAATGTGTAAGATTTGAGTTTTGAATTTCTACAGTATGTATTCTGCCATGTGTACTGTATTTCATACCATACATATATACAAAAATTACAGATGTGAAGAATTAATGCAGATTGTCCTATAATCTTGTTGTAATAAGTGAGAAGAGAAAATTATGCTATCAGTTTGACTAGCTGGAGCTAAATATGGAAACCATATATTTGAATTATCCTAACAGCCCCCTGCAAACGAAGGACGCCTGAGGAAGGAGCCTGAGCTTGTCATATAAGAACTCAAAGCGGTCTTGAGGCAAAGGCTTCGTCATGATATCAGCAATTTGATCTTGAAAGCGCAAAAATTGAACCTGCAAGTGCTTTTGGACCACCAGGTCTCTAACAAAATGAACATCCAGTTCAATATGCTTTGTCCGAGCATAAAACATGGGATTTGCAGCGAGGTATGTGGCACCAAGATTATCACACCACAATCCACAAGAAGGGAGGAAGAGACCGAGACACCTAACTTCTGTAACAAAGATCGAATCCACAACAGTTCGGCAGTGGCATTGGCGATACTTCTGTATTCAGACTCGCTGGAAGACCGAGCAATCGTGGGTTGCTTTTTAGCAGACTAAGAAACCAAATTAGCTCCCAAATACTCTGTGTATCCACTTATAGATCATCTATCATCTGGACACCCAGCCCAATTGGCATCGGAGAACACTTGGAGCACATTGTGTTTGGATAGACATATTTTTAACCCAAAATGAAGAGTGCCCTTGATATACTGCAGGAGCCGCTTAACAGCTTTCTAGTGGGAGTCGGTTGGGGACTGAAGAAATTGGCATAATTTATTAACCGAGAAGGCAATGTCAGGCTGAGTGATAGTAGCATATTGCAATGCTCCTAACACACTACTGTAGGTTGTGGGGTCTTGAAGAACCGAATCAGCACTCTTGGAAAGAGGAGGAGAAGATAACATGGGAGTGGGTTTAGGGCTGCAATCAGCCATGTTCTGCTTCTGCAGCAACTCAGTAAGATACTTTTTTGTGTGAGAAACAAGCCAGAAGCACCATGATGAACTTCAATGCCAAGGAAATAAGAAAGACTACCGAGATCCCTGACTGCAAATTCTATACTGAGTTGACGAATTAAGCCATTCACAACGGTAGAGTGGGAGCCAGTAATGATAATATCGTCAACATAGATCGGTAGAAATACTTTCACCTACTGCTTGTTGTAAACGAACAAGGAGGGATCAACTTTGGAGGCAACAAAGCCAGGCTGGAGGAGGAAGACAGATAACCGATGGAACCATGCTCGTGGGGCTTGTTTAAGCTATAAAGAGATTTGTGAAGGCGACACGCAAAGTTGGGATGCTACAAATGTCCAAACCCTTTGGGTTGAGTCATGTATATCTCTTCATCAAGAGTGCCATGGAGAAATGCATTCGAGACATCCACCTGTCTCAAGGACCAGCCATAAGTCACGGCTAAGAAGAGAACAATCCGAATGGTAGAGGATTTGATCACCGAGCTGAAAGTGTCAAGATAATCAACACCAAATTGTTGAGTGAAACCTTGTGCGACTAACCGAGCCTTAAGTCACTCAACAGTCCCATCTGGATTGGTTTTGACACGAAAAATCCATCTACTTCCAACCACATTGGCATTAGGAGGTCGGGGAACCATAGACCAGATCTTATTACGAACAAGGGCATCAAACTCGAGCTGCATTGCAGTATTCCAACCTAGGTGCTTGTGAGCCTAGCGAAAAGAGGTAGGCTCCTAGATAGGATGGGGTTGTTCTTTAGCTACCATGGCACAACGAGCCTTGTTCATTGTGGATGGCCTTAAAGTCATTGTATAAGTCCTTGAAAGGTCAGGGGGAGGAGGTTGAGGAGGAACATTGCGCTAAGTTAAGTCCACGCATAACTGAATGCCAGCATGATCAAAAACCGTGGTGGTGGAGGAGGGATACGATGGTTGTTCTGCACTAGCTGGAGAGGAAGGACGGTCGGCAGGCAAGGTAGGTGGAGGCAAAACATCTGAAATATTAGGATTAGTGGATAATGAAATAGGAAGATTAGGGTCAGGACGAAGAAGTACCTGAGGAGATGGAGCCGTGGCACAACGTTTCAAGGTAGAGCAGGAGGCAGAATCTGAAGGAGTCACGACTACTGTCAACCAAGGGGTAAGAGAATTATCTTTATCACAATGGCTTAAAGTGGCAAAGGGAAATGTGGATTCATTGAATTGGATATAACAAGCAAGGTAAATTCGGCCAGAGCTGACGTCAAGACACTTATATCCCAAAGGGTGATCACTATAACCCATGAAAACACATTGACAACTTCGAAAACTAAATTTGTGTTGATTATATGGACGGAGGAGGGGATATATAGCACACCCAAAGACACGTAAAAAATTATAATATGGGGGCTTATGATAGAGCATTTGAAATGGAGAGACATTATTAAGGACACGAGAGGGCATACGATTAATAAAAAACACAGCTATTTCCCTAGCAAAATGCTAATATTTGAGAGGACACGAAGCATGTTTTAACAAGGTTAGACAAGTATCAACGACATGGCAGATTTTACATTCAGACGAACCATTTTGTTCGTGTGTATGAGGACATGAAAGATACCTAATTTTTGGAAGTGAGATGCGAGGGCTTTGAATTCACCTCCACCATCACTCTGAAATTCACGAATTTAGGTGCCAATTTGACGCTCAACGAGAGCCTGAAACTGAGAAAAGATATTTTTAACATCGCTCTTATGACGTAGAATATATATCTAAGTGTATTTCAAGTAATCATTAATGAATAATAGAAAATAAGAGTGGCCATTGGAGGATAACAATGGTGTAGGTCCCTACAAATCCGAGTGGACTAATTGAAGCGGTGCTGAGCTAGAGTGATTAGTACTAGGTAGAGAAAGACGTGTAGCTTTGCCATACAAGCAAGAATTGCATTTATTATGTGAAGCAACAATACAAGATAATGAAGAAGAAGTAATTATTTGACGACAAGTAGAAATACTGGGATGTCCTAAGCGAGCATGCCATTGATCAAAAGATAATTTATTTTCCATGAATGCCATTGGAGTCAGCCCGGCCTTGTAACACTAGAGCCTTGGTACTCCGATTCTTCACAACAAAATAAGTTGGCCTTGGAACTCAGAGGAATGAGCAGAGGGGTTAGGCAAGAGGCCAGGAGAGTTGTTGCGTGGCTGAAAGGATGATGAGTTTGGTGGAGAATTATAACGACGTCGACATCAGTCAGCAATGTGGTTGCTATAGTCACAAATTTGGCAAGGGTCACGTCTCCTGTTGTTGTTAAAATTGTTGCTACGGTCTTGATAGCCCCGCTGGCTCCTGTTGTTGTTAAAATTGTTGTTGCGATCTTGATAGCCCCGCTGGTTGGTATTTTGGGCAGACGCTCCCCTGGGATTGAAGGTGGCATGAGCCACATGAGTTGATGGTATCTTGTTGCGAATGCTATTAAGTAAAATCTTATGCGCCAACAGTTGCCCATGTAATTCATAGAAGTCAACTTGCTGGCCTTGAGCCGAGAGAGCAGCAATGATATTGTGATAATAAGGACCCAGATTTCGGTAGTTAATAGCATTGAATTCAGAAGGACTTAAAGGTGCACCAGCAGCAGCGAGTTCATCAGCCAAGAACTTGGCTTGTTGAAGAAATTGAGCAGTGGTTTTATCATCCATGGTGAGTTCTTGAAGTTGCACGTGAAGTTGCAATTTTCGAGCATCTGAAATATAACCAAAGGTCTTCTCAAAGGCTTGCCAAACATCAAAGGAATTGCG
The DNA here is from genome assembly GCA_025629825.1 of Erythroxylum guanchezii. NCBI lineage: Eukaryota > Viridiplantae > Streptophyta > Magnoliopsida > Malpighiales > Erythroxylaceae > Erythroxylum > Erythroxylum guanchezii. The sequence continues at coordinate 977,132 of JAOTAX010000007.1, forward strand.
AAGACCCACAATGTAGGGGTAGACCTCTTCAGAGATTGAGGAAATCAACCAAGATTTGATCATTTGATCCTTTTGATACCAAGTGAAGAATTCGGGGTTGGGTTCTAAAATGTTGATAGTGGGATTGATAACGTGTTTTGGAGGAGCAGAGGTTGAACCATCAACAAAACTGGTGAGATTATAGCATTCAAGAAGGGGGTCAATTTGACTTTTCCAAGCAACGTAATTCTTTGGAGTGAGTTTAAGAGAAACAGAAACAGATGGATGAGAATTGAAGGCAACTGATGAAGACGATGAAGCTGTAGTTTGGGCCATGTTTGGCTCTGATACCATGTAAGATTTGAGTTTTGAATTTCTGTAGTATGTATTATGCCATGTGTGTTGTATTTCATACCATACATATATACAAAAATTACAGATGTGAAGAATTAATGCAGATTGTCCTATAATCTTGCTATAATAAGTGAGAAGAGAAAATTATGCTATCAGTTTGACTAGCTGGAGCTAAATATGGAAACCATATATTTGAATTATCCTAACACAATGATGTTGAATTCCTATGGAATTCAACTCCCTTGAATTCTTCAGTAGCTACAGCTATTATCTACAAAGGAAAATTTTAGAACACGTCACTTTCCATTTCACTTGTTAGTGAAGTCTTTGGAACTCACTGTAATGCTAAAATTGATAAATACATTTGAAAACACTCACTTGATGGTAAGTGCTCGAGTTCTTCTTGCAAGAAATGGTTATTCAAACTTCTTCCTAAGCTTTCTTGGACCAAAGCTATTTGGTCCAGTCACCTTCTACTTGGTGCAGCTTTTACTTTATGGATTGCTATGAAAGGTCGATTAAGAACTGTCGACAGAATTGGTAGATATACATATCTTACCAATTGATGTTGCTTAGGCAAAAATGTTGAGGAAACAATCGAATATTTGTTCTTCAAATGCTTATACATTGGAGACATATGGAGGGAACTACTTGGCAGACGTACGTTAGCCGCTAATATAGACAATTTGGACAATGATAAAACCCATCATCTGGACCACAGAAACAACACAGTAAGGAAATGTTTCTAGATAGTTTTATCGTCAATAGTCACTGTTGCATGAGATGAGAGAAATCTCAAAACATTTGAACACAAAAGTACTCATATAGAGAAATTTTGTAAGCAATTGACACATCATATTTGGATGTAGATCACTCTATAAAAGCATAAACTTTAGCATCAACAATATCTCCTTACTTACTGGAATGTGTAAATGTCTAATACTTGATATAAACTTTTATTTATACTTTTGTATGTCTTCGTAGTCACTAGTATGGAGTATCATAAGTTGTAAAGTTTGGAAACATTTTGAACCACCTTTAAGGCTTAATATATTCAAAAAAAAAAAATTAAGTAACATGGTAAGAGAAGTTTCTCTTACGTGGTGATGTTTTATTTCTGCTGCTCTATTATAGTGATATGTGTCTGAGATACATGAAGATTAATTATGTAAAGTTGAATATGATTAAAATTTTCATTAGATGCAAAGTCGCCACCTCCAGCAAATTGAAAAATATTTACTTTTTATTAAGTTGACTTTGACAATTTTTATTCTAACTATTTCTTTTAAAAAATGCTTTTTCAATAGATACAATGATGAGAATCTTCTAGACATCAATGAATACTATATGATACTGAAAGTTTTTTTTAAAGTAATAGGAGTTAATCCTCAAAAATCACAATGTACTTTCCCAAAGATGAATTTTAAAGCTTTATTATTTCTTTTAAATAAAAGCCTACAACTTTTTCTTCTTAGGAACTAATACAAATATTAATTTTAGTCTAATTTGAAACATAGTAACAATTTTCCTTTTTCTTCTAGTTCGTTACTATGATTTCTAGTTCGTTGATGCCAAATAGAAGATAAAGTGTTGTTCCTTATTACATTAAAAGCTTCTCGAAGAACACTATCAAAAGCATATAGTTTTCCCTTCTTATCTCTCTCATAATTATCCTCTTCACTTGATCTTTAAAAACAAATTCAAAAGAGTTAAAAACTTAAAAGCACAAGTTATTATTTATAAATCTGCCAACAAAGAAAAAGTAGATTTTTGATGAATTTTTTTTTACTAGAAGAACGTTGTTTAGTTTATTCCACCTCTTTGATAGAAATATAAGCATCCCATAGGCAACATATATATATATATATCACTTCTGTTATAGTTTCCAATAAAGGATAATATAGGTGGTAGCATCTATGTTGACATAAAACAGTGAATCAAAGAATAACAAGCATTTGAGGAATGTTGGAAATTTACAGGTGGAGTAATCCCATATTAGAAAGAGACATAAGGATGAAGTGAGTTATATACAAAGATATGACTCATAACTTATTGCTTCAAGGTTTTGGGTTGAGATATAATGTCCCAATTATATAAGGACTTACTTAAATCTGGTCCAATTTCTCCCCAAGTCCCCCCAAAACCCTTCATTAGTATTAAAGTTAGGTTCACAAATTCTGATGAATAAAGATTCATAAATTTAGGTCAAGATGAATGCGTTATTCATGGAGTGACTCAAATGGCTTCCCATGAGCTATGGGTACTCCCCAAGTCCCCTCAAAACCCTTCATTAGTATTAAAGTTAGGTTCGCAAATTATGATGAATAAAGATTCATAAATTTGGGTCAAGATGAATGGGTGATTCATGGAGTGACTCAAATGGCTTCCCATGAGCTATGGGTATAAGGGAGCTAGTCCGTTATGGATGGATCTACTTGTGAGGGAGAGATGTTGGAAATTCAAAAGTGGAATAATCCTACATTGAAAAGTGACAGATTTTTGGTTAAAATATGATATCATGATTGTATATGACCTTACTTGGATTTGATCCAATTTCTTCCCATACCCTCTCAAAACCCTTCAAAGAAGATCTTTTGAATGATACGAGTAATAAAGCTTATGCCAATATGCAAGTGTAAGATCATTAATTTTGTGACATAATTTATATCATAAACAAGTTTTTGAATTGTATCAAGGTTATCATAAATTTTCCTGAACTATTTAAGATGTTCATTAATTGAACAAGAACCCTTTTCTTTAGGCTCTGTTTGGTTGAAGGGTTAGGAATGGAAGGGAATGGAACGTAATACACTTCCGTCGTTTGTTTGAGGGTTTCATAATAGAATGAAATGAAATGGGATGGAAACGGAGGGTTTCATGTTATGTTCTATTTCATCCTAAACAGTGAAAATAAGAAACCTCCGATTCGGAGGGTTTAGGATGGAACGTAAACTAATAAATACATATTACCTAATATACCCTCAATAATTCTTCTTAATACCAATTCTAACCAAATCATAATATTAATATATTAAATAGAATATAATAATATTTAATAAAATAAATTTTATTAAATAATTAATAATAATATTTTATATTATTTATTAAATATATTTAATATAATAAATTTTATTAAATAATTAATAATAATATTTTTATATTATTAATAATATATATTTAATAATAAAATAAAAAATTATATTGAAAAAATTATATTTATTTTATTTATATAGAAATATATAAAAACAATTAAATAATAATTTTTATATATTTTCTATTTTTCATCAATAAAAAATATATTAAAAATTATTCTTGTTTGTATATATTTCTATATAAATAAAAATATAAATAAATTATTTTTAA
>JAOTAX010000007.1:1007834-1021488 GCA_025629825.1 Erythroxylum guanchezii
ATGCTTTATCCCATGCCTGCTGCTACCCTTCATTCCTTCTTATCTAAACCCCTTGCAACAATTTTGGATGGTTTGCATGCTTTCTATTGCTCTAACCCAGACTCAACTTCTCTACTATCCTCAATCCTATCCGACCCAGTTGCTTACCTGGATCACTTTGTAGTTGATGACTTAGTCTTATACAAAAACATAATTTTAGTCCTAGCCGAATTGGCATTCCACCCTCTGCTTTTATCTAAATTCCACAATTCTCCCATTGGTGGCCACACCGAGGCACAATGCACTCTTTCTCGGCTTGCCGTACAATTCTATTAGCCATCAGTACACACAACTGTCTCTGAATTTATTTGCAAATGCTCATTGAACCCTACTTTTAATTACCATAGAAATGCAAAGATCTTGGATTATTTAGTTTGAGATTTATATATGATCTCCTTATGTTCTCTAAAGCCAATGAAAGGCTAATATTCACTCTAATAACTTCCCTCAAAATGTTTAAGGAGCTATCTTACCTACATATTAATCTCAAGAAAAGCCAACTAATTTCTTATTTAGTGCCTCAAGAGGAGCATATTATCTATCCAGGATCAAAGGTTTACCAATCAGCAAACTCCCATTTACTTATTTCAAAATTCACCTATCCACTAAGAGACTACAATATAGAGATTGCACTCTTTTATTGGACATCCCATATGTTCCTTTAAAAGGGAGTAACCAAGTTTATAAAAAGATTGATGAGGAAGAAGAGAAGGTGGAACTATAGCCAAAGTTATAAGGAGTTTAGCAAACCAATTATAGAGGTAGGGTTAGGGATAAACTTTATCAGCTTGAGAACAAGGTAGTTATTAGTGAAAAATGACTAAACTTGAATAGGACTAAATATAAACGAATGGTAGGAACAAAGCATAGCATTGGGAAATAAGTAACAAGGTGAAATGCTATAAGATTAATTCTATAAACATAACTACAAGATAAAGTAATGCAAATTTTATATAATTAAATGTACAATTAAAATTGGCTGCAAGGGCATAAACCAACAAGTATACCACTAAAAATATTTAAAAAGTAAAAATTCATAAACTGATAGAAATGGAAATAGTTACATCAGAATTAACAATCCTAACAAAATAGAGAGATTCAATAATGGAAAAGGGTTACTAACAGAACTTTAAGGAGACAAGGAACTAATATGCAAATCATAATAAAAAATTGAGTCCAAACTTATATGAAGAGGAAAAAACAAGTGGGTTATGATTATCACATTTCTGGTGGTAGATGAAATAAATCCCAATCCTTTACAAAAGAAAACTAGGAGTTTATTAATGACACAAACCCAAGAACATCAAAGGATAAAGAAATAAAAAGATATGTTTAAAGAAATAGTGCATTAAGGTAATATAGAGATTCCAACTTGATATAAAGAAAATTATAGGCAAAAAAGGACTGAGCTATTAGCCCAACCATGGAACTTGTAATCCTTTTAGGAAGTCTAAAATAAATTTGAGAAAGGGAATTCTTTTTCTTTTGGGACTTTACTAGTTTTATGAATTTAGTGACTTTTTTTCATACCTTTAACAGAAATAAATGAATAAAAAAAACTAAATACAATGGAGTTATCACCTAATTTAAGTAAAGATAGAAAAAAATCTAATGGAAAGGAAAAAAATCCTAACCATAGAGGAACAAATAACAATTTTCTTGATGACTATAGGGCATAGTAAGATAATTAGAGTCAATACATAACACTTTTAACTTTTGACCTTAACAATTTCGAAGTACTTTCATAAATTCTTATATGCAGTTAATAATCTTGCAAAAAGAGTCATTACTCCACCATCTTTTGCTAATACACCTCCTGTGATTTAAGATAATTCAAAATTCTTTTTATATTTTCAGGTACATTCATATATTTAATTACTATTTTAATTATTTCCTTATGATTAATAATTATTTTAATTTTTAGGATTGTATAAAAGCAATAGATAGCGCACATATTGATACACATGTTCTAATCGATGAACAAATTCCATATATGGTTAAAAAAATTAATCCAACCCAAAATATTATGTGTTGTTGCTCATTTGACATACGATTTACAAATGTAATGGCTGGATGAGAAGATAGTGTAAATGACTCTCGAGTTCTTTTAAAAATAGTAACAAATCCAGCTAATCAATTTCCTATGCCTTCACAAGGTATTATATTATTTTAAATAAACAAAGTAATTATGATTCATTTTTAATATCTTTTTGTTAATATTATGTTTTTTTATATGTTAGGTAAGTTCTATTTGGTTGATTCAAGCTACACCATTATTCCTAGATTACTTTCACCATACCAAGATGAGAGATATCATTTGCGAGATTATAGAGGAAGAGGAATACCTCAAGGTCCACAGGAATTGTTTAATTACAGACATTCTTCATTAAGAAATGTTATTGAACTACAAGAATTGATTAATAATTATATTAGAATGTATGGACAAATCGATGAATTATTTGACGGTTGTGTTGAAAATGAAGAACAAATTAGAAAAAGTGAAAATGAAGATGCAAGTTCTCAAGTAAAGTATAATATCACTCCAGTACAAGTTCAAGTCATGTCTTAGAAGCGAGATGAAATTACTAGAGAAATGTGAAATGATTATATTATTTCTAATTGATTTATGTTTCTTTTTGTAAACGATAGTACCATTATGTTTTCAAGAATTGTAATATGATGAACATCTCTTATTGATTAGGATGACTTAATATAATTTTCTAATTTATAGAATTTTATTATATACAATTAATGTGTAAATTTTTAATTATATTTAATCTGCATATATTTTAATTTTATCTATAACGATAATTAATTAATTTAAAAACATAATGTATTATATTAAAATTATTAACATAAGAGTATAATTACAAAAATAAAAACAATATGAAAAAACCAATCGTGTTTTTGTTTTTAGTTTTTTGTTACAAATTTCAATTAAAAAGGTTTTTGTTTCAGTTTTTATATTGTAAATCTCAACCAAATAGTTTTTTATTTTTTTAATAAAAAACAGAAAAGAAAAACTAAAAACCACAACAAGAAACAGAAATGAAACCAAACAGCCCCTAAATAAATTAAAATATCTTAATGGATTAAAAAAAGCATTGGATGTAAAACACAAAGATTCACTATAAAACCTAAATTAGCACATAAAAGATGTAAACTGCATAAAATAAATGTGTCCAGTGCAAAACATTCTTGCTGGCAACAAAGAGATAGTGGTTGAAGGCGACCGGGATAAAGTAGGGAAGAGATGGCAATGGTAGCAACAAATGCTAAAAGGACTTGGTAAGCACAGCGGTAGGGATGGCGGCCCGAGCCCGAGCCTGAGTCCAAGCCCGACCTAACCCGACTCATTGGCTGGGCTACTTGTGGCCTGACAGGCTAGTGGTTGCCAGGCCATGGCCTGTCCTGGCCCGTCTACATTTAAAAAAAATGGCAAAATGACAAAAGGACTTCGTTTTGCACCTTCTCTTCGTGCCAAGTAGCTTTAGCCTATTACCCGGCCAACCCAAGCCAAGATTGTCATCCCTATGCAGCAGCAAACGATGCACACACAAGAAGAGGGAGATGGCAACTGATGTAGCATGAGTTTCAGTTGTTATTAGTCCCTCATATTCAAAATAAAAGTCATTTTAGATGAATTTTAATTATTCAAATAAGTGTTGTTCGTGACTTTTTATGCATGTTTATAATTTTACTTCCAAAATTACCCTTTAATTTCTCTCACATCATGATTACACATATTACATTTTTAAAACAATTCAACATATAATTAATAAGGGTATATCAAACATTTCATTAGTTTTCTTAATAAGTGTGCATCCCTCTAAAACGACTTTTATTTTGAATAAGAGGGAGTATTATTTTATGATTTTCAAATTTTTGTTTATTTATATTTTTTCTTCCTTATGTGTATTATTTGGAAATAATTTCTCTATTAATTAGGGTTAAGACTGCGCATACTATTGAACTTTCTCAGATCCGGCGTCTTCACGAGATTTCTAGTAGGTATTTATATTGTTGATATTTAATTTTTACTCATCAATTAACAAATAATAATGAGGATTTAAATAGGCTTTAAATTAGATCAAATTTGAAATTTAAAATTAGATTAATTTAAATTAAATTTATTATTAATTTAATCATTTTTGACATCCCAATTTGATATCACTTTGCTGGCTTTAATTCAATTTTAAGTTTGTAACATTTTCCTAAGTCTATTTACGTGCTTTGGTATAATTTGAAAGAGCATACAACCCCCAACTCAACTCGTGTATGTAAGAGTTTCAAGGAAAATTTCCTCCTCCGACTCCGAGGCCGAGCTAGCTCTTGACCTTTGCTTAAGGCAGGCAGGCAAGGTAAATGGGGATAGGGTAGCTCCGGACCTGTCCTGTACCTCTCTTTTTTCACCTGTCCATCTCAACGAACTGCACAGTAACAAAACAGTTGCCAAAATCGCCCAGCCCTTTCTCTCTCAACCCTTAAAGTTCCTCTACTTCCCTACTCCTTTACGCTGCTATTATATTATCCCCCAGCTCCAACATTGCTACGCTTCCTTTCTCTACATTATAAACAGTCCTCTTCGCTTTGAAGCTAAAGCTCTTTCATAGTTTCAAGATTCAATCTTCACGCAAATTCAAGATCATACTCACATTTCTTCAACTGCCCTTTTCCTTTTACACCTTTCTCTAACATACCCACCTCAGAATTTTTATACCCATTTCGTTGTGTTTTTGAAATTTGAGTCTCTTTTTCCTTTCACCAAATCCTGTCGTTATGGAGTTATCTGCAGTAACCGGCGCTAGATCCAGCTTCAGGCCACCACAGCAGGACCATTCTGGATTCGATTATGTTCTCCAATTTGGCGAAGCTATCCAGCACTTAATTTCTGTTCCACAAGATAACGCTAGCTCTTTTACCGCTCTCCTCGAATTACCCGCCAATCAAGCCATGGAGCTTCTTCACTCTCCCGATTCAACTCTCGCGACCCCACCTGAACACAACGCCTACCCGTCGCACCACTTCAATGCTAAGTTGATGTTCCCGAGTAACAGTGGCTTAATCGATCGAGCCGCCAAATTCTCAGTCTTCGCCGGCAACAGTTCGCTGGAGACAAGTTCCGTTCCATCCAATTCTAGTGGCAATCTCGAGGAACTTTTGAAGAGCGAGCCGACGGAGACGGAATCCTACCTGAATTCGTCGCCGCAGAAGACGAATAACAAGGCGCTGAATCAGAGGTCGGTAAAGAGGAAGGAGCGAGAAAAGAAGGTGGGGAGATTTAGGGAGCTCAATTTTTATGCTGTTTTATACTAATCTATTCAAAATTAGTCTCTAAATTGCCAAAATTCGTTGAATTTGTGTAAATTAGGTTAAAGGATCAACAAAGAAGTGCAAAAGCGCAGAAAACGATAGCTCAAAAAATGGGCAGAACCTTCCATACGTTCACGTTAGAGCACGCAGAGGTCAAGCCACAGATAGCCATAGCCTAGCAGAGAGAGTAATGAACTAATAATCTTAAAGAGTTTAATTAATGTGTTGTTAGTTTATAATTACTCTTATTAATGATGATTGTGACATGGGGGGTTTGTTTGGACAAAATGTATAGGCGAGGAGAGAGAAGATCAATGCGAAGATGAAGCTACTTCGAGAGCTGGTCCCAGGTTGCAATAAGGTTAGTAGTAGCAACAGTTACGCTTTCTTTCTTTCTTTTTCTGTTTGGAAGTGATAATGATTGGGTAATGAGGGCTTAATTAATCATTATATATCACGTTATGTCTATAGAAAGTGTGATTATATATTTGGATTATGTGCATTTAATTAATGAGTTTGTCATTGTCACCTTTTAAGCAAAAGTTGGTCTTTTGCTTTTGTACCAAGAAAAGTGCCTGGTGGGGCGACAACTTGGCATACTTGTAATTTCAGCAGCCTAGTGGTGCCATTCTTTTCTTGTATATGTAAGAATGTAAGATAGGAGTTTGTTAGGGGGCCATTTTTGAGTTTGGCCTTGTCATGTTTAGTCGTAGAGTAAATTGATCTGTTTTGTCATTCACTCTTTCTTTTAAACCTGATTGCCGCGGCTTCAAGTTTTGGACTTGAGTAAGAAAAAATAGAAGTTGCTTGTAAAACCTGCTTAGCACCCTGCCAAGTTCATTTGTTGTTTGCGAACAGTGTAACTATTGTAAAAGTTGATTTTGGAAGATTGCAAACTTGAAATTCACAGAGTCCAGTGTTTGTTGGAGAAGACGACATTACCCATGGGCTAGACATTGAATTTTATTGTGTAGAAAATGCTTGGCTGGAATGCCTTGAAGCACGTATTATTTTCTGGCTTTGTTAGATTGAAATTTGGTCCCAGGATCATGGACAAAGGAAATTTTGATCATCATTAATAGTACTAACTTATCTTTTTAAGTTCAGTGTTCATATAGTGGATGATGAACAGATGATGAAATAAAAGACTTCTTCCAATAGGGTTTGGTTGAACTGAAAAGGGACATGTGATAGTCACTGAATTGATGACTGTAGTGTTTTTTGAGACATTAAACCAGTTAGCCATGTGGCTTCACCATGTATATTTTTCATCCAGTGATGGTGAGCAATTATAACTAATGTTGCAGTCACTGAATTGATGACTGTAGTTTTTTTTGAGACATTAAACCAGTTAGCCATGTGGCTTCACCATGTATACTTTTCACCCTGTGATGGTGAGCAATTATGACTAATGTTGCTCGTGTTTGGATCACCTATTTTATTTCCATTGAGTGACGTATCAAAGACTAGTGAGTAGTTTTTCTTATTTAGGGCTGCGGAATATGGATCTACGTTTCCAGAAAGGTAGAGATTTAATTTCTCACACACATCATGACCTATTTGTATCAGATTCCTACACACATTCCTTGCAGATTATGAATGTCTAAATTTTTTAAAAAAATCTTTTTGAAATTCTCTTTACATGCAAAGACTTCTTAGCTTCAGCTTTTGTTTGATTTTACTTGGTCTAATAAGGTTGATAAATTCCTGCTCACTTTTATATTTTATTCACACCAGAAGTTTTTATTGATTATGTTTTCTACATTAGTTTATGTTTCTGTATTATATGGTTGTTTTGGAAACAATCTCTGTACTATTTAGGAGTAAGGTTGTGTACTATTAGACCTTCTCGGATTCCGTGTGTCAACGAGATTTCTATTGAGTATTATTGTTGTTGTATTATATGGCTGTTGAAGGGGATATTATCTTGTTATGCAGATTACAGGCACAGCATTGGTACTTGATGAAATAATCAATCACGTGCAGTCTCTTCAACGGAAAGTAGAGGTCTTATTTTCTTATTTTGTTACTAATTTTACCTTTTTAGACTAGATAATAGATGTTTAAACTTGAGCACGGTTCAGTCTAACTTTCATGCAGGCAACCTGTTTCTTTTCTTGTTTTTTTTTTTCGGAGGCTGGGATCAGTTGTCTAATCTTCTCTATTTTGTTTTCTACTGCTTTTTTTCTGTAACAATTTCTATGAAGCAAAGCAGCAAAATTGTTTAGTCTCTTTTTTTTTTTTTTGTGAGCCATATGAGTTGTCATCTTATTCTTCAAAAATTTCTTTGGTTTCAGCTATTATCAATGAGACTTGCAGAAGTCAACCCAAGAATTGATTTCAATCTCGACTCCATATTAGCTGCGGAAGTGAGTTATTGTTCTTACTATACTTAATTGTTAACAAAGTTTGTTATATCGTAAATGCCAATGTGAGAACAGAGTAAGGATTTGAACCTTGTATAGCTGCTCCTCAGTAATGCTAGTTTTGAGAAATCCTTAATGACTCAAATCTTGAAACATAGTTCATTGTTTTTAGTGGATAAGCTTTTGCTGGTTAATATCTTTTTATCTCCTGGCATTACTTAACCATTCAGTAAAATGCTTTTTATGGAAATAAAGCAACTAAATTTCTTGTACTATTCTACTGGAATGGTTATTCACCGTTTCACCATCTTTCTAATTGAACTGCACGAGGCCAAGTCTCTGTTGTGCAGATTTTAACTGTGCCTGTGCCTCCTACAATTGCAATCATTAAATTGTCTTAAGATTTCATTATTCTGGCATGCATATCAAACGCTTGGTAATTATAAGAGGCCCTGAAAATTAAACTTTTGTCATTTTGTTAAATGGGAGTTGAATATTCTCTCAGTACAGAATTTATTCAGAGAGAGAGAGAGAGAGAGAGTTGGGAATCTGGCATTGAAATACCACAAAAAGTTAGCTATTCTGATTGTTGCGATTGTAAATGCTTTGAACCATTCCTTTGAATTTGCAGAGTGGATCACCAATTGAGAGTAACTTACCCGGCATGATTTTGCCTATGATATGGTCAGAAGTTCAAGTCAACCAAAATAGACAGCAGCATCAACAAGAATGGCACGTTGATGTGCTCCACCACCCAGTTTGGGGAAGAGAAGAAGATGGTCATAACTTTGTTAATCGAGAGAACTCCCTTTTAAGCTATGATTCCTCAGCTAATTCAGGTAGATCACACTACTTCCTATAATTTCTCCATGCAAGAAGTATGCTCAAACTGTAAAATTATATTCCTGTATTCCTGATTATTTGTTAAGAACCAAAAATGAATAGTGGTGTACAATATTATTTGAAATTTATACATGGTGCATCTTGACACTGGAAATTAGGATTGCCCTGCAGAATTCTTTCAATCTTAAAATAAAAAATAGGTATGACCTTTTGTGGTCATCCAGTGAATTTGAGCAGATAAGTTTCAAGCTACAGTTGTGTTTTGAAGCTATTGCATTTTAAATGTATTTTATTGGAACAATGGTATTAACTGGACAGAAACAGTCCAAGAAAATTTGATTATGAGCTTCTTTTCAAAAGTATGGAATTCTTTCCTATTGCAATGAAATTTTCTGGTTGTTTATAAGATGTAAAGATTACTACAAATTTATCTGAAGATGAATAAGTTTAGATGACAAGACTAACTTTGAGATTGTTATTGTGGCACAGCATCTTTGCACTTGAATCAATTGGAAATGGAGCTTTGAAAGAAGGCAGGGATCCAGCTACTATAGAATTGTAGCTAGTAATGTAGGTATATACCAATTATTAGTAATTAGCAGGAAGCACAACAAGAAAGCGAGGCCTGAAAATTCATGTGGGTTTTTCCTATCATTAGGCTTATTTTTAATTAAAGATGAGTTGGAAAACCAGATTTCTCTGAATTGAAGACGAGAATTCTCATTTTTACATCGTGTCAATATAGTTAATATAGTGTTATGAATATATATGATGTCATGTATACTAACTTGTGAGAGGTATTGAATCCATCCACTACCTTTTACTTATATATATAGATAGATATAGGTATAAGATTGATTGATTGATTGATAATGAATGATCAATTTTATTGTTGGATTTTCTGTTTGAAATAGAACAAGCAATTTTCTCCTGCAATATTGTGTTTTTCCAATGGTGCATCTCATCATCCTCTTCTCTAAACTCAAGTATACCAGAATCTTCAGGAGGGAAAAACTAAGACAAGCAGTTCTTGTGATTCCTATTACCTATTAGTACTGTTTGGACCTTGGCTTTTCAATGATAAGAAACCACTGGTTGTGAAGAGATGGAGGTTGGGACTTAAGCTAGATCCTTCCAGCTTTGAGAGTTTGCCTATGTGGGTGAAATTTTCTAGTTTGGTTTGCAATTTTGGTGACGGAAAATGCTTAGCATGATTGAAAGGCCTTATTATGCTGACAAATTAACTACAAACAAAATTGGGTGAAGCAAAATGTTCTAATGAGCTAAGAGAGGACAATGAGTGAGAAGCACCAAGTACGTCAATTGGCCAAGATGCTGGGAAGTATTCCTCCAGCTAATCCTATTGAGGTTGCTACCGTTACAATACAGGAGACACAGAATTGGCAAGTTGTGAGATGATGACGATCCAATCTGGATGGTAACTAATCAGAGGCTTAGAAGTCCAGGGTTATAGGAGCTTGGAATATTACGGCAAGGTTTTGAAACTCAGATCGGATATCGAATCGGAGGCTTTACTGATCACCGATTTGACCGGTTGAACCAGTGTGACATCATAATTATGTAATAATTATATTTAATTATATATAATATTAATAATATTAAAAAATACAAAAATATAGTAAATAATATAAAAATAAAAAATTCATTGAACCAGTGGTCGGACCGGTTCGACCAATCAATTGACTGATTTTGACCAATTCTCAGTGGTTCAATTAGGGTCCGATTTTTAGGAGTGAACCGGACCGGATAGCCGATTGGTTACCGGTCGAACCAGCCAGTCCGGTCCGATTTTCAAAACAATGTATTACAGGGTTAAATGATCCCTTAAACACAAGATGGGAATAGAAACACAAGGTGCACTGCGCTGTCAGCAGAACTCTGAAGAGTCTACACCAGACTCTCGCTCACTTGGAGTTTGGGTTTCTGCTGAATAGAACTGAAAGTGAACTCGCTTGCGGTGTACAAGATCATCTCTTCTTTGGACACCCGCTCCCAGACACTCAACCCAATAGTCATGGGTATCCTCGAGTTGCTCACTCAGAATTAGTCTATTGTTTATCGATACATTTACCGAAAGAGTAATAGATATACAGACTGGCTCGCCACTCAGGCAGCACAATTTGACATTGGTGTCACTTATTTTAATTTTACATCTATCGGATGCTAACATATCTTATGAGAGGATATGTTGAGGATCTATTTCCTCGTACTTATTTTGTAACCAGTTTATTTTTTTCCTCTATATACAAAAAATTACATTGGGCCTAAAGTAATGTTGAAGTCTAACTGCTTGTTTTGATTGTACTTAACGTGTGATATGCAATGATTCCAAAGAAAAACTCCTCCTTTCTTTTTGCCTTTAGGGGCCCCATCCCATCCCTTCCCTTCCCCTAATTGTAATTGTGTTGATTAACTCGCGCCGCGCGGCTCATAGTAATATTTGGTAACCCACCATGCTCCGCCAGCGCCTGCTAGCCTCCCTCCGAACCCGAGGCGGTGCCGCCGCTCGACCCGGCCGCTGGTCCACCCCAGGTCACGAGGAGCGCCCTAAGGGATACCTCTTCAACATCACTCCTCCTTCATCTGGTCAGTCTCGTAAGTGGGAGGATTGGGAGCTTCCTTGCTACATTACCAGCTTCCTTGCCATCGTTATTTTGGGTGTTGGTCTCAATGCCAAGCCTGATCTCACCATCGAGACCTGGGCTCACCAGAAAGCCATTGAACGCCTTGAACGTGAGAAGTTGGATACGCTCTCCGGTAGTACGGACTCCGAGTGATCTGATCTGAGCTGAGCCTACCTTTCTCTGTTTTCGGATGGATATCCTTTTTAGGTTCTTTTTCTCACTTCCTTTGTTGATAGTGTGTAGTTGTTTGAATAAGAATATTTGGCTGATGTTGAAAGTTACCTGTTAATTTGGATATTTTTCTATCGGTATAATGAGTTATAACAATATTTGGTTTCTAATCAATGACACGTTGCGGTGTCTTTGATACTGAGTTTAGATGTTTGTTAGGTCTTTTGTTTTGAACACTTGATGGACTTTCATACGACTTTGTGAAAACATCAGACTGATTCTAGATACAAATTTCTGTAATTTGCTATTCCTTCCTCATATTATTAACTTTTTTATTTTCTGGGTGTGTCCATTTTCTTTGGGCCTACGTCATGTGATGTGAATTTGAATCCTACCAATTTAAGCTTTTATGATGTTGGTATCCACATAGTTCTGGAAATTCTTATCATTTGAGATTTCATGAAAGCTTAATGCTTACACATGGGATTAGTGTTAGTTTCTAAGCATCTTTTTTTTTTTAATTTAAATGCTCTCTAGATAGGATGATATCTTTTGTGGTGGTTACACAAGCAGCTGCTTCTATACTATGCTCTATCTGCTTAAAAAGATTTCAAATGTTGATTTTGGAAAAGGGTAGCATTGAAACATGATAGATGCTTTATGGGATGATTAGAAAGGTAAGGTGCCAGAAGATAGTTGAAATTATAGTTCTAAAAGTAAATTTTGCTTCCACTGGCAAGTAATTTCTGGAATGCCCTTCAGAAAGTTGGACTACAAATATCTCTTTTCTGTTTTTGGGTCCTTTGGAGGAAGGGTATTACCAGGCTTGAATCTGTGTTACTTCTATGGTGGAGGAATTGACTACCAGTTTTTCTGATAATATGTATAGGAATCTGTCACTAACTACTGTGCAGTGGAGTTACAGAATGGACCCTGGCATTTACTTGTTCATATAAGAGGTTGATGACCTTTATTGCAAATTCTGCTTTACCAGATGATGCCTATGTAGGTGGGTAGAAGTATTATTGGTAGTGGTATAGAATTGGGCTTCCTTTTCATTTCTATTTCCTATGTTGTGATTTGACTACATTCATCAGCCAATAACAGTTCCAGTAAACTCTTAAATACCATTTTCTATAAAGCTACAAATCTTTGTCTCATATAATCAAGTCAATTTCAATATTGAGGATTCCATTGAATAGACACTTTAACCAGGCATAAGCATTGCTGGAGATATTATGCTGAACTTTGTAGACAGGCAAGTTTGCTTGGGGAACACTGACACTTGAGCTTCTTTGCACCATCATCGTGAGGCTATCAGAAATTTGTTTTGTACTGTATGCTTAGTCGAGCTAATTGTAGGTCCTAGTGTGACATGACATTGAGGTAGCTTTTTTCTGGAGTTTAACTCATGTTCGTCATTTTGCTGGAAGTCTTTGAGCAGAGTGAACATTGAGATAGGTCTTAATTCATTATGGCTATGGATTTCAATCTTGGCTATCTTACCCCCTTTCGTATTAGAAAAATGAGCTTCAAAAAGGTCGTAGTGCTACATTCAGTTTTATTCCCAAGGTCTTCTAAAGTGCAATCCCTAATGTGACCTAATGTGACCTAAGTTATGCTATTAAACCCCTACCATTTTCTAAAATATAGTCCATGCAATAAAGTCTCTATTATCTGTTACTTAAATTACGGTTTGGATTTAATTGCATTATTCAAGTGATTTAAAGGCTTGATTACATCCCTATGAAATGGTAAGAGTTGAATTATGTGATTCAAATAACGGGGATTTAAATACAATGCATTAGGGGACAAATTGAATGATATACTAGACATCAGTAAATCACAAATTTTATACAACAGTACTTAGACTTTGTGAACACTTTAGATAAAAGGCTGTTCTCAGTTTCCTTACGTTTGCAAGTTGTCTGCATTTCTTATTCATGAAGCAGACCTTGTAAGCTGTTGTAATTCTTGAATTGCATTCATTGATGCTTATGGTAATCCCACATTTCACAGCAACTGGTACACTGAAATCGTAATTCCCTAGCCATACTTTGCTTCTTGGTGTAGGATCAGACACGTTTTAGTGCCTGTTTGGTGCAGCTTTTAGAGGATGAATAAGTACTTTTTTTCACAGCAAAAGCTGTTTTTAAGAAAATTGAGCGTTTGGTTATAAAATCTAAAAGTGTTATAAAATCGAAACTAAAACTTAAGAGTATTTGGGAGAGGAGAATATCATTCTTCATAGAAATTAGTATATCTTACATCAAGTTA
>JAOTAX010000007.1:1058681-1079000 GCA_025629825.1 Erythroxylum guanchezii
AATATGCATGTTACTGATTCATGATTATAGGAAAACATGCCATCAATGAATCATAGTGATGTCATGAATAAACTGTGGATTCGTACCTTGTAAACAGTTCCAAATCCCCCTTTTCCAAGCTTATTAGTACTAGCAAAGTTGTTGGTTGCACAAGAAATGGTACGCAAATCAAACAATGGTAAATCAAGATGCTCCTTTTGGGCCTTGACTTTTTCTGCACAGTACAAAAATTAGGCTATTAGAATGTCAAATATGACAATATAAAACTTTCTATTTTACTACGCAACATATTGAGACATAACATGATTTTTCGTAAACAAAAGTGTGATGGGAGAATTACGAAGTCCATAGGCTGAATAACATACTGGCTTTCTTTTGTTTCTTTTTCCAAATGCAGAAGATCACCACTAAGCATAGGAACACCAATCCTACGGCTAATGAAGAGAATCACCACTAAGCATAGGAACACCAATCCTACGGCTAATGAAGAGATTATTCCTAGTTTCTTCCCATCTACAGCTGCAGGCGAGAAAATTAAAGAGATATGTGACGAACTTCTGCCTTCGACGTTTTCATATAATTGGTTTTTTTATGGGTTGGCATATAAATGATATGTAGCATAAAAACTGTTGAATGGGGGATTTTAATGCATCAAGGCACGAACCCAATCTAAATCGAATGAAAGCAAATACGCGGAAGAAGAAGCGAAATGTAAAACAAAAAGGAAAATAGCATAGAAATGAAAACAGCCATGCATGTAAGTTATTAATTTGGTCATTGCTTCAATATCGATAAATATACCTTCTTTGCACTTCAGCTTTGGATGTTTCTTTCGCTCCTGTACGAGTGTTTACCTCTTCTATCTTGTAATTAAAGAAGTCATTGTTAATATACCTTCTTTGCACTTAAGCTTTGGATGTTTCTTTCACTCCTATACGAGTGTTTACCTCTTCTATCTTGTAATAAAAGAAGTAATTGTTTTTGTTAAGATATATTATATATATCTTTTTATTTAGTTTTGGCATCTTAATTGGACATATAAGATATAAATTGTAGTGGGATTAAAAAAGATGTTGTAGCTGTGAAAGAATCCTATACTATATTGAAGTCTACTATGATGATGATAAATGAACTGTATTACTGCTAGATTTTTGTGGATTTTGTGGATAGAAGAAAATAAAGGGAAGTAGTTGTTGCGTGTTTGAAGTGGGACTCTTCTTGTTTAAGTGTCACATGCATGTCTTTAACTACAGCAGAAGTCATTCTTATCATAGGGTGGTATAACGACGGTGAAGTGTGCGTTAATTGTTGATTGGAAAACATAGTTGTACGTGCATCTCTTCTGGGGTTTGCAAAAACTGTGCGTCAGCTATGATTTTTCCAGATTTCTTTATCTGGGGTTGTGCATGTGTTCTGAGTTGTAAACATCGTGGGTTAACTTCTATTTTCCAGACTTGGGCTTCTGGATTTGTGCATGAAAATATACATGGTGTATGGAGTATCCCGTATGGTTTAATTGGAGTTGTTAAAGCTGGGATAAACCAGTTCAACTAGTGGATAGATTTTTAGATGTATTTTGAGAAGCTGAAACCATAAGGAAGTTTTTTTTTTTAAATCTTAAGTATATGATTGTTTAGTTTTTAGTTGATTAAGTACTTGAGATATTTTTATTAGTTGTCGTTTAAGTAAAAGTAGTTTAGAAAAATCCTCTGATGAGGTTAATACGAGTCAGTCGTGTTATTGGGTGGGAAAATCTTTCATGGGTAATGAGATTAAGAGATAGTTACAACGATTGAGCGGTGTTACTTTAGTGTGACCTTGTGTAAATCTATTGCATTTTCTTGAAAGTATTAATTTGTGTGAGGACCCCGCAGACGTAAACAAGGTGTGCCGAACTGCATTACCAAATTTCTGGTGTTTTTATTATTTCGTTTTGATTGCTTTTGTTTTTGTTTGTGCTAGAGACGTCTATGAAAAGTTGGAAAGTTTGAGAAAAAATTATCAGCTTCGATTTATCAATTGATATCAGAGCCAGGTTACTGATTCATAACTTGGTAGCAAGTTGGCGCAGATCCTAATTTCGTAAATATGGCTATAAGAGAGGGTGCATCAATCACCAGACCACCACTATTGGATGTATCTAACTGTCCTGCATGGAAATCACAGATGAAAGTCTTCATCCAAGCTTAGAGCATGAAAGCTTGGCATTCGGTAGTACATGGGTGGACACATCTGATGATCACCGATGATAAAGTGTTAAGTTGTCATTTTGTGCTTATTTTGTATATAAATCTCTTTAATGTGTTGAAATTATTATTTAAAATTGATGGATTTGCTTCTTAATTGTTCTCAGATGATTTTCAACACTTGAGAGATGAAATTGAATCAAAAAGATGCATGGGAAGCAAGGACAATTTGAAATTCCAGACTAATAGGAAATTCAGTGACTAAGTATGGGCATGTGTAAGGACTCAAACTATCTACGCGAGATCTGTTTTTAAATGCAAATCGGATTTACTTAAGATTTTTATGATTTTAAGAATCAGATTGCATCCTTATTGATGAGGATCGACCACCTGAATTTGGGGGATAGATTATTTGCTAATGATCACGAAAAAGGAAGAGAATTTTACTGTTCATGCAAATTTTGTTTTAGGATAGTTTTACATTTTTTTTGCAAATTTTCCATTAGAGTAGTTTATGTTTCTGCAGTATTTTTCTAAGGAATTTTGGATTTTCTAGGAAAAGACCAGAGATGGAGACCTTTCATTTGGCCCTTTTTTTTGTTAATTTTCACGTTCGTTATGAGTAGCTAAATCTCTTTTCTTGGTTGAAGGGAACCGCGCTATCATCTATTATATGTGGGACTTCCAAATAAAGTATGTTTCTTTAATGAATATTGAGTGTTTTCCGAATTTCTTTTTAAAATTGAATGGGTTGATTTCTAGGATGCGCAAGTAGGAATTGATTTGTTTAATAGCCATATTAATAAGATATGACGTTTAGTTTTGCTAATCAAAAGTGACAATTAGGATTACCATCTTTACGTTAGAGTTGGAAATTCTAAAAAGGTATTTAACTTGATTAAATGCATATCTTACATGTGTTGTCTTGTTCATTGGTTTCTTCATTCTTAAAGCTATCAATTGATTAAACTTAAGATCATATCTAAGTTGTTGATTAATAAGAATGTTTACAATATATGTTTCTATTCGTTTAAACTTAATAGAAAACATCCCCCAATGAATGTTTATTGATGGACTGAATTTTATATCAAGGATCCATATTAGTGTGATAACGTCGGTGACTCGAAACCAAGGTCTGTTTACCGAATTTCCAGATTTGAATATTTTCGTTTAATTTCAGTTTTTGTTATTTGTAATTTCTTAAATTACGTGAACTAAAAACCCCTCCCCATTTGTTTTAGTTTCAAACTCGTATAGCCTTTGCCGTTAAAAATTTCTCATGGGAACGATCCCTACTTTCCACTACTACATTAATTTGTATTGCAAGAAGTTGGTTTCTTTTTAAATTTGGTTGCAGGTGATAGTAGTACGATAAAGGAGAGGCAGTTCAAAAAGATTCATCTGAATGGACAAGAGCCGAAGAAGATAATGCACTTGGAATTTCACAAGCAATGCATGCAATATTCAGTGTTGTTGATGAGGAACGCTCCTCAATGATATCATTCTGTGAATCGACTAAAGAAGCGTGAGATACTTTGCAACTATTCATGAATGGTCCAAATCTGTGATAGCGTCGAAACTATAGATGTTAGCTATGAGGTTTTAAGAACTGAAGATGGATGAAAATGAGACTATTGGAGACTTTCATGAAAGATTGCAAGATATAGCGAATGAGGCACATTAACTGGGGAAGAAATATTCCAATCTGAAACTAGTTAAGAAAACGTTGAGATCACTACCTTTGAGATTTATTCCAAAAATTGCAGCAATAGAGGAGGCCCACGGCATTAATGATATGTCATTGGAAAAAATAATTGGAATTCTTATAAATTTTGAAATGAATCTTTTAAGGGGTAAGCGAGAAAGAAGCAAAGGATTGACATTATAGGTGGAAAATGGAAAAAATGTGAATGATGTGGAAGATGAACCGGATGAGAATGAAGACTTGGTACTACTTACACAAAATTTTGGTAAATGACTGAAAAGAATAAAAAAGAACATACCCGACTTTAGAGAATATGGTGGGAGTTCATCGAGTAACAATTTAAAACAACAAGTTAAAACATAAAGGGTTAAAGGAAGGTAAGGAGAATCCAATTCCATAAATGTCAAGGTTTCGGACACATTCAAGCCAAATGTGCTAATACTTTGAAGAAGGGAAAAGGAAAATCCTTTACGAGCATCTGGAGTGAGAATGATTCCAAGAGTGAATATGGTAGTGAAGAAGAAATAGCTAATGGTGCTGCGTTAGTTGCTTTTTATAGTAAAAGTCTAGTTTCTTGCGGAACAGTAACTGAGAAGGAAGTAACTGAGGTCGGAAAAAGGGGAAAATTAGAAAATTTCAAATACAACTCAACTTAAAACCTAGATGAAAAGGGGAATATTTACAAGGATTACAAAGTTATGTATGAAAAATGGGTGAAAACGTGAAGATAGAATAAAAGATTGAAGGAAGAGAATCTCTCCATGAAGAACACCATACAAGAGTTAGAAAAGAAATTGATGTTGACATCAGATGAGCTTGGTGAAGCCAGAATGAAATTGTTAAGTACTGAAAAGGGATTGAGAATGTTGAATGGAGGCACAGAAAAACTAGATAAGTTGATAGAAATTGGTAAGGTTAAAGGGGATCTTGAAGGCATCAGCTATAAGGGTGAGTGCTCTAAAGTGAATGAGGAGAAAAATGATACGTCTAGATCTATCCAAGAGGTAGAAACATTGAAAAAGAATAGATTTGTACCCTCATGTCATTTTTGTGGAGTTATTGGGCATATAAGGCCAAGATATTATCAGTTATTGTAGATGTTGTTTCAAAGAAGCCAAAGTCGAAAAATTATACTTCCTTCATAAAAATTTCAACATCAGTTCTCAGTATCGAAATCTACTTGTGTAAAAAAGAATGAATTGTAAGCTCTCGTAGTTTTTACATCAGTGAAGGCAACTTTGCAACATGGTTGGTACTTTGATAGTAGATGTTCACGTCATATGATAGGGGAAAAGAATTACTTAACTAATTATCAGAATTGTATGGATGGTCATATAACCTTCGGAGATGAAAAGAAGGCTTCGGTGATCAGTAAAGGAACATTATGTGTGGATGGTTTGCCTCCTCTCAAGAATGTGCTCCATGTCGATGGATTAAAAGAAAATTTGGTGTATAAGCCATCTTGTGATGATGGTTTGTTAGTTAAATTTACAAGTGATGAATGCAGGGTACTAACCGAACAAAGAGAATGCCTTGTGAGCGACAAGCGATCAGCCGACAATTGCCACATGTTGTAGGTCATGACTACTTGTAAATCAACCACTCATGATAATAACATTGATTTATAGCATTAAAGGCTTAGGCACGTAAATTTTGATCTCATCAACAAATCAACAAATTGAAGGGTCTAGCCAAAATGAACAAAGAAGAAAAATCAATTTGCAGTGCGTGCCAAATGGAAAAACAGATAAGAGTGCCACATAAAAAGGTTAGACATGTTACCTCATCTCGCGTACTTGAATTAATTCACATGGTTGGTCCAACACAATATGATAACATTGTTGGAATAAGATATTTTCTAACTTATGTTAATGATTAATTGAGATATGCTTGGGTATCATTTTTTAAAGAAAAATCAAATGCTTTCAAGGGTTTTAGAAGAATATATGTGCAGGTCATGAATCTGAAAATTTTGACTATATTAAGATTTCGATCAGATCACAGAAGGGAATTTGAGAATACAAGCTTTAATGAGTTTTGTGATGAGTATGGCATCATACAAGAATTTTCAACACCCAAAACTCCAGAACAAAATGGAGTTGTCGAAAGGAAAAACAAAACACTTCAAGAAATGGCTAGGTCTATGTTGAATGGAAGTACATTGTCTATGCGATTTTGGGCCGAAGTAGTAAATACAACGTGCTACATATGTAACAGAGTGTATCTTCGAAGCATTTTGAACAAGACATCCTATGAACTTTGGAAGGGAAAGAAACTAGATGTAAGTTGCTTTCATGTTTTTGGAAGAAAATGTTATATTTTTAGAGATCAGGAATAGCTTGGAAAATTATAGAACAAAAGTGATAAAGGAATTTTCATTGGCTATTCAATTTAAAGTAAAGCTTATCGAGTACATAATTAAAGAACCAAGAAAGTGTTGAAGTCTATAAATGTTGTGATAGATGATATATCTTTGTTAAATGGTCAAGTGGCAGAAGAAAATCAACATAACTAAACCTCTGAACCAGCTCAAACAAGCAACGAGATAAGACTAAAAAATTGCCCATATCTACAATTAGTTGCTGCTGAGGAAGTAACTGCGCAAACTATAGAACTCTTAGTTACTTTAGATGATGAATCAACCAAAACATTGGAAGTGAAAATTATTCCTGTAAATGCTCAAAACTCGAGAGAAGTTAATTTGAACTGAGATTCTCCATCTCGAAGCTGAAGAAATCATTCAGTAAAGAACGTCATTGGAGATGTTAGTGAAAGAAGAAAAACAAGAGAAGGAAAAAGGGTTGATTATCGAGAATTTGTGGGATACTTGTGCTACACATCTTCATTCGAGCCAAAGAATGTTAAAGAAGCTGTACAAGATGAGTTTTGGATACTAGCCATACAAGATGAATTGATTCAATTTGTATGGAATGATGTATGAGAATTAGTACCAAGACCATCGACCACTAATGTAGTTGGAACAAAAATGGGTATTTCGAAATAAGAAAGATGAAAAGGGTAATGTAACCGTAAATAAAGCAAAGTTAGTAGCTCAGGGATATTCTTAAATTGAAGGAATAGGCTTTAACGAAACTTTTACACTGGTGACACGACTTGAATCTATTAGACTATTATTAGGCATAGTATGCGAAAAGGGGTTTAAGCTTTATCAGATGGATGAAAGAGTGCATTCTTGAATGGGTTTATACAGGAAGAAGTGTATGTAGAACAACCGAAAGGATTTATTGATTCAGCCCATGCAAATCACGTCTATAAGCTAAACAAAGCTCTTTACGGTCTCAAACAAGCATCAACGGCTTAACACGAAAGGCTCACAAAGTATCTTATCAAGCAAGGATATAAACGAGGTAGTGTTGACAAAACTTTGTTTATTAAAAAGTTCAAATCTAATTTTATGATGGCTTAAATCTACGTTGATGATTTTGTGTTTGGTGCTAAACATCCAAAGATGGTAGATGAATTTGTCAAGTTAATGACATTCGAATTTGCAATGAGTATAGTAGGTTAGCTTAATTTCTTTTTAGTCTTGCAAGTTAAACAAGTGAAGGGTGGAATTTTTATATCGCAAACCAGATATGCTAACAGCATAATAAAGAAGTTTGGTCTTGAGAATGCCAGACATGCAAGAACACCTATAAGTGTCTCAACGAAACTAAACAGAGATGAGAATTGTATAAACTTTGATGACGATTTATATCGCAGCATGATTAGAAGTTTATTATACTTACCTGCAAGTAGGCCAGATATTTGTTATAGCGTTAGTGTATGCGCTCGCTATCAAGTGAACCAAAAAGAAATGCATTTGACAACGGTTAAGAGGATTATCAGGTATGTAAGCGAAACATCTAATTTTGGAATATGGTATACATCAGACTCAACAACTTATCTAGCTGGATATAGTGATGCGGATTGGTTTGGAAACCTAGATGATCACGAAAGCACTTCTAAGAGGTTGTTTCTTCTTAGGAAACAATTTGATCTCTTGGTATAGCAAGAAGCAGAATTCAATTTCACTATCGACCACTGAGGCAGAATACATAGTTGTAAGTAGTTGTTGTTCACAACTTCTTTGGATGAAACAAATGTTAGAAGATTATGGGAATGATTAGAATGTGTTGACTATCTTATGTGATGACAAGAGTGTCATAAACATCTCTAAAAATCTAGTTCAACATTCAAGAATGAAACATATTGATCTCAGGTATCACTTTATTCGAGAGCTTGTGGAAAGCAAAATAGTCATCTTGTCACATGTATCTACGAAAAAGCAGTTGGTAGATATCTTTATGAAACCTCTTGATGCAGTAAGGTTTGAACTTCTTAGAGGAGCTTTGGGACTTTATGCCCTACATTACTGGTGTGTTTTATTTTTAAAAAGGAAAAAGTATTATTATTAAAAAAAGGCGTCTTTCATCCGAGGGGATCAAAAATCCATACATGTTTTCTCAACTCCTCTTTAAACACACTGCCGTCGAATCTGCTTATGCTCCTTCAACCTATAGTCTCTGCAGCCGCTTTAAGCACAAAGACGTCGTCACACTTGTTTCTGCTCCTTTAGCACATCATTCTGATTCTACTTTTGCTCCTTCAACCCATCATTCCGCCTCTACATCTACTCCAAACAAGATGACCTCGTCGGTAGTTTCCTCGGAGTCCGGCAAAAGTCACAACTTCTCCATCTCTGGTCTGTTCTGTCATGATACTCCTATAGCTTCGATTGGAGATGTACATCTTATAGCTGAGTTGGCATCTTTATCTTTTTGGACGTTAGTTTATAGTGGATTTCAATAAACATTATCACTGTAATTTCGTCTAGTGGATTTCAATAAACATTATCACTGCAATGTCGTCTTCTACTTATTAGGTTGTTTCTCCAAATCTAGACCTGAAAAATGGGTTCACGTTTTCTCCACCTAGTACTAAGACCCATATTGGTATTGTCTTCTTTCTCCTCCAAATTGATTCACCTTGATTGATTATGGTTGGAATTTGATTGATTGATTGTGGTCGGAATTTGTTTAATTGTCGTTGGAATTTGATTGATTATGGTCGGTGAATATGGGAAAGAACAAAGAGAAGATATTATCTTCAGCTGCCGACAAAAAGACAGCTGCTCTAACACAACATTCAAGTCGATTAATGTTGAATTCGAAGCCCGGTAGAAGTTTCACCAAGGCTGGGACATCTTCTGCAGCTCTTATTGACATTCCCGAAACTACCTCTGTTCAGGATACAGTGCCAGATTTGGATTATGATGTTACTCAAGTTATATTATCTATGGATGAAGACTCTGCTTCGGATTCCGATGAAACTCCCACAGCATCTGTTCTACCAACTACGCCTCCTCTAAAATGTACCAAGATGAGATGTCGAAAAATAGTTCACCCACCTCGACACCATTTTTCTGTTCGCCTGACAGTGGATGATGCAATTTTCTTCAAGCTTTACTCTTCCGCCGCTGAACAGAAATGGACGACTCTCAATACTATCGCATTTGTTTTCAATTGTCGAATCAACTTAGAAGAGTTTTAACAATATGGTTTGAACACTTTACTATTGGAATGCTCTTTATTGTAAGCTTCATTACTTCCAAAGCACTATGACTCCGATCTAGTAGGGGAATTTTACTGCAACTTATCTTGTGACGTTCTGAATGAGGATGCTATGGATGCTGGAGTAGTATATGTGGGGGGTTGGGGAGTTTGTTTTGATGCTGCTTGTTTAAATTTATTTATGGGATTTGATAATTTGATTGGTGATCTTCTTTATGATGATGATTGGACTGATTTACTTGCTACGATATTAACTGGTGGAAAATTGACTACATGGCCATCTAGCTCTGTACTTCATTCTTCTATGCTTACTCAAAAATATTTCGTGCTCTTTAAATTGATTGTGGCCAACTGGATGTCGAGCACACATGTTGTTTATGTCTACTTGGCACAGGTCAAATTGATTTATGCGAGCAATTCAATCTTGGACACCTCATCATTGAAGCTATGTTGGCTATTGAGAGTAAGCCACGTTCTTTGTTATATTTTTTGTGCTTAATCTCACAATTTTTATATGCAAATGAAGTTCCCAGGATAGAGTCGAGCATACATGAGTTGGTGGTTTGATGAATGTCTCTCCATGGATTTTTGGGCAACCACGGGTAGTGGATTTACCATACACCACTTCGGGTCCCTCAGATGCCACGGGGACAACTTCTGTTAATCCTCATGCAGCTCTCCTTACTGAAATTGAGAGGATTGAAGGCATTGTTCAAGAAGCTGTGATGCTCTTCGCAATTTAAAGCAGCAAGTTCTTCACTTCCCCGACGCTTCTTGAATTCGTCTTTTTGGCATATATTGTCTCAAATGGGGAGAATAATTAAGATAAGACTTGTCTACTGCAGTTGTATTTTTTTTTCTATCTGTGCTTTGTTGACTGAAGTTGATTTATGCTTGTGTAATTGAATCTTTCATTGAGGGCGAGCATTGTGGATTTCATCTTTATGTCCGGTTATATTGTTTAGTGGGAGTTTAAGAGTTGTGAAAAAAATGCCAAAAAGGGGACGATTGTTAAGATATATTATATATATCTTTTTATTTAGTTTTGGCATCTTAATTGGAAATATAAGATATAAATTATAGTGGGATCAAAAAAGATGTTGTAGTTGTGAAAGAATCCTATACTATATTGAAGTCTACTATGATGTTGATAATTGAATTATTTTACTGCTAGATTTTGTGGATAGAAGAAAATAAAGGGAAGTGGTTGTTGCGTGTTTGAAGTAGGACTCTTCTTGCTTGAGTGTGATATGCACGTCTCTAATTACAGCATAAGTCATTCTTATGTTAGGGTGGTATAATGATAGTGAAGTGTGCGTTAATTGTTGATTAGAAAAACATAGATGTACGTGCATGTCTTCTGGGGTTTGCAAAAACCGTAGGTCAGCTTGAGATTTTTCCAGACTTCTTTATCTGGGGTTATGCATATGTTCTGAGTTATAAACATCATGGGTTAACTTCTATTTTCTAGACTTGGTCTTCTGGATTTATGTGTGAAAATATACATGGTGTATGGAGTATCTCGTATGGTTTAATGGGAGTTATTGAAGCTGGGATGAATCAGTTCAACTAGTAGACAGAATTTCAAATGTATTTCGAGAAGCTGAAACCATAGGGAAGTCTTTCTCTTATCTCAAGTATATGATTGTTCAGTTCTTAGTTGATTAAGTACTTGAGTTATTTTTATTAATTGTTTTTTAAGTAAAAGTAGTTTAGAAAAATCTTCTGACGAGGTAAGGAATAGGGAAATATGAGAGAGAAGGCTAGGTCAATGAGAGGAATAGTGGAGATGGATCTTAGTTAGTATGACTAGAACAAAATAAATCAGAGTTTTAGTAGGAAAGAGC
This sequence comes from Erythroxylum guanchezii, assembly GCA_025629825.1. Lineage (NCBI taxonomy): Eukaryota > Viridiplantae > Streptophyta > Magnoliopsida > Malpighiales > Erythroxylaceae > Erythroxylum > Erythroxylum guanchezii. The sequence goes on from JAOTAX010000007.1 coordinate 1,069,993, forward strand.
CAACAGGTCTGATACCATATCGAATATTAGCAGAGAAGAATAAATTTCTGTCACATCTAACTTAGGTTACAGCCTTAGTTTATATATACAATTGTCTAACATAAATACAGTAACAAACTCCCTAAAGTATAGGGAAATCTATATCTTATTCTAATCCCTAAAAATCAGGGATTTATATGATCTCTATAACTACACAATCTTTCCAAATAATACTACGTAATCCAACAGGTTTTATAGATCAAAAGGAGAAGATTTTGAAGCAAATCATGACATAAAATAGAAGAATTGGAGTTATTTTGGATTCACATGCTCGTATGAAGATGTACACCCCTATGTAAGTAACATACACTATTGTGTAAAGGGACCATATAAGAGATTGTAAATGTGTAAAGCTTCAAAGATGTTATTTTTTCCATATAAAGATACACACTCGTGTGAGTACCATACACAGTTGTATCCATTACCCATGTAAGCTTTTATAAATGTGTAAAATCATGATTTTGAAGGTTTTTCTAGATACATGGTCACTTACATGATCGTGTGGCTGATTGTCTATAATCCAAAATTCTAGTTTCGTAATATAAAAGGCAATTATGATGAGAAGATAGAAGTGAAGTAGTTATAGTCAAAAGCTTCAATCAAAGTTAGAGTGAAAGACACAATTCTAAAGCTAAGATGAGAAAAACATGAAGATACTGCAAAAGATCTGATAGAGAACAACCTTTTATCAAGGATTTAAGGGATTTCATTAGAGAGAATGGGGATATACACATCTATGGATTCTTTTCTTTTTAATGATTCTTCTAAAATCTTGAATTTATCTTGTTTTCTTTGCTTAGGAACTAAGTTGTTTAGTGCCTAGGTAGGATGAACCCTAAGTTGGAATGCATAATATGATTTAATTCTTAATTTAATGCAATTTAATTGAATGATTCATTAATATTCAATTTTGTGTTTATATTCTTGAATTAATATGTCTGGGATATCAGTTAAATATATGATTTCATATGATTAAGATTGAGAAATCCTCTTGTATGAATAGATCTACCATAATTGGAAGGTGTTGCATGCAAAACTAGAGACAGGTCAACATAAATGCTCTAGAATGATGTCAAACCTAATAGAGAAATTCACGAATTGTAGTAGTGTAATCTTAGAGATTTTAGTTAATCAACTGAAGATTAGTTGTTAATAGTCTTTAGAAAGATGTTAACATAAGATAGGAGTTTCTATAGTCCATTGATTGATAATTGAATTACATGATAAAGGGTTAACACTTAAGATATCTTAGGAGGATTCATTACATAGGCACTAGTTATATAATATTGAATTAATCTTTATGTTAAGTTTGTCTTGATTCATTATTATGTTGAGTTTTATTTTATTCTAGTTTTAAATTAAACCATCTTCTTAATCGATGGTTAGATAATAGAAAAAGGCCACTATTAGTACTTGTAATCCTTATGGGATTAACCTGTTCTTACTAGTGCTTGCTACATCTACATTGTGCACTTATGATTTAAATAATTAAAATTACAATTCAATCATGTATAAAGGAGATATAAAAGTTATTCTAGTCATGTGTTATGATGACAACAAGATGCATAATTTGATCTATAGATACTATTAGTGAAACATCAATCTTTAGGGATCATAAGCAATAACTAATCACCCATTATGATGAAAGTGATGATTGGTAAGACTTAACCAATGCTTCTCCAAAAACACCTATGTCAAAAGAAAGTATTTAAGCATTTATTTTTTAGGATACTAAGATAAAATAGACATTAAGAGGGGTTTAGGCTCTATGAGCCCTTATTGTAATATTTTGTGTTAGATTTCCTTCTATTATTAACCTTGAAAACCTCTACAGTTGAGGTCTAATCCTCTTAAGAGGGATGCTAGAGATTACCAGAAAGTTATTTCCAAGATCAAAAGGCACTACCAAAATAGGAGAAGACGTGTCTTGGGTGTTAGTTAAGACTTAAGGAATAGTTAAAGTATCTTGCTATGGAGATTTAAACCTTAAAGAGGTGCTCATTTTATTAATTATTTTATGGTATTAGCATTAGGGTAAAATCATTAAGGACATGGTTCAAATACTTTATTATTACACTAAGGAAAATGGGGGTAGTGTTTTGCATAATAGGCTAACTTACAAGTTCTTTAATTATGTCCATTCCCATTAGTTTAGAGAAGTCTCTTCTTTTAAATAATCTGCCAATGACTTTCCATTGCTTCCTCTTCTGAATTAAGAAGGGTCTTCATTGGTATGAGACTCTTATTAAGATTTCAAAACTCGTTTCATTTATTCCTAGATGCATCTAAACAATTGTATCAGGTAATTTTTGCTTCAAATCGACCATAATATAGAGTCTAGCATAACCAATCCTCTTCCTAGAAGTTATAACTTCATCCATAAAAAATTGTTCTATCCATAAAGTTGGCCAGGTGACTTAAACACCTTTTGGACTAGCACCTTAATGGCATCTTATAAATGTTAACCTAAATAACAACTTGGTTATGCTTATCATTTTCCAAGTTGATAAATAATTTCTAAAGGTAAAGAAACATTGGAATTTTATTGCAATGCCAAAGGCCAACTTCAATAATATTGTGAGCTAAAGTTTTAGAATCAAAGGTGATTAAAAACAAATTATTTCCATTTAAAGGAACTTCCTTTAAGCCTAAACTTTTCCAATTATAAGATGCCCAAGAGTTAATAAGAGGGAAGGTATGTCTTTTCCCTAGGAAGATTCTTACCATGGTTGGAGATTAAGAACTTGCACCTACTTTTAAGATTTCTAAAGGAACCATCTGAGATTGATGGAGGGAAATAGTGTATATCAACTTAAGAAGAATCTCTCTAACTACTTGTTTTGAATTAAGTTTTAGATTAGGCTCATCAAGAGGTTGGATCGAGTGAAGAAGAAATAGAAGTTGGAGGCAACAGAGAGTGTGAAGTATCCACAAGTGGCCAGTTTGTTGGGACCATATGTTAAGAAACAAGAACAAAAAGAGATGTATTTGAAGAAGGTTAGGAAGCAAAGAGAGGAATGAGAGGAAGGGGAGTGGGAATTTAGAAGGGTTGGAAGAACTAAAAGAATGGTAGGAAGCAGAGGGGCCATTAGTAAAAGAAGGAAAGACGGGTAGGTTAAGAAGGTTAATATGGTTTGGATTTAACAGGGAGGCAAATGACATAGTATTAAAAGGATCAAAGAACTAAAAATGAAGCAACAAAAATTTAAAAAACCATTCTAAAAAGGATAACTATACTAAGAGAGGTGAAAAAAGACAACAATATCACTGGTCAAACAAAGAAAAGGAGAAACAAGTTGATAAAGATGAAGAGAGTTAAGAGAGGACCCAATAGTAGACACGAGAAGTGAAGGAGAAATAAAGGCAAGAGGGAAGAGCAAAGCAAGAGAAAACACTAAACAAAAAGGAGAAAAAAGAAAACACATAATGGAATATGTCCAAAGGAAAAAAAGAAAGGTAAAGAACTTGAATTTCTATAACAAGAGAATAGATTTAGAGTATGATAGAAAATCAATTAGAGGAGAATTGAATGGATAGATAAAAGAATGAGTATCACACTCCTATTTTGTTAGCATATGTATATAATAGGATAGTTCCATATAATAATTACTTTAGCTTCATTATTTTAAGTTTTAAATTACTTACAAAATTTATTAGAATAATAGTTAGTTTTTGAGATTGAATTTATATTAATTAAAAGATAAATTCTAAAATTAGAATTTTTTCTTAATTATGAATTAGAACTCTATTAAAATTATTATATTTGAATTTTATAAAGTTATATAAGGAATTAAAGTATTTAATTCTATGCAAGAAAGTCAATGATAAATTAAAAATGATAATCTAAAATTATTAAACACGATTCGAATAAAATAAACATACGTCATCAAATTTTCTACAACATATCATATCTTATAAACCTTTTTATTTATTAGTTTTAATAGGAGCAAACTTATGATTGATAATTATACTTTCAATTATACTTTAATATTGTAAAAGATGAAACATATATAGATAACTTTGAAGTATTAAAAATTTCTTTAGATTATATAAAGATGATAACAAAAATATTTATTTTAAATCAAAAGATAATAAATATTATACTTAAATTATAGTAATTAAGCAATAAAATTAAATTAAACTTAAAATCGAATTATGAGAATTTGATGAGTTTATATATTTCATTCAATGTTGCTTATAGTCTTAACTATAAAAAGAAAGCTAATAAAAAAAGTGAATGAAATGGTTTTGCATACCTTTACTTGAAAAATTGGTCCGAGTTTGATTAGGTGAGTTCAGCGGGGGGCTGACTTGATGGTCGTTCCCACTCTTAGGACTTGACGTCAGACTAATTTGTTGCTGAATCTGACCTAGCCTGAGAAAGGGTGGGTACGAATAAAATAACAGTTAATAATCCAAATAATATTTTATTATTTAATCAGCATTAATGGCATGATATGTGTTATAAAAGTCTTCTAGAGACTAAACTTATACCAAAGTTGCTCCTACACATTTGCACGACAATCTTGCTTAAGTTTGTTTAAGGAAGGCTAAGCCTTCCCTACAGGATCATCGAACAACAAAACTCGTTCTTGAACGCCTCAAAACCTTTGCAGTGTTTAACTTTCATACTTAAGTAAGCAAACTACGAAAGCAATAAGTAATCAAGGGCAACAATAAACACACAAGAGATATGACAAAAGCCTACCTTTATTACTTCCCTTAATATGTGCAAAGGAATACTCTCTTTTAATGTGTTCTCTCTGTGTTAAGGAGCAAGGCTCAAATGAGCTATATATAGGGTCCATTAAGAACTTAGCATTAGCTAAGTTAAACCACACAAGGTTCAAAACTCTATCAAAATTCACACTATGCTTGATTTAATCTGCTAAGTTTACCTTGAAGCTCTTGCAAATCTTCCTCATGTATGTGATCCAGCTAAACTTTAACCCAAGATCCATCTTTAAGCTGGTTGTGAAGTGCCTTTATCTTTTTCTCACATTTAAATCTTGTATCTTGATGAAGATTTTTGTCAAAATGCACCAATGCATGTCAATGCTCACTTACTTTTGAGTTTTCTTCAATGATGTTCATTTTTCCTTACCTACTCATAAGTCTTTACCTTATTTCGTCAACCTAAGTGCCAAACATTGGCCAAGGATCACTATCACTCATAAGATTTTATAATTTGGACTTAGGGGTCTGACAAATTACTCTTACTAGAAGAACTCGACACCCTTGTTAAAATAATATGTGAACTACTTTGATTGTTGTTCCCTCGAAGACTCCTTAGTCATTGGCATATCTTAACATACCATTTTCTCTCTCCATTGGGTTCACATTTTCTTTTGTTCGGACACTCCTTCACATGGCCAACTATGCCCAACATAGTATAATTATTGAGGTAGACTTCTTCCATCTGATCCTCACTTCGTTCTCCTTGATCCTTTGTGACCATGAAATTCATTTTCTCCTCACCTACCTTCCGTTTTGGGCATTCATGAGCAAAGTGCAATCTTTCACAAATGAAATAACTAATATATTTTTTTGTTTGTTTCTTAGACTTACATTGAGAAGATTTATATACCTTCTCCTTATCTTTCTCATAGCCATTCTACGTCCCAACATTTTTTGGCCTTCCTTACTACTTCAAATAGGTGGTGGCATTTATAGATCAACCAAGGCATCTGTAGCCACTATAACACTTGGGACGTCTTTCACATTATGCCTCTAAAGCTCCATTTATGCCCTACCTTGCAAGCCGTTTATGAATTTGAATAGCTTGTCTTCCTCAGACATGTTCATCACATCCAACATCAAATATGTGAATTTCCTTATATACTCCTGCATCGAGCCGTCTTGCTTCAACTAATTCAAAGCTTCGCTCATGAGCTATAACGTGTTATTAGGTAGGAATTACTCTAACGCTCCTTCATTTTCTCCCTGGGGCCTACCTGTATTGATGTCATTAAAGGTTTTCATTCTCCACCATAGCTTTGCATCTTATAAGAAATTTTTGAGCTTTTTGGCACTCCGTTTACTGACAAAAACTTGTGGTTCACTCACCTTAAGCATAATGCTCTCAACAAGTCCCACATCTTAGGTAGTAACCACATGCTTAAGGAGTATAATCTTGAAATTAGCTTCCTCTTACGCCTTCATCAAATCAACAACTTAATCTTGAAACAATTGGATTTACCTTTCCAAGAGTTCAAAACGAGATGGGTTTATAAGGACTTCTTCTTCATCGGTAGGTAAAAGATCGATGAGTGCTTTCACCCTTTAAACATGCTCAGTTAAATTGCTTGCCTCCTGCTATATGAAAATTTGGCTCTAGTATCAGTGGTCACAAAGGCCTTATACATACCAAACTTATACTGAAGTTGTCTCTACACCTTTGCAAGACAACCTCATTTAAGTCCGTTTAAGCAAGACACAAGCTTCCCCACGTGATCGTCAACCAACCAAACTTGTTCTTAAATGCTTCACGACCCTCATAATGTTTAACTCTCACACTTGAGTAAGAAAACCATGAAGCAATAAGTGATCAAAGGAAACAATAAAGCATATAAGAGATGCGAAAAATGCCAACATTCATTAATTTCCTTAAAATATACAAGGAATACTCTCTCTCATCGTGTTCTGTTTGTGTAGAGGAGTAAGGTTAGAATGAGCTATATATAGGCACTTGTGACTTGATGGCGAAGTTACAAATCGAAATCTTAATTGAACTAAAACTGCCTAGATCACATCTACTTTTATCAGATTATATCATACTAACCAATTGAATGATACCTCCTCCAAATAAAACTCTATCTGATTGAATATTGTTACATCATAACTAATAAGATAAGAGATTAAGTTGAATTATGAAAGATATATTCATATCCACAAAGATCTCTACTATTTTCAAATCATCCTACTTCATGGAATTGACACAACAGAATATTTGTGCATAATTAGAAAGGTCTTGATCAATTTTATTATGTATTGAAAATTTCTTACTTCACATTCATAATATTAACAACTTCACTCATTTACATGCAAACTATTATTATTTTATTAAAAACTTATTTATGATAAGAATTGTAATTAATAATAATTAAGAAATAGTTATGAAGATTTTCCTTTTCTATTTGACTTCCAAAAAAACTTAGTCATAAAACTTGACACGACACATTCAGTGTTTCAATGTTCCGAAATGGTAACCATAGCCGGGAGTTGGCCTCCACAGACTGAAATTAAAATTTTAACAAGACGCAGGCACCAACTGAAATCTAGTATCAAATAGGAATCTTCCGTTATTAATCCATAAGTTACCTTGTGGTCGGAGATGGGCAGAAATTAATGAGATAATCGGCGCCGGCACAAGTGAACATGGAAGTCCTGTTATCGTACGCGTAGCTATAAGCTGTCGGGCAGGCGATTTTGAAGAAAGCAGTGTAAGAATTACGTTGGCAAGCATCTCGTGTCGAGTGTGCTCCATCTTGGTACGCATAACAGGCGCTCTTACACGCCACTACATCTCCCTGTCCTCCAGCCACCATCATGAGATCCGGTGGGCACTCACTGTTCAAGTCAATGACGCAACCTATGTTCTCACAGCTGTCACCCGAACCACCTTGTGGTGTTATTATCATTGGGAGGTTGTAGCCGTCCACTAGGCTGACATCGTAAAAGTCGAGCCCGTTCAGATTATTGAGAGTGAACTCTGCGAGCGTGACTGGACCCTTAGGATTGCGATCAGAGCAATCTAAATTGGTGGAGCCGCAGTCGCCAGTGACGCAACTGAAGTTTCCATTGGTTGAATTTTGAGTGCATAGAGTCCGACCCCATGCGCGACCACTCCAGTTGGTTTCCACTGAGATTACTTTAGCTTCACCTGGCCGGAGAGAGAAGCCAGCGGTCGAAAGTTTAATTGGGTTGATTCCCGGCCATACATGGTAGGTGCAGTTGCTTACGAAAGTAATCGTGGCGGAGTACGCTGAAGGAGTAACTGAAATTTACAATTTAAACATCAGAACCGAGAAATCGTCAAAACACGAAATTTTGAGAAACAACTTTTCTTACCTGAAGAAATGAGGAGGAATTTGAGGTAGAACATAAAAATGAAAATTTGAGGAGGCATTGTGTAGGATGAATGGGAAGGATTGTGCGCAGAGACCTTGGAGACGTTTCTCATTGTCTTGGAGGATTCCATACATTGAAGTTGAACAAGGAAAACTATGGGGTAGGGGAACTGAACTATATACAAAGGGAGACACCGAGAAGAAAGAGAAGCACTAGGCTGAGCACAGATATTCCGAAACAGTAGAGAAGTTAAAAGAATAAGAAGAGCTACAAGCCTGCAAGAAAAAAACACATTTCTTAAGTCATTCTCTTGATTTCAAATTCATTTGTCTTTATAGAATAAGAAGGAAATGGATTAAATTGAAGATGGGAAAATAAAATGCAAGAAATGAAAATTTTATCATGCAGTGTCGTCCATCTTAGTGATTGGGTATTTTATGGTACTTGTACGAGTGTGCACATTGAGCAGCCTAAGAGGGGAGGATCATTTTTTGGAGCACAGGAAAGGGCAAAATCCCTATTTCTTTGTTATCTATAAAGGACTAATCTTCCTTCTGAAATCAACGATGAGGAACACATTTGAACATATTGTCATTGTGTATTATTGAATCTTCTCTTTAAGAAATGTGGAAAAGGAAATGGCAGCCATCTCATAAAGCAAATTCCTTCCTTTTAACTTCTCTTTTTCAGTTGCATTGTTATGTTTCTCTCTTTATTTCTTACATACCACATTGTTTCAATATTTAAATCACACCGCAAGGGGCCCATAAGGAACCACGCGAGGGTGCTTGCCATATTATATACTTTAATTAAAGCTCTTTTCTTCTTTATTTGTTGGAGCATTCTCAATCCTTTTGGTCAACACAAAAGACACATAAGATTAGATTAGATTCCAATCA
>JAOTAX010000007.1:1079100-1090163 GCA_025629825.1 Erythroxylum guanchezii
TGTCAGTAGTGGTCTCTTATCATAGGATATGTACCGGAATGACCTACGGGCGTTCCGGTGGGTACTCTATGGTAAGGGGGCGCTACATTGTAAATGTGTAAAGCTTTAAAGATGCCATTTTTTCCCATGTAGAGATATACACTCGTGTGAGTACGATACATAGTTTTATCAATTACCCATGTAAGCTTTTATAAATGTGTAAAATCATGATTTTTAAGGTTTTTTTAAATATATGGTCACTTGCATGATCATGTGGTTGACCGTCTATAATCCAAAAATCTAGTTTTGTAATATAAAAGGCAATTATGATGAGAAGATAAAAGTGAAGCAATTATAGTCAAAAGCTTTAGCCAAAGTTAGAGTTAGAGACACAATTCTAAAACTAAGATGAGAAAAACATGAAGATACTACAAAAGATCTGATAGAGAACAACCTTTCATCAAGGATTTAAGGGATTTCATTAGAGAGAATGGAGATATACACATCTATGGATTCTTTTCTTTTTAATGCCTCTTCTAAAATCTTGAATTTTATCTTGTTTTCTGTCTTTAGGAACTAAGTTATTTAGTGCCTAAGGTAGGATGAGCCCTAAGTTGGGATGCATAATATGATTTAATTCTTCATTTAATGCAATTTAATTAAATGATTCATTAATATTCAATTTTGTGTTTATATTCTTGAATTAATATGTCTGGGATATCAATTAAATATATGATTTCATATGATTGAGATTGAGAAATCCTCTTGTATGAATAGATCTACCATAGTTGGAAGGAGTTGCTTGCAAACCTAGAAATAGGTCAACATGAATGCTCTAGATTAGTGTCAAACCTAATAGAGAAATTCATGAATTGTAGTAGTGAAATCTTAGAGATTTTAGTTAATCAACCGAGGATTAGTTGCTAATAGTCTTGAGAAAAATATTAACATAAGATAGGAGTTTCTATGGTCCATTGATTGATAATTGAATTACATGATAAAGGGTTAACAATTAAGATATCTTAGGAGGATTCATTACCTAGGCACTAGTTATCTAATACTAAATTAATCTTTATGTTAAGTTTGTCTTGATTCATTATTATGTTGAGTTTTATTTTATTCTAGTTTTAAATTAAATCAGCTTCTTAATCGATAGTTAGCTAATAGAAAAGAGGTCACTATTAGTACTTGTAATCCTTATGGGATTAACCTGTTCTTACTAGTGCTTACTACAACTACATGATGCACTTGTGATTTAAATAATTAAAATTACAATTCAATCATATATAAAGGAGATATAAAAGTTATTCTAGTCATATGTTAGGATGACAACAAGATGCATAATTTGATCTATAGTTACTATTAGTGAAACATCAATCTTTAGGGATCATAAGCAATAACTAATCACCCATTATGACGAAAGTGATGATTGGTAAGACTTAACCAATGCTTATCCAAAAACACTTATGTCAAAAGAAAGTATTTAAGCATTTTTTTAGGATACTAAGATAAAATAGACATTAAGAGGGGTTTAGGCTCCTTGAGCCCTTATTGCAATATTTTTTGTCAGATTTCCTTCTATTATTAACCTTGAAAACCTCTACAGTTAAGGTCTAATCCTCTTAAGAGGGATGCTAAAGATTACTAGAAAGTTATTTCCAAGATCAAAAGACACTACTAAAATAGGAGAAGACGTGTCTTGGGTGTTAGTTGAGACTTGAGGAATAGTTAAAGTATCTTGCTATGGAGATTTAAACCTTAAAAAGGTGCTCATTCTATTAATTATTTTGTGGTATTAACATTAGGGTAAAATCATTAAATTTACTTCCTCACTAAAGAAAGGAGGGTAAGGATATGGTTCAAATACTTTATTATTATACTAGGGAAAATGGGGGTAGTGTTTTGCATAATAGGCTAACCTACAAGTTCTTCAATTATGTCCATTCCCATTAGTTCAGAGAAGTCTCTTCTTTTAAATAATCTGCCAATAACTTTCCATTGCTTCCTTTACTAAATTAAGAAGGGTCTTCATTAGTATGAAACTCTTATTAAGATTTCAAAACGTGTTTCATTTATTCCTAGATGCATCTAAACAATTTTATCAGTTAATTTTTGCTTCAAATCCAATATGATACATAGTCTCACATAACCAATCCTCTTCCTAGAAGTTGTAACTTCATCCATAAAAAATTGTTCTGTCCATAAAGTTGGCCAAGTGACTTAAACCCCTTTTGGACTAGCACTCTAATGGCATCTTATGAATGTTAACCTAAATAGCAACTTAGTTATGCTTATCACTTTCCAAGTTGATAACTAACTTCTAAAGGTAATGGAAGATTGGAATTTTATTGTAATGCCAAAGGCTAACTTCAATAATATTGTGAACTAAAGTTTTAGAATGAAAGGTGAATAAAAAAAATTATTTCCATTTAAAGGAACTTCCGTTAAGCCTAAACTTTTCCAATTACAAGATGCCCAAGAGTTAATAAGAGGGAAGGTATGTCTTTTCCTAGGAAGATTCTTACCATGGTTGGAGATTAAGAACTTGCACCTACTTTTTATATTTCCAAAGGAACCATCTGAGATTGATGGAGGGAAATAGTGTATATCAACTTAAGAAGAATCTATCCAACTACTTGTTTTGAATTAAGTTTTAGATTAGGCTCATCAGGAGGCTGGATCGAGTGAAGAAGAAATAGAAGTTGGAGGCAATAGAGAATGTGAAGTATCCATAAGGGGCGAGTTTGTTGGGACCATATATTAATAAACAAAAACAAAAGGAGATGTATTTGAAGAAGGCTAGGAAGCTAAGAGAGGAATGAGAGGAAGGGGAGTGGTGGATTTAGAAGGGTTGGAAGAACTAGAAGAATGGTGGGAAGTAGAGGGGCCAATAGTAAAAGAAGGAAAGATGGGTAGGTTATAAAGTTTAATATGGTTTGGATCTAATAGGGAGGCAGATGGCATAGTACTAAAAGGATCAAAGAACTAAAAAGGAAGCAAAAAAAAAATTAAAAACCTTTCTAAAAATGATAACTATACCAATAGAGATGAAAAAAGACGACAATATCACTAGTCAAACATAGAAGAAGGAGAAACAAGTTGATAAAGATGAAGAGAGTTTAGAGAGGACCCAATAGTAGACACGAGAAGTGAAGGAGAAATAAAGGCAAGAGGGAAGAGCAAAGCAAGAGAAAACACCAAACAAAAAGGAGAAAAAAAGAAAACACATAGTGGACTATGACCAAAGGAAAAAAGAAAGGTAAGGAACTTGAATTTCTATAACAAGATAATAGATTTAGAGTATGATGAAAAATCAATTAGAGGAGAATTGAATGGATAGATAAAAGAAAGAGTATCACACTCCTATTTTGTTAGCATATTTATATAATGGGATAGTTCCATTTAGTAATTACTTTAGCTTCGTTATTTTACGTTTTAAATTACTTACAAAATTTATTAGACTAATAGTTAGTTTTTGAGATTGAAAATGAACACATGAATACAAATATTTAAATTAGTATAAATTTATATTAGTTAAAAGATAATTTCTAAAATTAGAATTTTTATCTTATTTGTGAAGTAGAACTCTCCTAAAATTATTATATTTGAAATTTATAAAGTTATATAAGGAATTAAAGTATTTAATTCTATGCAAGAAAGTCAATGATAAATTAAAAATGATAGTCTAAAATTATTAAACACAATCCGAATAAAATAAACATACCTCATCAATTTTTCTACATCATATCATATCTTATAAACCTTTTTATTTATTAATTTGGATAGGAGCAAACTTATGGTTGATAATTATACTTTCAATTATACTTTAATATTGTAAAAGATGAAACATATATAGATAACTTTGAAGTATTAAAATTTTCTTTAGATTATATAAAGATGATAAAAAAATTATTTATTTTAAATCAAAAGATAATAAATACTATACTTAAATTATAGTAATTAAGCAATAAAATAAAATTAAACTTAAAATCAAATTATGAGAATTTGGTGAGTATATATATATATATATATGTTGCTTATAGTCTTAACTATAAAAAGAAAGCTAATAAAAAAAGGTGAATGAAATGGCTTTGCATACCTTTACTTGAAAAATTGGTCCGAGTTTGATTAGGTGAGTTCAACGGTGGGCTGACTTGATGATCGTTCCCACTTTTAGGGCTTGGCGTCGGACTGATATGTTGTTGAATCTGACCTAGCCTAAGAAAGGGTGGGTATGAATAAGATAGGAGTTAATAATCCAAATAATATTTCATTGTTTAATCAATAGTAATGGCATGATATGTGTTATAAAAGTCTTCTAGACACTAAACTTATACCAAAGTTGCTCCTACACATTTGCACGACAATCTTGCTTAAGTTTGTTTAAGGAAGACTAATCCTTCCCCACAACATCATCAAATAACAAAATTTGTTCTCAAATGCCTCAAAACCTTTGCAATGTTTAACTTTCACACTTAACTAAGAAAACTACGAAAGCAAAGTAATCAAAGGCAACAATAAACACTCAAGAGATATGACAAAAGCCTACCTTTATTAGTTCCCTTAATATATACAAAGGAATACTCTCTCTTAATGTGTTCTCTTTATGTTGAAGAGCAAGGCTCAAATGAGCTATATATAGGGTCCATTAAGAACTTAGCATTAGCTAAGTTAATTCACACAAGGTCTAAAACTTTACCAAAATTCACACTAAGCTTGATTTAACCTGCTAAGTTTACTTTGAAGCTCTTGCAAATCTTCCTCATGTGTGTAATCCAGCTAAACTTTAACGTAAGATCCATCTTAAGCTAGCTGTGACATGCCATTATCTTTTCATCTCGTGTCCAAATCTTGTATCTCGTTGAAGATTTTTGTCAAAACACACCAATTCATGTTAATGCTCACCTACTTTTGAGTTTTCTTCAGTGATGTCCATTTTTCCTTACCTACTCCTAAACCTTATTTCGTCAACCTAAGTGCCAAACATTGGCCAAGGATCACTATCAATTATAAGATTCCATAATTTGGACTTAGGGGTCTAATAAATCAGCCTTAATAGAAGAACTCGACACCCTTGTTAAAATAATATGTGAACACTCCTCTGAATGTGGTTCTCTTGAAGACTCCTTAGTCGTTGGCATATCTTTAACGTACCATTTTCTCTCTCCATTGGGTTCGCATTTTCCTTTGTTTGGACACTCCTTCACATGGCCAACTATGCCCAATATAGCATAATTATTGAGGTAGACTTCTTCCATCCGGTCCTCACTTCCTTCTCCTTGATTCTTTGTGACTATGGAATTCATTTTCTCCTCACCCACCTTCCGTTTTGGGCATTCATGATCAAAGTGCAACCTTTCACAAACGAAACAACTTGCTTTGTTTTGTTTCTTAGACTCACATTGAGAAGATTTATATACCTTCTCCTTACCTTTCTCTTAGTCATTCTGCGTCCCAACTTTTATTTGCCTTCATTACTACTTCGAATACAACTAAGGCATCTATAGCCACTATAACATTTGGGATGTCTTTCACATTCTGCCTCTAAAGCTCCATTTATGCCCTACCTTGTAAGCCGCTTATGAAGTTGAATAGCTTGTCTTCCTCAGACATGTTCTTCACATCCAACATCAAATATGTGAATTTCCTCATATACTCCTGCATCGAGCCATCTTGCCTCAACCGATTCAAAGCTTCACTCATGAGCTATAAAGTGTTGTTAGGTAGGAATTACTCCTTTAGCTCTTCATTTTCTCCCTGGGGCCTAACTGTACTAATGTCATTAGAGGTTCTTATTCTCCACCACAACTTTGCATCATCAACTAAGTGCATTGCAATGACTGACACCTTTTTTGTTTTGGAAACTTTATCCACCCCAAAGTATTTTTCCACATCTTATAAGAAAAATTTGAGCTTCTTGGCACTCCGCTTGCTAACCAAAACTTATGGTTCACTCACCTTAAGCATAATGCTCTCAACAAGTCCCACATCTTAGGTAGCAATCGCACGCTTGAGGAGTATAATCTTGAAATTAGCTTCCTCGTATGTCGTCATCAAATCAACAACTTAATCTTGAAACAGTTGGATCTGCTTCTCTAGGAGTTCAAAACGAGATGGGTATATATGGCCTTCTTCTTCACTGGTAGGTAAAGGACCGATGAGTGCTTTCACCCTTTAAACATTCTCAGTTAAATTGCTTGCCTCTTGCTATATGAAAATTTGGCTCTAATATCAGTGGTCACAAAGGCATTATACATACCAAACTTATACTGAAGTTATCTCTACACTTTTGCAAGACAATCTTACTTAAGTTCATTTAAGCAAGACACAGACTTCCTCACGTGATCGTCGACCAACAAAACTTGTTCTTGAATAACTCACGACCCTCACAATGTTTAACTCTTACACTTGAGTAAGAAAATCATGAAGTAATAAGTAATCAAAGGAAACAATAAAGCATATAAGAGAAACGAAAAATGCCAACATTCATTACTTTCCTTAAAGTATACAAGGAATGCTCTCTCTCAATATGTTCTGTCCGTGTTGAGGAGCAAGGCCAAAATGAGCTATATATAAACACCTGTGGCTTGATGGCGAAGTTACAAATCGGAATCTTAATTGAACTAAAATTGCCTAGATCACACTACTCTTATCAAATTACATCATACTAACCAATTGAATGATACCTCCTCCAAATAAAACTCTATCTGATTGAATATTGTTACATCACAACTAATAAGATAACAGATTAAGTTGAATTATGAAAAATATATTCATATCCATAAAGATCTCTACTATTTTCAAATCATCCTAATACATGGAATTGACACAACAAATTATTTGTGCCTAATTAGAAAGGTTTTGATCAAATTATTATGTATTGAAAATTTCTTTCTTCACATTCTTAATATTAACAACTTGACTCATTTACATGCAAATTATTATTATTTTATTAAAAATTTATTTATGATAAGAAGTATAATTAAAAATTAGTTATAAAGATTTTTCCTTTTCTATTTGACTGCCAAAACAATTAGTCATAAAACTTGACACGACACATTTAATGTTTCAATGCTCCGAAATGGTAACCATGGCCGAGAGTCGAGCCTCCACACACTGAAATTAAAATTTTAACAAGACGCAGGCACCACTGAAATCTAGTATCAAATAGGAATCTTCCGTTATTAATCCATACGTTACCTTATTAAATTTTTAATATGGGCAGAGTGTAGAGTCCTCTAACAAGAATTAGGCTTGGGTCAATCATTGTCCAAATAACTAGAACTAGTTGTTTGGATGGTTGACCCTTACCACTTATAAGCCCTTTAACATTTTCATGTTCAGGCAATATGAGTCGGGCCTCCACACACTAAAATTAAAATTTTAACAAGACGTAGGCACCACTGAAATCTAGTATCAAATAGGAATCTTCCGTTATTAATCCATAAGTTACCTTGTTAAATTTTTAATATGGGCAGAGTATAGAGTTTATTAACAAGAATTGAGCTTGGGTCAACCATTGTCCAAATAACTAGAACTAGTTGTTTGGATGGATAACCCTTACCATTTATAAGCCCTTTAATATTTTCATGTCTAGACAATATGAAAACTCTAACATACCTTGTGGTCGGAGACGGGCAGAAATTAATGAGATAATCGGCGCCGGCACAAGTGAAAGTGGAAGTCCAGTCATGGAACGGTAAGCTATAAGCTGTCGGGCAGGCGATTTTGAAGAAAGCAGTGTAAGAATTACGTTGGCAAGCATCTCCTGTCCAGTTTCCAGTACAACAATACTTGTCCTCTTTGTACGCATAACAGGCGCTCTTACACGCCACTACATCTCCCTGTCCTCCAGCCACGATCACGAGATCCGGTGGGCACTGACTGTTCAAGTCAATGACGCAACCTGTGTTCACACATCTGTCACCGGAACCACCTTGTGGTGTTATTATCATTGGGAGGTTGTAGCCATCCACTAGGCTGACATCGTAAGAGTCGAGCCCGTTAATACCATTGAAAGCGATCTCTCCTATCGTGGCTGGGATCTCACTGTAACCAGAGCATTCTAGATTATTGGAGCCGCAGTCACCAGTGACGCAACTGAAGTTTCCAGTGGTTGAATTTTGAGTGCAGAGAGTCCGACCCCATACGCGACCCTTCCAGTTGGTGTCCACAGAGATTACTTTAGTTTCACCTGGCCGAAGAGAGAAGCCAGTGGTCGAAGGTTTAATTGAGTTGCTACCGGTCAAAATTGCCGGCCATATATGGTAGGTGCAGTTGTTTACGAAAGTAAGCCTGGCTGAGTACGCTAAAGGAGTAACTGAAATTTACAATGTAAACATCAGAACCGAGAAATCGTCAAAACACGAAATTTTGAGAAACAACTTTTCTTACCTGAAGAAATGAGGAGGAGTTTGAGGTAGAACATAAAAATGAAAATTTGAGGAGGAGGCATTGTGTACGATGAATGGGAAGGATTGTGCGCAGAGACCTTGGAGACATTTCTCATTGTCTTGGAGGATTCCATACATTGAAGTCGAGCAAGGAAAACTATGGGGGAACTGAACTATATATACAAAGGGAGATACCGAGAAGAAAGAGAAGCACTAGGATGAGCACAGCTATACCGAAACAGCAGAGAAGTTAAAAGAATAAGAAGAGCAAGAGCTATACGCCTGCATCAAAAATTTGTGGAGCTAGATCAAGTTCAACTCGAAACTTCGGCTTCACAGTTTTATGAAGCAACGTTTCCCTTAAAACGCGTGAGTTGACTTGGAAAATGACAGAGAAGACCCATTATTGACTCCTCATGTTTCCACCAATAGCAACCACAGACGAAGCTTGAGAAACTTTATTGGGGTCCACAAGTTTGAAAATACCAATTATGTATGACGGAGTGCAGGGGAAAACTCGGAATTGGACGTGAAATAAGGAAAGAAACAGGAATGCAAGCAAATGATGCAATTTCATTTGTTATTCAAAATCCTGCTTAACCAATAAACTCGTGATCTTGTCCAACAACGTTAAGTTGGTAGTCCGGGTGACTAAGTCCTCTGCTTACTATTTCTAAAACCTTGACCACAAAAGTAAATACATCTAATTTTACATAATAGATGCATCAACTGCATATTCTGGTAAGATCAAATAAAAACACATTTAGGTGGATATAGTTCCTTTTAGAAACTAAAGTAATAAATTAATTACCAAAAAATGACTCAAAATTACAAATGCTTAAATTAAGGCATACAAATTTGTATTAGGGAGCTAAAACACAATGCCTTTTATCCAAGTACCTACATGTAAGATGTGAAGTTACAATCCACTTCTGTGCGTGTAACAAAGATCATTTCGATTTATAGCATTAATGTTGGTCTGCGCCTGAAGTGGAGATCATTCTCGAGTTCTCTAATCTCTTGCTTGCTAACATATAGTTAGTTAGATATTCTGGTTTCTTAAGTGAAAGGCTAAGGGACTCTTTAATTCTTGAGATTGTTAAGCAACAAAATGAGTTAATACTTGTCCACTTTTTCCTAAAATTCTAATTAGGTTATGTTCTCTCCGGATTGCATACACATATGAAGCAAAAGGTTATTTTGAATAATGTGTAGTCTTTTGGTGAGAGACGGGTGGTGGAAGTGGCTCATTCAATTATTTTTTCTTAGCTTCCTTCTTCTAAATGGCTTCTATATTAGCTTTGCATTACACTTTATAGTGTATTTGAGAAGTGGCGTAGGAAAAATAGGTGAACCATAGTTTCTTTCTCATTGTTTCAAAGGACACACAAAGAACTGGTGAGTTGAACTCGTTTGATTTTTTCAAGTACGTTTAGCCTACTTTTAAGGCTAGCCAAGTACAGAAAGCCACCTTCGGAGGGTTCTTTTTGAATCAAACTAGGTTGAACTAGTGAACTTTCTAAGCTGGAGGCTTTTATAAGAGACGAAAGGATTTGTTAGTGAAGATTCCAAATGAATGCTTCTACCATATCACCCTATCTTCAATATGTTGAGATGGAATATAGTTAGGAGGAGCTTCAAAAATATTTTTTCTCAAGAAAGTAAATTTGAAAATATATTAAGAATAATGAAATTGAGTTACAAAGGATCACACTTTGAAAAGTACCTCATTAAACACCCTATACTGCTATCCACACACTACAATTCAGCTTCTAAATTACCAAGAGAATGAAGTTACATTAAGCTAGAAAACAAAATTTCTAGATTCTCCATGAAATGGCTAGTGTTATGTTGCATTTCCATGCAAATTAGTTGATGATAAATTTCTCCCTTATGCTTGCAACTGTTGAAGCTAACAATGTAGTTAATTTCTTCATCTTACCTATAAATCTCCTGGAGTTCCTTTCTTTCCAAATCTCCAGAAAATAGTTTGTCATTGCCACCAAATAGTCTTTCTTATCATCCTTAGGTCTTGGATTCTTTTGTATCCAGTGGTTGATGTTGACTAGTCCAAAAAAGTTGTTATTATATTAGCATAGCTCAGTGATCCTCTTTATTATTTTCTTGGAGAAGCTACATTGGAAGAATAAATAGGCTCTAGTTTCAACGTCTAAATTACATAAAACTCAAGTTTTGGGCAATGATAAATAATTCAATTTATCCATTATGCTAAGCTTACTCAACATTGCTGACCATAACAAAAAGCTGGCATTTGGCTTAAAACTGTTGTTCCAAACCATTCTGCTCCATTCTACCTTAGAACCAATCCCATAGATAAGCTCATTGGTTTTCCTGTTTGTTAAGTCAGCCACAGGTATATTATGCCAATGATATATGTCCCCAATTTTCAGGATTTAAAAGAAAAATAGTTAATTTATTCCTCAGTAGTTTTAAAAATAGAGTCCAATTTTCATTTTCCCTAATCATGTTCACCTTGGCTTTATGAGGAAAGATGACCTTACATGTTGATTATGTAGGACAACTTCTTGAGTAGTCTAATTATCAAACCATAAAGAAGAATTATCTCCATTCCCTACTTTATAGGTTACATTTTGTTCCACTAAGACCCTTAAATTCAAAATCTGATTAAAGAACTAGGAGGAATTAGGTTTAGGGACCAAAAACCAAAGG
>JAOTAX010000007.1:1142827-1153049 GCA_025629825.1 Erythroxylum guanchezii
TATAGTCTTAACTATAAAAAGAAAGCTAATAAAAAAAGGTGAATGAAATGGCTTTGCATACCTTTACTTGAAAAATTACTTCGAGTTTGATTAGGTGAGTTCAGCGGGGTGTTGACTTGACGATCGTTCCCACTCTTAGGGCTTGGCGTCGGATGGATATGTTGCTGAATCTGACCTAGCCTGAGAAAGGGTGGCTACGAATAAAATAACAGTTAATAATCCAAATAATATTTCATTATTTAATCAGCATTAATGGCATGATATGTGTTATAAAAGTCCTCTAGATACTAAACTTATACCAAAGTTGCTCCTACACATTTGCATGACAATCTTCCTTAAGTTTGTTTAAAGAAGACTAAGACTTCCCTACAAGAGCATCGAACAATAAAACTTGTTCTTGAACGCCTCAAAACCTTTGCAGTGTTTAACTTTCACACTTAAGTCAACAAACTATGAAAGCAATAAGTAATCAAAGGCAACAATAAACACACAAGGGATATGACAAAAGCCTACCTTTATTACTTCCCTTAGTATATACAAAGGAATACTCTCTCTTAATGTGTTCTCTTTATGTTGAGGAGCAAGGCTCAAATGAGCTATATATAGGGTCCATTGAGAACTTAGCATTACCTAAGTTAATCCACACAAGATCTAAAACTCTACCAAAATTCACACTATGCTTGTTTTAACCTGCTAAGTTTACCTTGAAGCTTTTGCAAATCTTTCTCATATGTATGATCCAGCTAAACTTTAACCCAAGATCCATCTTAAGCTGGTTGTGAAGTGCCATTATCTTTTTGTCTCGCATCCAAATCTTGTATCTTGTTGAAGATTTTTGTCAAAATGCACCAATGCATATCAATGCTCACCTAGTCTTGAGTTTTCTTCAACGATGTCCATTTTTCCTTACCTACTCATAAGTCTTTACCTTATTTCATCAACCTAAGCGCCAAACATTGGCCATAAGATTCCATAATTTGGACTTATAACAAATCACCCTTACTAGAAAAACTCTACGCCCTTGTTAAAATAATATGTGAAAACTCCTCTGAATGTTGTTCCCTCGAAGACTCCTTAGTCGTTGGCATGTCTTTAACGTACCATTTTCTCTCTCCATTGGGCTCACATTTTCTTTTGTTCGGACACTCCTTCACTTGGCCAACTATGCCCAACATAGCATAATTATTGAGGTAGACTTCTTCCATCCGATCCTCACTTCCTTCTCCTTGATCCTTTGTGACCATGAAATTCATTTTCTCCTCACCCACCTTCTGTTTTGGGCATTCATGAGCAAAGTGCAACCTTTCACAAATGAAACAACTAATATATTGTTTTGTTTGTTTCTTAGACTTAAATGAGAAGATTTGTATACCTTCTCCTTATCTTTATCTTAGCCATTCTACGTCCCAACATTTTTTGGCCTTCCTTACTACTTCAAATAGGTGGTGGCATTTATAGATCAACCAAGGCATCTGTAGCCACTATAATAATTAGGATGTCTTTCACATTCTGCCTCTAAAGCTCCATTTATGCCTTGCCTTGCAAGCCGCTTATGAAGTTGAATAGCTTGTCTTCCTCAAACATGTTCTTCACATCCAACATCAACTATGTGAATTTTCTCATATACTCCTACATCGAGCCGTCTTCTTCAACCATTTCAAAGCTTCGCTCAAGAGCTATAAAGTGTTATTAGGTATGAATTACTCCGTTTTATCCTTCATTTTCTCCCTGGTGCCTACCTATACTGATGTCATTAGAGGTTCTCATTCTCCATTACAACTTTGCATTTTATAAGAAATTTTTGAGCTTCTTGACGCTCCACTTGCTGACAAAAACTTGTGGTTCACTCACCTTAAGCATAATGCTCTCAATAAGTCCCACATCTTAGGTAGCAATCGCACGCTTAAGGACTATAATCTTGAAATTAGCTTCCTCTTACGCCTTCATCAAATCAACAACTTAATCTTGAAACAATTGGATCTGCCTCTCTAAGAGTTCAAAACGAGATAGGTTTATAGGGACTTCTTCTTCATCGGTAGGTAAAGGACTGATGAGTGCTTTCACCCTTTAAACATGCTCAGTTAAATTGCTTACCTCCTACTATATGAAAATTTGGCTCTAATATCAGTGGTCACAAAGGCCTTATACATACCAAACTTATACTGAAGTTGTCTCTACACCTTTGAAAGACAACCTCATTTAAGTCCGTTTAAGCACGACACAAACTTCCCCATACGATCTTCGACCAACAAAACTTGTTCTTGAATGCCTCACTACCCTCACAATGTTTAACTCTCATACTTGAGTAAGAAAACCGTGAAGCAATAAGTAATCAAAGGAAACAATAAAGCATATAAGAGATGCAAAAAATGTCAATATTCATTAATTTCTTTAAAATATACAAAAAATGCTTTCTCTCATTGTGTTCTGTCTGTGTTGAGGAGCAAGGCTAGAATGAGCTATATATAGGCACCTTGATGGCGAAGTTACAAATCGAAATCTTAATTGAACTAAAACTGCCTAGATCACATCTACTCTTATCAGATTACATCATACTAACCAATTGAATGATACTTCTTCTAAATAAAACTCTATCTGATTGAATATTATTACATCACAACTAATAAGATAAGAGATTAAGTTGAATTATGAAAGATATATTCATATCCACAAAGATCTCTACTATTTTCAAATCATCCTACTAAATGGAATTGACAAACTTAATATTTGTGCATAATTAGAAAGGTTTTGATCAATTTTATTATGTATTGAAAATGTCTTACTTCACATTCATAATATTAACAACTTGACTCATTTACATGCAAACTATTATTATTTTATTAAAAACTTATTTATGATAAGAATTATAATTAATCATAGTTAAAAATTAGTTATAAAGATTTTCCTTTTCTATTTGACTACGAAAAAAATTAGTCATAAAACTTGACACGACACGTTTAGTGTTTCAATGCTCGGAAATGGTAACCATGGCCCGGAGTTGGGCGTCCACAGACTGAAAATTAAAATTTTAGCAAGACGCAGGCACCAACTGAAATCTATATCAAATAGGAATCTTCAGTTATTAATCCATACGTTACCTTGTGGTCGGAGATGGACAGAAATTAATGAGATAATCGGCGCCGGCACAAGTGAAAGTGCAATTGCTTTCATCGTACGCGTAACTATAAGCTGTTGGGCAGGCGATTTTGAAGAAAGCAGTGTAAGAATTACGTGGGCAAGTATCTGGTGTCGAGTATGCTCCAGTACAACAATAGTTGGCCTCTCGGTACACATAACAGGCGCTCTTACACGCCACTACATCTCCCTGTCCTCCAGCCACCATCATGAGATCCGGCGGGCACTCACTGTTCAAGTCAATGACGCAACCTATGTTCTCACATCTGTCACCGGAACCACCTTGTGGTGTTATTATCATTGGGAGGTTGTAGCCGTACACCAGGCTGACATCGTAAAAGTCGAGCCCATTAAAACCATTGAGAGTGAACTCTGCGAGCGTAACTGGACTGTAAGTACAGCCACCAGAGCATTCTAGATCGCCGCAGTCGCCAGTGACGCAACTGAAGTTACCAGTGGTTGAATTTTGAGTGCAGAGAGTCCGACCCCATACGCGACCAATCCAGTTGGTTTCCACAGAGATTACTTGAGCTTCACCTGGCCGGAGAGAGAAGCCAGAGGTCGAAGGTTTAATGTCGTTGCTTAAGGTACAAATTCCCGGCCATACATGATCGGTGCAGTTGTTTACGAAAGTAAGCGTGGCGGAGTACGTTAAAGGAGTAACTGAAATTTACAATTTAAACATCAGAACCGAGAAATCGTCAAAACACGAAATTTTGAGAAACAACTTTTCTTACCTGAAGAAATGAGGAGGAGTTTGAGGTAGAACATAAAAATGAAAATTTGAGGAGGAGGCATTGTGTACGATGAATGGGAAGGATTGTGCGCAGAGACCTTGGAGACATTTCTCATTGTCTTGGAGGATTCCATACATTGAATCGAACAAGGAAAACTATGGGGTAGGGGAACTGAACTATATACAAAGGGAGATACCGAGAAGAAAGAAAAGCACTAGGATGAGCACAGCTATACCGAAACAGTAGAGAAGTTAAAAAGAATAAGAAGAGCAAGAGCTACACGCCTGCATCAAAAATTTGTGGAGCTAGATCAAGTTCAACTCGACATTTCGGCTTCACAGATTTATGAAGATATGTTTCCCTTAAAACACGTGAGTTGACTTGGTAATTGAAGACCCGTGAATGACTGAGCGAAAGGAAGGAACATCTGAAATTTCCAGGAGAGACATTTGCTATCATTGACTCCTCATGTTTCCACCAATAGCCAGCACAGCAGAAGATTGAGAAACTTTATGTATGACGGAGTGCAAGGGAAAATACCAATTATGTATGACGGAGTGCAAGGGAAAACTCGGAATTGGACGTGAAATAAGGAAAGAAACAGGAATGCAAGCAAATGATGCAATTTAGAAACAGGAATGCAAGCAAATGATGCAATTTCATTTGTTATTCAAAATCCTGCTTAACCACTAAGCTCATCATCTTGTCCAACAACGTTAAGTTGGTAGTCCGGGTGACTAAATCCTCTGCTTACTATTTTCTAAAACCATGATCACAAAAGTAAATACATCTAATTTTACATAATAGATGCATCAACTGCGTATTCTGTTAAGATCAAATAAAAACACATTTAGGTGGATATAGTTCCTTTTAGAAATTGAAGTAATAAATTAATTACCAAAAAACGACTCAAAATTACAAATGCTAAAATTAAGGCATATAAATTTGTATTAGCGAGCTGCAACACAATGCCTTTTATCCAAGTAATTACATGTAAGATGTGAAGTTGCAATCCACTTCTGTGCGTGTAACCAGGATCATTTCGATTTATGGCATTAATGTTGGTCTGCACCTGAAGTGGAGATCATTCTCGAGTTCTCTAGTCCCTTGCTTGCTAACATATAGTTAGATATTCTAGTTTCTTACGTGAAAGGCCGAGTGACTCTTTAATTCTTGAGATTGTTGAGCAACAAAATGAGTCAATGTCTATCTACTTTTTCCTGAAAATTCTTAGGTTATGTTCTCTCCGGATTGCATACAAATATGAAGCAAAAGGTTATTTTGAATAATGTGTAGTCTTTTGGTGAGAGATGGGGGATGGAAGTGGCTCATTGGATTATTTTTCCTTAGCTTCCTTCTTCTAAATGGCTTCTATATTAGGTTTGTATTATACTTTATAATGTATTTGAGAAGTGGCATTGGAAAAATAGGTGATCCATAGTTTCTTTCTCATTGTTTCAAAGGACACACGAAGAATTGGTGAGTTGAACTCGTTTGATTTTTTCAAGTACGTTTAGCCTATTTTTAAAGCTAGCCAAGTACAGAAAGCCACTTTTGGAGGGTTCTTTTTGAATCAAACTAGGTTCAACCAATGAACTTTCTAAGCTGGAGGCTTTTATAAGAGATGAAAGGATTTGTTAGTGAAGATTCCAAATGAATGCTTCTACCATATCACCCTATCTTCAATATGTTGAGATGGAATATAGTTAGGAGGAGCTTCAAAAAAAATTTTTCTCAAGAAAGTAAATTTGAAAATATATTAAGAATAATGAAATTGAGTTACAAAGGATAACACTTTGAAAAGTACCTCATTAAGCACCCTATACTGCTCTCCACACATTACAATTCAGCTTCTAAATTACTAAGAGAATCAAGTTACATTAAGCTAGAAAACAAAATTTCTAGATTCTCCATGAAATGGCTACTGTTATGTTGCATTTCCATGCAAATTAGTTGATGATAAATTTCTCCCTTATGCTTACAATTGTTGAAGCTAACAATGTGGTTAATTTCTTCATCTTACCTGTAAATCTCCTGGAATTCCTTTCTTTCCAAATCTCCAGAAAACAGTTAGTCATTGCCACCAAATAGACTTTCTTATCGTCCTTAGGTCTTGGATTCTTTTGTGTCCATTGGTTGATGTCGACTAGTTCGAAAAAGTTATTATTATATTAGCATAGCTCAATGATCCTTTTTATTATTTTCTTGGAGATGCTACATTGGAAGAATAAATGGGCTCTAGTTTCAACCTCTAAATTACATAAAACTCAAGTTTTGGACAAGGATAAATAATTCAGTTTATCCATTATGCTAAGCTTATTCAACATTGCTGACCATAACAAAAAGATGGCATTTGGCTTAAGACTGCTATTCCAAACCATTCTGCTCCATTCTACCTTAGAACCAATCCCATAGATAAACTCATTGGTTTTCTTGTTTGTTAAGTCAGCCATAGGTATATTATGCCAATGATATATGTCCTCGCTTTTCAGGATTTAAAAGAAGAATAGTTAATCTATTCCTCAGTAGTTCTAAAAATAGAGTCCAGTTTTCATTTTCCCTAAGCACGTTCACCTTGGCTTTATGAGGAAAGCTGACCTTACATGTTGATTATGTAGGACAACTTCTTGAGTATTATCAAACCATAAAGAATTATCTCCATTCCTTACTTTACAAGTTGCATTTGGTTCTACTAAGACCCTTAAGTTCAAAATCTGATTAAAGAACTAAGAGGAATTGGGTTTAGGGACCAAAAGCAAAGGCTGCTTCCTTTGAGAATGTAGCTATGAGGCCACTTGATCCATAATGATTCCTTGTCTATTAGGATTCTCCATATCCTTTTTAGCATTATAATTTTGTTTATACTATTTATAGCCTCCAATCCCACTCCACCCTCTCCTATTGGTTTGCATATGTCTTTCTAGCTTACTTTTGCAACTCCTCCACATCCTCTCACTTTCCCCTATAAGAATTGCTTGATCATCATTTTCCACAGTCTTAATGAGAAATTTTGACAAGAAAATATGGGAGCACCAGTTTATATGCATTAAGGAGATAACAAATTTCAGAAGTTATAACTTATCTCTGTAGGTTAAAGCTCTATTCATCCACGAATCAAGTCTTTTCTGAATTTTCTCAATTAATGGAAAGCAATCACTATATCTAAGTCTTCTGGTGGAGATTCAAAGTCCCATAAATTAGAGATGGGGGTTGTGCTTGGACATTGTTATTTGAGCAATGTTATATGAAAGATGTGACGCACTCTCTAGTAGAATAAAGAGGCTCTTTGGAAGGTTAATTCTAAGGCCAGATATCTCTTTGAACCTTTGAAGAGTATTCATCTTTAAAGATACAGAGTTCAAGTGTGCTTTACTTAGCAAAATAAGGTCATCTGCAAAAACATAAGTTTGTTAGAGAAACTGATAGATGCATAATTGACTAATATCACAGCAAAACTTAAGACATTGGGTATAACTGTTGAAGATTCCTTCTTAGTTCAATTTATCATGAACTCACTTCCAACTAAATATGGATTGTTCTACATCAATTATAACACATTAAAGGATAAGTGGAATACTGATGAATTGTCAAGTAAGTTTATTCAGGAGGAAGTGAGATTAAAGAAATAAGGAGCTTATTCTATTAACCTAGTAGGTCAAGGAGTTATAAAGAAACTTAAACCAAAGGCCAAGATTTTTAAGAAGACAGCACATGCTAAAGTCCCACAAGTTGCTAATGGTGAAAGGAAGGGACAAAAGTTGGATAAATGCCACTTCTGTAAGAAAGAAGAACATTATTAGAAAGATTGCCTAAAACGTAAGGCTTGGTTCGAAAAGAAAGGTATACATTATGTTTCTGTATGCTTTGAATTAAACTTATCTAAATTTTCTTCTAATACTTGGTAGTTTGATTCTGGTGCCACTACTTATGGTTTCAATATTATATAGGGCTTCCTTACAATCCAAACTATAAGCCCAACTAGCAACTTTTTGATTATGGGGAATCAAATGAAGGCCCCAATTGAAGGTGTAGGCACTTATAGACTGACATTAGATACTAGGATCACTTGGATCTAATGAAGACTATCTATGTACCTTCAATATCTAAAAATTTAGTTTATGTTTATAGACTTGATGCTAGTGGATAAACCTTTAAGGGTGGACATGGTTGTTTCAATTTATATAAGAACAATTTCTTTATTAGTTACGGAATGCTTATGGATGGTTTATATAAATTGAAACTTGATTTTTTTTTCTGAATTCCTATTTCTTTTTTGGAATGAAACGCAGTTTGGTGTGACATTCTACTTACTTGTGGCATAAACATTTGTGTCATATATCTAAAGAAAGGTTAGATAGATTAGTAAAGAATGAGATTCTACCAAATCTAAATTTTCATGATCTTGGCTTATGTGTGGAATGCATTAATGGCAAGTAAACTAACCATATCAAGAAAGGAGTTATAAGAAGCAATCAGCTTCTTGAAATAATACACACTGACATTTATAGACCTTTTGACACTCCATCCTTTAATGGAGAAAAATACTTCATCACATTTATAAAAGATTTTTCACAATATGGATATATCTGTTTGCTCTATGAAAAATCTCAAGCTGTAAATACCCTTGATGTTTTTGTAAAGGAGGTTGAGAGGCAATTAAACAGAAAATGAAAAATATAATATTTGATAGAAGTGGTGAGTATTATGAAAAGTATGATGAATCTGGACAATGTCCTAGTCCATTGGCTAAGTTCTTCGAAAGTGATTGCATATGTGTACAGCATATGTGTGCACCGCAATAAAATGGTGTGGCAGAAAGACAAAATAAAACATTAATGGATATGGTTAGGAATATGATGAGTAATTCCTCATTACCCAAAAGTTTGTGGATGTATGCACTTAGAACTGTTATGTATCTGTTAAATTGGGTTCCTTGTAAGGTAGTTCCTAAAACTCCTTTCAACTTATAGACTAGAAGGAAACCTACTTTAAGATACCTATATGTTTAGGGTTGTCTTGCAGAAGCATGTATCTATAATCCATATGAAGGAATTTGGATTCTCGAACAATTAGTAGTTACGTTATTGGTTACCCAAAGAAATCCAAAGGGTATGGGTTTTATTGTCTAAACCACAGTTCTAGAATTGTTGAAATAACCAATGCCAAATTTTTAGAGAATGGTGAGGTTAATAGGAGTGCTGAAAATCAAGTTATGGATATTAATGAAATAAGGGTTGATGTTCCATTACCCAAAAACGTTCTTGCACCTACAACCATAACAAATGTTGTTCCTACTTTGGAATGTCAAAATAATCGAAAACAACATTTGAATAATGAAGAAGCACCCTGTGAAGAACCTAACTTACCACCAGCTCATGCAAATGAACCAGTTGGTATGGCTTTAAATAAACTTGTAAAGGTTAGAAGGTCGGTTATTTCTGATGATTATATGGTTTATTTGTAAGAGTCAGATTTTAATTGTGGCATTGATAATGATCCTGTTTCATTTTCATAAGACATAGATAATGATAAGTCTAAAAGATGGATTGATGCTATAAAAGAAGAGTTGAAATTAATGGCTTAAAATATTGTCTGAGATCATGCAAATGAACCAGTTGGTATAACTTTAAATAAACTTGTAAAGGTTAGAAGGTTGGTTATTTATGATGATTATGTAGTTTATTTGTAAGAGTCAGATTTTAATTGTGACATTGATAATGATCCTGTTTCATTTTCATAAGACATAGGTAATGATAAGTCTAAAAGATGGATTGATGCTATGAAAGAAGAGTTGAAATTAATGGCTCAAAATTATGTCTGAGATCTTGTAGACTTGCTAGAAGGTTTTAAATGAGTTGGTTGTAAATGAGTCTTTAAGACCAAATATGACTTGAGTGGCAATGTTGAAAGATATAAAGCTAGACTTGTTGCCAAAGTTTATACTAAAAAAGATGACATTGATTATAAAGAGACTTTTTCACGTGCCTTAATGAAAGATTCATTGAAAATAATTTTAGCATTAGTGGCTCAATTTGATTTAGAGCTACATTAGATGGATGTGAAAATAGCTTTTCTAAATGGGGATCTTAAGGAGGGAGTTTATATGGATCAACTGAAGGCTTTTCCATTAAAGGCAAAAAAAGTATGATGTGTATATTGAAGAAGTCAATATACGGCCTTAAACAAGCTTCCAAGCAATGATATATTAAGTTCAATAATACCATTACTTCTTTCGGTTTTGAGGAAATCACTGTTGATCTATGAATCTGTCAGAAGATCAGTGAGAGTAAGTTTATATTTCTAGTTTGGTATGTTGACAACATTTTGCTTATTGCTAATGACTTGGGTTT
>JAOTAX010000007.1:1153149-1174895 GCA_025629825.1 Erythroxylum guanchezii
GCATACTTAAAACACTCGTTTCATGCATTACCCTCCAATTACCATCGTAAAACATGTAACACAACGTACTACATTCACTACCAATTCCTCATCTAATAATTCTAACGTCCAATCAAAGTTCGGGGTCCAACAATTAGAATTCAAGTAGGATTATTATGTTTTTGCTTTCTATTTAAACACTTGTCATCATTAATAAAAGTACCTCTCTTTCTGCAATTTCAACAATGAGTTCCTTCTTTTATCTTTCATTCCTTCTTTTTTCTGTTCTATTTTTTGTTTTACAAAACAGTAGCCTTGCCGCGCTACAATTTCCCAACATCCACCATAGCCACCACAGAAGAAGATTGAGAAACTTTATTAGGGTCCACAAGTTTGAAAATACCAATTATGTATGACGGAGTGCAAAGGAAAACTCGGAATTGAGAGGAATGCAAGCAAATGATGCAATTTCATCTGTTATTCAAAATCTTGCTTAACCAATAAGCTCTTTATCTTGTCCAACAACGTTAAGTTGGTAGTCCGGGTGACTAAATCCTCTGCTTACTATTTCTAAAACCATTATCCTCTGCAACATAATGCCTTTTATCCAAGCAACTACATGTAAGATGTGAAGTTGCAATCCACTTCTGTGCGTGTAACAAGGATCATTTCGATTTATGGCATTAATGTTGGTCTGCACCTGAAATGGAGATCATTCTCGAGTTCTCTAGTCCATTGCTTGCTAACATATAGTTAGATACTCTGGTTTCTTAAGTGAAAGGTCGACGGACTCTTTAATTCTTGAGATTGTTGCTCAACAAAATGAGTCAATATCTATCTACTTTTTCCTTAAAATTCTTAGGTTATGTTCTCTCCGGATTGCATACACATATGAAGCAAAAGGTTATTTTGAATAATGTGTAGTCTTTTAGTGAGAGATGGGTGATGGAAGTGGCTCATTGAATTATTTTTTCTTAGCTTCTTTCTTCTAAATGGCTTCTATATTAGCTTTGTATTATACTTTATAATGCATTTGAGAAGTGGCTTTGGAAAAATAGGTGATCCATAGTTTCTTTCTCATTGTTTCAAAGAACATACAAAGAACTGATCAGTTGAACTCGTTTGATTTTTTCAAGTACGTTTAGCCTATTTTTAAAGCTAGTCAAGTATAGATAGCCACCTTTGGAGGGCTCTTTTTGAATCAAACTAGGTTGAACCAATGAACTATCTAAGCTAGAGGCTTGTATAAGAGATAAAAGGATTTGTCAGTGGAGATTCCAAATGAATGCTTTTACCATATCACCCTATCTTCAATATGTTGAGATGGAATATAGTTAGGAAGAGCTTCAAAAATGGTTTTTCTCATGAAGGTAAATTTGAAAATATATTAAGAATAATGAAATTGAGTTACAAAGGATCACACTTTGAAAAGTACCTCATTAAACACCCTATACTGCTCTCCACACATTACAATTCAGCTTCTAAATTACTAAGAGAATGAAGTTACATTAAGCTGGAAAACAAAATTTCTAGATTCACTATGAAATGGCTAGCATTATGTTGCATTTCCATAGAAATTAGTTGATGATAAATTGTTCCCTTACACTTGCAACTGTTGAAGCTAACAATGTGGTTAATTTCTTCATCTTACCTATAAATCTCCTGGAGTTCCTTTCTTTCCAAATCTCCAGAAAACAGTTAGTCATTGTCACCAAATAAGCTTTCTTATCCTCCTTAGGTCTTGGATTCTTCATAATTCATTGGTTAATGTCGACTAGTCCGAAAAAGTTGTTATTATATTAGCACAACTCAGTGATCCTCTTTATTATTTTCTTGGAGATGCTACATTGGAAGAATAAATGGGCTCTAGTTTCAACCTCTAAATTACATAAAACTCAAGTTTTGGGCAAAGATAAATAATTCAGTTTATCCATTATGCTAAGCTTATTCAACATTGCTGACTATAACAAAAAGTTGGCACTTGGCTTAAAACTGCTATTCCAAACCAATATGCTCCATTCTACCTTAAAACCAATCCCATATATAAGCTCATTGGTTTTCTTGTTAGTTAATCTATTCCTCAACAGTTCTAATAATAGAGTCCAGTTTTCATTTTCCTTAAGCAAGTTCACTTTGGCTTTCTGAGGAAAGCTGACCTTACATGTTGATTATGTAGGACAACTTCTTGAGTAGCTAATTATCAAACCATAAAGAAGAATTATCTCCATTCCCTACTTTATAGGTTACATTTGGTTCCACTAAGACCCTTAAGTTCAAAATCTGATTAAAGAACTAGAGGAATTGGGTTTAGGGACTAAAAACCAAAGGATGTTTCCTTTGAGAATGTGGCTATGAGGCCACTTAATCCATAACGATTCCTTGTCTATTAGGATTCTCCATATCCTTTTTAGCATTATAATTTTGTTGCTACTGTTTATAGCCTCCAATCCCACTCCACCCTCTCCTTTTGGTTTGCATAGGTCTTTCCAACTTACTTTTGCAACTCCTCCACGTCCTCTCACCTCCCTTATAAGAATTGCTTCATCATCCTTTTCCAAGGTCTTAACGAGAAATTTTGATAAGAAAATATGGGAGCACCATTTTATATGCATTAAGGAGATAACCAAATTCAGAAGTTATAACTTATCTCTGTTGGTTAAAGCTTTATTCATCTACGAATCAAGTCTTTTCTGAATTTTCTCAATCAGTGGAAAGCAATCACTATATCTAAGTCTTATAGTGGAGATTCGAAGTCCCAGATATAAGAGTGGGAGTTGTGCTTTGACATTGTTATTTGAGCAATACTATATGAAAGATGTGATGCACTCTTTAGTAGAATAAAAACGCTCTTTGGGAGGTTAATTCCAAGGCCAGATAGCTCTTTGAACCTTTAAAGAGTATTCATCTTTAAGGATATAAAGTACAAATGTGCTTTAGTTAGCAAAATGAGGTCATTTGCAAAACACAAGTTTGTCAGAGAAACTGATAGATGCATAATTGACTATATTTTCACACCCATATTTAATGTATTTTGCTTGATATTTTGTAGTTTTATTGTATATTTGTTACTTAATTCATTCCAAGTGTGGTCATAGGTTATAATTGCCTTCATGGACCAAAAGAAGAAGAATTAAAAAAATGCAGCATAAAACAAAGATTTGAAGTAAATAAGGGATACACAGCAGTGTCTATGGCTGTGTAAATCTCTTAGCCCATGTAGAATTAGAATTCTGGAGATCTTGAGCTATACACGATCTAGTACGTGGTTGTGTATCAAATCATGTATCTCCCAAAAAACCTAAACTTTACTATAAAAAGGCACGAGTAGAGATAGGTTAAGGGACCAGACTTTTGGAGACAATTCTAGAGGTAGAGAATGACCATAAGGGATGATATTGATCCAAGAACATGGAGAACGTGAAGAAATCATCAAAAGATCGAATAGAATACAACATCCTCTACCTTCCAAGAACATTCAACAGAAGAAAAAAGGAGAATTAGAATTATAAACACTTTGTTTTGTATTCGTTTTTCTTCCAATTCTTGTTTGATTTATTGTGATTTAATTATGTGTTTAATATATGTTCTAATAGATCCAGAATATTAGTTCATAACTGATTTCATAGCATAGAGATTGAGAAATCCTGTGTATGAATAGATCTACGATAATTAAAAGGAGTTAATTGTAAACCTAGAGATAGGTCGACATAAATCCTCTAAATTAAGATCAAACCTAATAACAGAATTCACAAATCAGTAAAGCAATCCGATAAACTTTACCCTGAGTAATTCGATTAATAAACATAGGATTAGTTGTTAGTAGACTCGAGAGAGCTATTAGCATACGATAGAAATTTCTATGGTCTAATAGTCAATAAAACAATTAAATAATAAAATGTTAATTTTCTAAGATTTTTAGGGGGATTCATTGCCTAAACACTAATTCTTGATATTGATTATTTTCTAAGTGATTTCTTTCATTTATATTTCAATATTGCTGCCTATTTTATTTTAATTGTTAAGTTTTTTTTTTAACTTAAAAACCAATATCCAATCTGTATGTTAGATAATAGGAGAACGATAACTACTAGTAATCACTCTCTTCATAGGATCGACCAGTACTTGTCGGTACTAACTACAGCTATGCTATGCTCTTGCAGTAATTCAACATTGACCTTAAGTATAGAAAAGACCAATCAAAGTTTTGGCACTGTTGCCATGGACATTAATATTATGAAAACTTCTATCTTATTACTTTATCCATTTTATCTTATTATGTTTTATTTTTATTTTTATGTTATTTGAGTTTTTATATTATATTGTATTTTTGGCTTATTCATTTAATTTTGTTTTTAACTTGTTTTAACTATGAGTTTGTGACTTATTGTTAGGATATTGGAATTTAACGTTATAGCCACAACTCACAATGGAAGGATGAAGTAATCACTACTCTTCGAGGAGCTATAATAGGTTGTCCCAATTTGTAACATCACCATATAAGAAAAAGCCATTTCCTTACATGCCTTCAAAAGCTCAATCGATGTCTAAACCATGTTGTGACATTTATGGGAGCATTTCGTACAATCATGAATGTCAAGCACTAACGTATATATGGGAACAACCAAGTATGTACAATCAACCTCAAGGTGCATCATATAATAATATGTGTAATTCAGAGTGGAGCAAACCTTACACGTATGGATGGAATGACTATGCTCCAACTAAATATGTACAACAGGAGCAGCGAAGTGAAAGTGTTATAGATAAGCTAAGAGAATACCTTGCCAAGCGTATAACTAGTCGAGATGAAGTCGAAGACAAATTTTCTTCACCTGTACATATTGAGCATAATGATGCATACTATATGAGCTTACTAATGTCTCAGAGTGAAGAAGAGATGACAGTCCACTTCATGAATAAAAATACATTTCAAGAAGTCAAGGCAGTAAATGTTGTTCTAAAAGATATAGTGGTCGATTTTACTCAAGAATCAAACATAAGACATAGGGAAATAAAGGCTCATATACAAAATATGGTGAATCAGGTTGACTAGCTAGTAGAGATATTAATTAATGAACTGTAAGGGAATTTGCCTAGTACTATTGAAACAAATCCTATAGAAGGCACAATGGTAATCATCCTTAATAGTGAAAAAAGAACTCCTAGCAGAAGAAAAAGAAGAAGAAGAAGAAGAAGAAGCGGAATAAGGTATTACAAAAAAAATAATGGAACTCTTAGCTGAAAAGAAAGCTAAATAACGTGAAGTCAAAGAAATATTTTATTCACTAAAATATCATGACAATAACAAAGAATATCATTTGATTTTATCAGTGCAGCAGAGTAAAGAAAAGACAAGAGTTGGTTTAAGGAATAGAGTGACATTCTAAGAAGAGCTTTCGAAAGAAGAAGACGAATAAGCCTCCATCCAAAAAGAGGAAGCAAAAAAGTGGCAAAAGGTAGTTGAAGAAAATGAGCTAGAAACCTTTATCCAGGAAGAAAAAGAAGAAGAAGAGTGGACAAAGGTGGTTGAGGAAGAATTGGCAGGTGAACCAAATAAGAAAAATACTGATGAGGCATTTGTAGTTACCTTAAGTATGTAGGGTTCCCACTTCCTCCATGACAAACTACCTAAGTTAACTAATGATTTAACGAGTTTTGTTATTCCCTATGTTTTTAAAAGTTTGTCATTAAAAAGAGCATTGATGTAGTCCATTATTGTTATTAATATAGTCAATTATGCCCTTGTGATTATCTTATAACATATGGCTTACTTATAGGCTACTAAACTGCCTTGTGGAGAAACGGTTGGAAGCAAGCCACTGATCATAGATCCAGAATGAGGTTAAACATGTAGGGTACATTGGGCTACCGATGTTAAACAAGCATTGCATGGGAGGCAACCTATAAATTAGGACAGATTTTATGTTATTTTATTTTTCATGTGTCTTAGTTCTTTTCGTTATTGTTATTTTTATTTCTTTATATTATTTTTATCCATTTTTC
This sequence comes from Erythroxylum guanchezii, assembly GCA_025629825.1. NCBI lineage: Eukaryota > Viridiplantae > Streptophyta > Magnoliopsida > Malpighiales > Erythroxylaceae > Erythroxylum > Erythroxylum guanchezii. The sequence continues at coordinate 1,159,132 of JAOTAX010000007.1, forward strand.
ATCATATTTTACAAGGATGTAGTCTACTATTGAATGGATCGATATAAAAAAAATTATCATATTCAGGAAACTATCAACTTAAACCTTCTCACTTATATTCATATTTATATTATGTACACTGGGGACAATATACAACTTTAAATGTAGGGAAGGGGTTAATGATTTTTAATTATTTTTTAAAGCTTGTTATAATATTGGTTATTAAATTTTATTAACTATTATCTTGACTTAATTGAAATATGTCCATCAATATTTTATTTCATTATTGAATATTCATTAGAATTAGCATACAAAAGGCTGATAGTTAGAATAAATTTGCTTTTCTAAGTTATATTTTTGGTATTCATTGAAATAATTAAGTTGAATGAAACTGCAAACTATTTTCACAAATAATACCCATTTCTCGTGAGCTTTTGAGTCTAATCGCGAAATTTTTTTTAAGCTCTTTTATTTCTTTCATATGTGTTATCATGCATCGTTGAACGATTCTAAAACTTGCTTTTATTATGCATATTGAGACTATATTTGTTAAATTAGAAGCATTAAAAAGATGAAGGCACTTAGATTTAACAACTTGTTTTAGCTTATTTCTTTAATTATTACCTTACCTTATTTTATCCTTTGGGGGTGACCAAGTTTGAGCTTAGCCTTTTTCATTAGTTAAACCCACATATTATTAACCTTTAACTTATTTTTCTTTGAAGTCTTTTTGTTGTTTTGAATCTTTATTATTTGTTTGTTTAATAACAACAACAATACCTAGTATAAATCCTACTGATACGCAGGATCTAGGGAGGTCCAGTAGTACACAACCTTACTTCTAACTAATAGAGAGGCTGCTTCCAATTGACCAATATGAAAAGAAGAAAGTATGAGAGAGAGAGAGAGAGAGAGAGGGCGGGAAGGAGGGAGAGAGAGCTAGAGAGAGAAATAAAGACAAAAAATAGTAATAATAATAATAAAAAAAATAATAATGTAAATATTACTGGGAGGAACAATAATAATAACAATAAAAAGAATAATAATAGTAGTAGTAGTAATGGTAATGGTGGTGGTGGTGGTGATGGTATTGGTAGTATTACTATTAATAATCATAGTAGTAGTAGTAGTAGTAGTAGTAGTAGTAATAATAATAATAATAATAATAATAATCATCGTCATCATCATCATCATCATAAACAAAAGTTAATAATCAGAATGATAGTAATAATAATAATGATAATAGTGACAATAATAAGAGTTACTAAATCAAGCAAAATCCCAAGAGATAAGCACTACCTATTTACAAGTTTAGGCTGACTATAATAAAAATTACAATAATCTCTTTACGAAGGATCTTTTATTTGAATCCTAGTACACCAAAGTTTTTTATTACGGGTTATGTCTTCGGTAAGTTCCATCATTGCCATATCAGTCTTGATTACCTCCCCCCAAGTTTTCGTAGGCCTCCTTTTTTTTCTTTTACAGTCGTTGAGTACTATCTTCTCACACCTTTTCACTGGAGCGTCTGGGTGTCTCCTTTTAACATGTCCAAACTACCTACGTCTTATCTTGTCTCTCTTAATCTGCCAATAATATTAGCCACCTTAAATCTGTCCCTATCGTTAAATTCTAGACCTTATTTCTTTCAATAAGGTTACACATCCATTAGAGCATCCTCATCTCCGTTACCATTAGCTTATGTAGAGAACTAAATGTATGTGAAATTTATGCTTTAATATTAATGCTTAATAATTACCACTTATTAACATAAACATTGCCTTTCGATATGACCAAATACAAGAAAGCATTCAACAATAGTCTCAGCAGTCTGAAGATGTTGATGAAAGTCAAACATATCTTCATGTATTGGGTGGTAGGGACTGTTGTGGAAGGATCTTTGGCTTAGGTTCATTTGAGAACACATGTTATTCGCAATCCTTCACATCCAATACAATAACATCTAGTAGGCGATCTGCATCCAATGAAGTCCATGAACTTTGGAGCACAGTACAGGCACTGGCAATTTAGTTGCAACAATCTATAGAGTACATATAGTCCAGCTCCGTAATGAGATGGATAAGTTGAAGGTAAAGGGTAGCACCTCATCGCAACATTCATAACATCCGCATTCACCAAATGAATAGCGTAGTTGTAGTCATTTTATATGAATTAAATACTTATTGTTGTAGATAATAATTTGTTATTATCAATTAAGATAATTTTTATTTCATATCATTAATCAACTTTCTGTTTTAAAAAATTAAATGTAGAAATAAGCCAAAATATTATCAACAGATAATTGATAACTGTATAAATTATACATCAATTATAAGATTATCAAATAAAATTAAATGCAGGGAAACTATTAAAAAAACAATATTAGTAAATTTACCGACAAAAAAAAGTAAAATCTATTGGTAAAATGCAGTGAACTTATCGACAGAAGACCAAAATCTGTCAATAAAATGCAGTGAATTTATCGACAGACAACTAAGATCCATTGGTAAAATTAGTTGTGAAATTTACCGATGGATTTGGGAAATCTGTTGATAAGGTTATTGACGGAGGATCCTTGTCTGTCGCTAAATTTATTGTCCGAAACAAACCTTCCGTCACTAAATTTACCAACAACACAAAAACTACCGTCGCTAAATATAGTGGCAAAACAGAAAATATTTGTCGGTAACTTAGCGATGAAAAATCTGTACTCTATCGCTAACTATTATCTACGACCATTTCTTAAACGCCTCATTCCATCGGTAAATTCTATCGCTAACTTAACTTGTCGACAGAAATCCTTCACATTCCGTCGATAATTTCCGTCGCTAAACCTCATTTTTCTTATAGTGATGATTTAAGCGAATATTCAATTGGATGAAATTCTAGGTTTTCATTTATTCTCTTCTTTTAATTTCACTTATATTTGATGCCTATGTTGAATTCTATATATACAATATAAATATAAAACTTTTAACTATAAATATTTTTATTTTAGGTTTTACTTCTGGTTGATTATGTTCCATAGCACGAGCTTTTGTTGTAGTACTCATAGAGTCATAGGATTTTAATATTCTTTCTATCTGATGTATTGATATAATTATTCTTTATTATATGAAGAAATAGTAACATTTTAAGTACTTTGTATTATCCTTGATTTTCTATTTGTCTGAAAATTAAACAATTTTTTATATTAATTGTGGTTATTGTTTATGTGAAAAGTAATATTAATATAAATAAATAGATCGTTATTATTTCAAATTTCTATTATTATAATTTTTTAGGGCAAGGTTGACATAAAATTAAAAATTATATGCATAATATATTGAGGGACTATATTATAATTTAAAAAAATTCAAGGCAGTATTGATCGATACCAATATATTACTATACTATAACTAAATCCGATACCAGTACTGATATGATATTCATAATATTGCTTGTAACCTTCTTTATTGCCAATTTGTATTGATAATATGTTTTCCAAGTTTTATAAAGTAAAAAAGAAATAATAAGGTTAATTTAATCTTTTTGGCCTAGATTATTTGTTAAACTAAACTTCCTTTATACAATATTTTTATAATGTGCTGCTCTTGCACAATTACTTAAACTTGACATTTCTTCTTTCTAATTGTACAAAGAAGTAAGCAAGTCGTTATAGACATTTTATATGCTTTGGGTAAAGTGAAAAAAGGCCTCATATTTTGTCTCTTTTTGTTTTTTATGAGGGTCAAGAGTAAGCCCTAATAAAAAACAAAAAGAGTTCAAATAAGAGTTCTTTCTATTATTCTTTATGAAAATCAAGAGTGGGCTCTTGACCCTCATAAAGAACAAAATGAGATAAAATAGGGGTCTTTTTTGTTATCAATTTTGTTTTGTTCTTTATGAGAGTTCGCCCTGGACAAGTGCCTTTCGTGTCCTTGCGTAAGCTGGGCCTAGAAGTAAGGATGGTGCCTTTTTACTCCTTGGATCCAATCTTTTTAAACTACTAATGATAAAATGAAATAAATTAGTTAAATATATAAATATAGACTTGTTCAAAATCATAGATAACAATGGATTAAGTTCCTTAATCATACATATCAATGAATTAAATTCAAGTGTACCGACGGCTCATAAACCCTAGAAAAGGATATCAGGAATTATTAGTTTTAGAATTTTAAAATCTAGTTAGATCAAAACAAAAATAAAATAAAAGATTGAATTTTTTGAGTAATCTGATTGTGTAATCCCCCTTTTCTCTTATTCGAGATATTATGTTAATGAATTGACTAATAAGTTCAAATTAAAGTAACAAAAAAGTAAAGGGGGTAAAAAAAAAGTATGTTATCCCTAGAGTAACTTTTATCCATTGAGCAACAGCCCTTCCACTCGACACTGTCGAATCACTAAAGTCGACTTTCGTCCCTACTCGACAGGTAGCTCTTGCAGTCAAGCTCCCTTCTACCTTTGCACTTAGGGGTCAATCTTCGTCCGGCCTGAGGAAACCTTTGAACTTATTGTCAACCTCTTTCGAATATGAATCAATTTGATTCAGAAGGGAAGAACTTGCATCATTTTCTCAATTTCCATTCAAACATAGGTTTGATTCACACTCCATATTCTGATAAATATTTACCATCCGAAAAGAGAAAAAACGAAGTCCTTGTCTAAATAAATGTGTTGAAAAAGGTCAACGAGATAATGCTTTTTCAACTCTCTCAAAATGGAATCTATTCCAAACATATATGCTATGGTTCCTTACTTCGACAGGGTACAAATATCTTAATTTGATACTTTTAGATACCTTTTCAGACCTATTAACGATACTAAATAGCAGTAAAAAAAATTGTATCTATTTTTCATAACATTATGCATGGATCAGACATATCATGGCGAATTCTTCCAAAAAAATTATGTCTTCCACAATGGAATATGATAAGTGAGATTTCGAAAAAGTGTTTACATAATCCATTTCTTCTCTTTGTTTCCCTTTGTTGAGCCTATAGTGAGTTACAGACAGAATTTGAAAAAGTCAAATATTTGATGATTCCATCATACATGATGGAGTTGCGAAAACTTCTGGATAGGTATATTACATAGAAATTGAATTCTTTCTGGTTAAAGAATCTCTTTTTTGAAGAAAAAAAAAGGAAGAGAGGAGTGTTCATTTTGTGATAAAAAAATTCATTAATTTAAGGTATTTCACAACAAGAAAATAGGGGATCCATTGAATTTCAAATATTCAATTTCACTAATAAGATACGAAGGCTTACTTCACATTTGGAATTACATAAAAAAAGACTATTTATCTCAAAGAAGTTTACGAAAATACTAGTAACACGCCAACGACTCTTGTCTTATTTGACAAATAAAAAGAAAGTACGTTATAAAGAATTAATTACTGAGCTAGGTATTCGGGTCATTCATTAAGTCTCATAGGTTTGATTTGATTCTGTGTAATCGAACTCATTTTCTCATTAAGCAAGGGTACAAAAAGATCATATTGATTTTTTGATCCAAAAAATCAGTATTATGTGAAATATTCAGTTTTTTCCTCTTTTGCTATCCCTATCCCATAGGTACAAATGTTTGAATAAATAGATTACCTCTTCTTCTATATCCGTATGAATCGACATTATTAAATTTTAATTCTTTCTTGACACCTCCTAAGGAAAATCCTGAATAGGATCCCAAATTGACGGATTAGTGTGAGCTTATCCATGCGGTTATGCACTCTTCGAATAGGAATCCATTTTTTGAAAGATCTTGGCTTTCATGCTTAGATAAGTGTCCGAGATCCTTTCGATGACCTATGTTGTGTTGAAGGGATATCTATCTGATCCGATCAATTGCATAAAGCACATAGCAGTAACGAAATAAGGGAAAATATATAGAAAAGACAGTTCTTTTCTATTTATTATATTTTCTATTTTATTAGTATTAGTTAGTGATCTTGGCTCAATGAGTCATTTCTTCCGTAATGAACTGTTGGCAATATGTCTCTAAATCGAAATAATACAATTTAATTTCTTTTTTATTGCGAAATTTTGTTTATTATTTCTTTTATAAAGAATATTTTTTTGATGACCCAATTTTTTTCTTTTTTTCAATAAATTGATTTTTTTTTAATTTTAGGACTTTGAAAAGAAATTATTTTTTTTCAATTTATGAATTTTTTTTTCATGTTGTTTAAAGATGAAGTCAAAAAAATAAAAATTGGTTTCGGAGAAAGCCAAAAGGCAGTTCCGTTTCCATTCCCTAATTCAAGTGTACCGACGACTCATTCTCTTCCTTCCTATACAAAAGGATAAGAAAGAAGAAAAAGCAAAACACTGTTGCTGGGTCAATTGGATCCGACGAGGATGTGTTTGATGTGCCATCACTTGGAGTTGGTTCCCCGTGGCTATATCTGTGCTGTTGTAACATCCGATTCTTTGCTTATTATGTTACTGTATACTTTCCATTTTAAGTTTACAATTATTACCAAGAGACAAAGAATATACGAATGACAATTAACTAGCCCATGGACTTAATTTAAGTATTTTTAATAAGTTAAGTTGAGACTAGATTGATTATGAGGTCTAACTCTTTAAAAAAAGGATATTTTATATTTTAATTTTAAAAAATTGCCATCCTAAAAGAACATCTATAAATGCCTATATATTTATATAAACCTAAATGCCTGAAATTAAATGAAATTCTCTCCATAAAAATGGCTTCAAGTTTCAACCGTCCCTTCTCGTGTGCTTGTCCTCTTTATTCAGACATGGACTAATAATGGCTTTGCTTAGTATTGGACATGTTGACTTTATTCATTAAAGGTTATCTAAAAAATCTATGTTCATGGATGGTTTATATTCAAGCTAACATCATTGTTGTACTAAGCTTTATCTTCAAAACAATTTAGTTATTAAGATAAAAGAAATAGGATTCCTGTAGTTCAAGAAAATTTGGAATATCTCTATCCATCTTCAAAATTTTTGAAAAGAATTATTCAAATTTTTAGTTTTTTAGAAAAAAATCCGAATGAATAAAGTTCGATTTAAAATAATAATTAACATAATTATAATAAAGTATTGGTTTAAGTTAAGTTTAATTTATTCGATTCAAGTTTAAAAGTTGTATTTAATCGTTATATAAATATTATTTAATTAGTTCATGTTTGATATTTATATTGCATATATTTTGTTGATATTTTTTATTAGAAGTCTAAAAGAAAGAGTTTTGTTTTTTAAGAAACTGAACAAATAAAAGATTTTTTTTAATTTTAAAATTATGAAGTTTTGTTAAAGATTTCTTAAACTATATAAAAGATTTATGTTTTTATCCTAATTAGATATTTTATAATAAATTATATTGGTCATAATTTTTATTCATAATTAATATTAAATAATTAAGTAATAGGCATTTAATTAGTGGTAAATCAGATTTAATGTAAAAAACAATTTTATCATCATCATTATCACACCCAATCCTAAAGTCTCATAATAAAACGGAGTCTTGAGAAGTCTGATAATATTAAATACAATTTTTTATGAATTTAAAAATAATTAAAGCCCGAAACTAATTGCACTGACACGAGGTCATCTAACGCTTAAATCCAGACAATTAGTGTCTGGCCAGGAAATTTAGAAGAAATTGCTTTCACCGTGGCCCCAGCAAAAAGGATCTTCCACCAGCTATTGCTAATCTATGCATACTTTGGGTTTCAAAATAGAAGTAAAGGTTTAGGAAAACATCCTACTGCCTCAGAGCCTCCCTTAAAAGCATCTTAACGTGTCCTCCGTGGAAAAACATTCCTCTGACGAACGAAAGGATGAATTTTTAAATGCAAGCAACGAAAGAAAGACTCTCACTTTCTTTCATTTTCCACCCAATAAGCAAAAGTGTTTACTGTAAAGACTCTCACTTTCTTTCATTTTCCACCCAATGAGCAAAAGTGTTTACTGTACTATTTGTTGACTTACTGCCTCTCACTCTTTGCTTGCTTTAGGTAAGTTCCATGGACTATCATCATCCTAGTGCCGTGTCACTTTTATTGATTTTGTCCTTCCACCTCCCTCTGCCTCTCTCCCTCCCTCTCAAGCTGTAATGCAAGCTCCTGATTTTTCAAGGTACCTTTATTCATCTCACCTGTCAGACCTCTGAGTTTTGAAGGTTACTTCAATAATCTGTTTTTTTAATCAATTTCAAGTCGTCAATCCTTTTAATTAATGTTCCGCTAGGTTGCTAATGGATGCTTTTCTCACTTCATAGCTCGAGTTTATTTTTATCTTCTTTTGGGAAGGTAAAAGTCTTACATAGCTACTTGCCACAAATCCCAGAAATATTTTTCTGTTACATGTAGATTAGATTTGAGAGTTTGGTTGGAATCAGGTTTGTTAGTTTCTGTTATTTTGTGGCCTTCTTGAGCTTCGCTTCCAATGGACACCGATAGTGGAGAAATGAAGTCAAAGATGGAAGATTACGAGATTCTAGAACAGATTGGGGGAGGAGCTTTCGATGCTGCTTTCCTTGTTCTTCATAAGACACAGAAAAAGAAGTAAGAAAGTTGATTAATATTTTCATCAGGTTCCTTTCTTTTATGATCTTTCTGCTACAATTCTTGAGTTACCCTTTTCAGCTTTCGGAGTGAATTACTATTTCATTTTGTTATTGGGTCTGTTTATGGATCAATCTCCAAGATCAGGTTTCTAGGTGTTGACAGGTTGAAGAAGATGACTCACTTTAGTGCTCTTTTTAATTGTGCAAACTGCGATCTGAATTTAAATTTCCGTTGGAAGAGTCTTCCAAGATTCTTTATTCTGTAAACATGTTTATTGATTCCAAAGGAAGTGTTCGATCAAAATTATGATTTTCGTTTATTAGCGGTTGGTGGCTACCGTGTCAGAACGACCCTTAATCTGTTTCCTGTCATTGTCTTTAAAGTTCCAAATTCTTGATGTTTTGAGATTCCTTTTACATGTTTACAAATCTGTTACCTTTTTGGTAGGTATGTCTTGAAGAAGATTCAGTTGGCTAAGAAGACAGACAAGTTCAAGCGCCCAGCTCAGCAAGAGGTCACCTTCACTTCTGCTTCGAATGTAAAATTTTATTTTCCCTTTTTTATTTCTGGTCGCCAGACAATGAGCTCTTTCCTTTCCCCGATGAAATTTTGTATCTCCACTTCTATGAACAGAGTTTTTATGTTTAATTTCTATGATTCTAATCTTTAGTTTACTAGAAAACCTGCTATCATGTATACAACTACTCCATATCAATCTAAAAACATGAAATCTACTGTACTGACTCATTTACAACTTATGTGTGTTCTTAGTGATAACATGCTGTTTGACTTCTATACACATTTTTAGAATCACTCTCCTTTTGCTGAACAAGCTCTTAGGTGAGACTGTACGACCATGCCAACATATTGCTCTCTACTCTTGAGTTATTAGTACCAGTTTTTACTGTTTCTTTTATAATTAATACATTGCTGCACGTCTAGGAATGTACTAGCAAGTTTTCAACGTTCAAAGTGGAAATCCTTCTTTGATCTGCTTTAATAGTTAGCCGAGAAGTTAGATTAATAGACTTTCAATTCTGATGCTTCCGATCTGTTAAAACAATGTTAGCTTTATTCTTCCTGAGCCATTCTGAAGACACTATCTTGGATTGTTATGTACTGCAGAAGAACTTCATTGCTAAACTAAACAACCCATACATTTTGGAGTACAAAGATTCCTGGCTGGACAAGGTCAGAACAGTTCTTTTTTTGTTATTTTTAGCTGTGCAGAGTGGGAATTATCATCTTTTAGACTTATGTTATTTACTCTATTTTGAGATGTTTACTGGCTTACCAAAACTGTTTATGCATCTTTTTATGTAGGCGGATTGTTTGTGCATAGTAACCGGTTACTGTGATGGAGGAGACATGTAAGTTTCTATCAAGTGGTCCAATATTTTATATGGGTAGAGTGGTGGAATGTTGAAGATGCTATATTGTGTTAAATAATCTAGGAGATGTCATTTTCATTTAATTATGTGTTAGGATCTATATATCTGCATAGGTATCTTCCAAGGATTCAAATATAACTTTCCAATGTTAGTGGATGAAACTTGTTAGAGTTTCAACCAACTATTGATAGTGGTTGTGAGATTTGCATGTTTTCTTTACTTTTTTAGGTCAAATATGTTGGAAACTATCTTAGAAATTATTTTGTAGTTGTTCTACTTATTGTTTTTCCTATTTTTAGAGCTGTTAATATAATTTGTATAGTATGATCCTCTTACTATTTGCAATGTCGAAATGGAGATCTATTGATTAATTTCTTCAAAGTTCCTTCTATATATAGCTTTTTTTTTATCATATATTTAAATGGAAAAAAGAAAACATTAATAACTTTTTGATTGAAATTAACAATTTTTTATTAACAAAATCTATAATGGAATAATGGAAGGACTTAATTGAATAATAATAGGACCTTGAAAAAGAAAGCTACATTAGGATGACTTTATAGATGCAATTAGATGATTAAACCAATAATAGGCCATATCATAATCAGTTTATGCAAAGTTGACAAGCCAGGTAATTTCCACGAATTATCCTTAAAGAAAAGTGAACTCCCGGTGTTGCATATTGCAGTACTAGTATACTACTGATAAGTGGATGATTATACACTTCACACTTCACACTTCTTCTTTGCTTTTCCAACAGGGCTCAGATTATAAAGAAGGCTAGAGGAATATTTTTCACCGAGGAGGTAATTAACAAGTTATTAGTTTCTTTAAATTGTCAAAGAGTATTATCTTATCTAATCTCTTTATTCTCAAACTTGACAGAAAGTTTGCAAATGGCTTACTCAGTTGTTGCTAGCTGTGGACTACCTGCACACTCACCGTGTCCTTCATGGAGATCTTAAGGTACATTTGTATACTTTGTATATGAGCAGAAGGGAAATCGGTGGATTGTTTCTCATGTAAGCATTTTGATTTCCAGTGTTCCAGCATATTCCTCACCAAGGAAAGTAATGTGCGACTAGGTAAGTCATTTATCTCACAGGGGTGTTTTCCCTTGCCAGAGTCCAGTCCATCTTTAAACTTGTCTATTAAATGAAATTTGTTTTTGATGTAACAAGCAGGTGACTTCGGACTTGCAAAGCTTCTGAACGAAGAAGAGCTTACTTCCTATGTATGGTCTTGTAGTACTTTTAATAACTCGATTAATCTCGTGGAATTCTGAAGTCAACTTAAATTTCTTAACTTGAAGAGCTGAACGTAGTTTTTGACTTGTTTCACAAATTTGTGGCCTATTCATTATTAAAGTAAACTGCACTACTTCTAATCAACAGTTGATTGGTTTATGATTTTGTAGTACTGATGATCAAACTATTTGTTAAAGTTAGTTCTCATCATCTTTCTGCTTCGGTACTTTATGATCTCAAATAGGTTGTTGGCACACCCAACTATATGTGTCCTGAACTTCTAGAGGATACGCCATATGGCTACAAATCTGACATCTGGTTTCTAGGTAAGAACTATATTAACACATTGCTTTTGTTGTTAAAATTCTCTTGAGTAGCAATTAAATATTCTTCTTTTTTCAGGGTGCTGTATGTTTGAAATTGTTGCTCATCACCCACCGTTTAGAGCTCCAGTGAGTGAACAAATGATCTATTTAGAAATCATTCTTAACATTATTTACATGAAAGCAATGAATCCTAAAGCATGATAATGATTTGGACAGGATATGGCTGGACTTATCAACAAAATAAACAGATCTTCCATTTCTCCTCTTCCTATACAGTATTCTTCCTATCTGTAAGTATTAGTTTTTCCTCTATAACTTGTGGCTCTTGCTATAACATGTACATTATTTTATGCACGTATATTCTATTAAATGTTAACAGGAAGCAAATCATTAAGAGCATGCTAAGGAAGAACCCAGAACACCGACCAACTGTAAGTTTTGAAGCTTTGGCTTATATCTTTCACCCGTGTCATGTTAGTCAGTTATGATACCTGGAATGACTGTTGTTTCAGGCTGCAGAGCTACTAAGACATCGACATTTGCAGCCCTACCTCCTCCGTTGTCATAATTTATCTTCAGTTTTCCTTCCTGTAAAGCCCATAAACAACTTGAAGGAGAAATCACCTAAGAAAGCAACGTCTAGCAGATATGGTGGGAAAGACAACCGAGACAAGGAATCTGGAGGGGTAAACCTGCCAGTAGCGAATTGTGCAGTAAGTAGCAATGTGCAACCCAATTATCTACCTCATATTGACAATCCAACATCTACGTCAAGCACAGAAGACAATCTTGAGATTAAGGGGGTTGATCCCACAAGCTATGCTGCAGAAGTATCTGATTCTATAACTGGACCAAAGGACAGTTCCACTGATTCTGAAACAAGTGTTTCCAATGGGGAGAAACCAGCTGATTCTAGGAATATACCTCAGAGGGACTCTATTAGTGCTCAGTGTTCAGAGATCACAGAGAATTCAAAGCATGAAGGAGAACCACCTGATTCTGAAACAAGTGTTTCCAATGGGGAGAAACCAGCCGATTCTAGGAATATACCTCAGAGGGACTCTACTAATGCTCAGTGTTCGGAGATCACAGAGAATTCAAAGCATGAAGGAGAACCAACTGCTGAGAATATGAAGCAACCACAAAAAGTTGATGCCATTAAGGTGAGCATTGAAGTTCAACCACAAAAAGTTGATGCCGATAACATGAGCTTCGAAGTTCAACCACAAAAAGTTGATGCCAATAACGTGAGCATTGAAGTTCAACCAAGGTGCTACGACCAGCAACCTCTTGAATGTATAGAGAGACAGGATACTTCGAGAAAGGAAAGTCATGAGCAGAAAATAAATGCATGTGAGGATGATAACAACTTCCCGTCATCCGTGACAAAAACTTCTGTTGAGCTACTATGTGTACAGATGCCAGAAAGTACTGATGTTGGTACAGTTGTTCATATTGGCTGCATTCCATCGGACAGTTGTGAGAAACTTGTCCTTAAAGATGATATGGAGAATAATTGTGCAACTCAGATAGAAGAGAACACTTGTGCGACGGAAATGAAAGATGATGCAGCCAGTGGAATTTCGTTGCTGGAAACGCTTAGTGCATTAAGTGGTGGTGATGAAGCCAAGGGTAAGTGGGAGAACCCAGGTGGGCAAAGAGCTGATGCCTTGGAATCATTACTGGAGCTATGTGCACGGCTACTTAAACAGGACAAAATAGATGAGCTTGCTGGTGTGCTAAGGCCATTTAGCGAAGAAACAGTTTCATCTAGAGAAACAGCCATTTGGTTGACAAAAAGCCTCTTGTCCCAACACAAATTCAATGGCAATGGCAGTGATTGCAGCTGATCTAATACTTAACGCGAAGATGCATGTGTTTGTTATGGAACGAGTGTGTTTGAACGAGGAATATAATTCACAAGTACTTTACCACCTTCACTCATCTGTACCGTCCCATGCAACACAATTGTATATGCACCACTCCACTCGGCCAATCTGTATTACTTTGTTTTTTCTTTTCTGCGTTATTTGCAAAAATAGACTGTTTGCTTTGTTTTGTTGTATCTTGCTAGATCAAGCTAGAATTATTATCTGGCTGAAGTAGAATTTTACAGTCAGACATATCGTGTTGGAAATTGTAAACAGAATATATTTGAGTGTTTGATTAATGTCCATAACACTTTAATTTGCTTGTGTTTTTATTGATTTATTTACTGATGTCCACATTCTTGAACTTCTTTAATATGGAAGCTTATGATCAAGCGTGTACAATTTTGCTTTTGTAACACAGCATCCTTTTCAATAGTATCATGTAATCGAGAGAACGGAACTGTATATTTCAATATCCTTTAATCAATTGCAGCAAATCACTCGAATGAACATGATATTTCCAAGCAGCAAAGCTACTACTTGGACATGGTTACAACTTGTGGTAAATACGTGGGTTGAGTTTACAGCAAATAATAGCCGAAAAATGAGAGAAGGGAAGCGCCAACCAATGACAAAGACCCAACAACCGGGAAAGCTGCGGATGCGGCGCTGGCAGGGCCAGGGCCAGGAGCAGGAGCAGGAGCTGAAACGGAAACTGAGACCTCTTCGGCAGCTAATACAGCACTCATGGAGGCTGCAGCGGCCAGCAGGACAACAAAAGAAATCCTCTTCATGTCCATTGTTGAGGAGCAATCAAGAATGGCTACTTAGACCTGGCCCGAAGCTGAAAGGAAGAATTTTTTTTATTTATTTACTTTTTTTTCTCTGATATTTTTGTGCAGGCCTGCCTGGCATGGTTTATGAAATCATGGTCAAGTGGGATTTTTAAGGGCAAATTTTGAGGTTAAATTTAGAATGGAAACAGTTATTTTTAGTTGTTTATGAATCCGTAATCGCATGGGCGCGAGGTGGGCAAGGAAAGTGTACGGTTCGATATTACATGCCCTGGCAATTCCAATGCTGACATTTTCCATGCTTGCTAATTAATATCTGCCATCAGACACTTCCTTAGATAAAGCCTCACAACCTGAAATTAGCAATAGTTGCCAACCTAAGTTTCAGGAAAAAGTTATAGCTCCTTAGTTGTTAATGCTCTTCTTTTTTTCTCGTTAATTAGTAAACAATTATGAATAAAATTCGTTAGAAAATCAGGTGAGATATAATCTCATTTTAATGAAAATTTTAAACATGATTATTACTTAGGTGTTAATAAGGAATAGATTCTCTGTTCCAATTAACCAGTTCCTATTGTGTTTCATTAAATCTCATCCATATATTTATGAGGTCTACATAAATGTGTGGTTAAAATTGACTGAAACAAGGTTAGACTATCATTTTTGCCGGAGAAGATCTGGTGCCGTCCTAATAAGCATAAATGTAAATCATACTTTGTTATACAACTTGATCTTTTTTTTTTCTATTCGTTTCTTTTAACAATATCCATATGAATGTGTTGAGAAAGCTCTCCATAAAAAAGGGCAGATACCAGGTGCTAACTCCTTTAAACCTTAAGCTTATTTATAGTAAAATTTGGATTATTTAATAATTTAATTGAAATAAAATTTAAATTTTAGTTAAAACTTAATTATAATTGCAATTAGTTCTAATTAAATATCAATTAGACTCAAATAAGATCCAATGTCTCATCTTAGTCCCTATTTATTAAATAGCTTATATTTAATCATAAAATTACTCAAACTTTAAAATCAACTCAGATTTAACTAAAACACATTTTTCTCTTTTCAATCCTTTTTGTGCGTGACCATTAAGTTCTTAAATAAGTTGGCAAGAACATAAATTACAACCCTAAATCATAAGTAGGATTAGATAAAATTAAACTCTTTTAATTTTTAATTTTTAATTAAATAATTTGTATTTATAGATTAAGATTGACATATGACAACGCATCATGACACTCAAATATTATGAATGTTAAAATAATTTTGACTAATCTTTTCATATATATTTTTTTGTATGATTTAATCATTTAATCATATAATATTTTGATTAAACATGGCATATAAAATTAATATCTACTCTAATTTAGTATAATCATAATAGTTTTTCACCATTGGGAATTTATTCTAATAATAACATTAGAAAACTAATTTTCAAAGCATCGCTTCAAATTCACCAAATATTTCCTAAACTAATATTAATCAAGACAATCGAACATTCGCCTTACTCACTTTAGGATGATGAATCTTATATAGATCACTCAATTATTACATCTTCTTATGAGAGTCCCCTTCCTCTAAACGACTATCACTATCCTAGTAACATTTTTCCTCAAATAGCCTCGT
>JAOTAX010000007.1:1174995-1190496 GCA_025629825.1 Erythroxylum guanchezii
AAGGTACGACTTTGAGAACCCTAGTATTCTTTATTCCTAGCCACCAAAACCCTCACAAAAAGACTAACTTGAGCGTCAGAGGGGCCTATCGGCAGTCAACCCCCGGTGTGCCTTTATTGTTTTGCAGGTATTTCTTAGTCAAAATCAACCAATCTCATGGATCCAAACAACAGCGCCCAATCCCATCAAAATCAGACAGAACCAATACTAGTTTTTCACCATTGGAAATTTATTCTAATAATAACATTAGAAAACTAATTTTCAAAGTATCGCTTCACATTTACCAAATATTTTCTAAATCAATATTAATCGAGACAATCGAACATTCGCCTTACTCACTTTAAGATGATGAATCTTATATAGACCACTCAATTATTACATCTTCTCATGGGAGTCCCCTCCCCCTAAACGACTATCACTATCCTGGTAACATTTTTCCCCTTCCCAACAGACTTGTGGCAATCTGCCCTCCACTCCCTATCATCCAAACAGCCTCATCCTAAACAACTTACCCATTCGCCCTCTCTCTCTCTAAACTGTCTTTACTCTTTTGCTAAATTTATTCCCCCTTTCTCCGACAACCTTGCCCCCACATCTCACTCTTAAGACAACTTTCCCTACAAACATCCTACTTGTCTGCCCTCCCTACAGCTTACCATAAACCTCGAAAATGATACCACCTACGACACGACAACTTGAAATTTAAAAAATGTCACCAACCAAAGTTAAGCAAATTACTGTAGAAAACAATACCAATGTAAGCCCCCTAGCCCCCGACTCTCTGAAGGAACCTACGAAGGGGAGAACCATTTGGAGCTCTATTGTTGGCAACTTTGGAATCTTAGGGAAGTTAAGGTTTGTGGAGATAGCCAACGAGCAAGCCATTCAAGCCCCCTCTAGGTGCTCCACATTGGAGCTAGGAAATGGAGCTCGTCTCTAGCAAGTTTTTTCTTAAAAAAGACTAGCATTTCGATTGTTAACAAATGTGCAAATTTTGCATGGAGAAATATGGGTTTGGTTAACACTATAGTGAATGAAGATGGGCTTTTTGTGTTTAACTTCGATAAAAATGCTTAGAGGGTGCTAGAAGCAGGACCTTGGCATATTGTAAGACCTCTAATTCTCCTGAAGAAATGGCATCCAACGGTAACTCTTAATTGAAACAGACTAGAAACAATCTCGTTGTGGGTTAATTTTCATGAAATTCTAATGGAATATTAATTTGCAAAAGGGATGAGCTACATTGCAAGCAAAGTACAAAAACCCTTAAAAATGGATGGAAACATTGCAATGATGAGAAGGATAGGATTTGGTAACGTATGTATTGATTTGGACATTTTAAAAATACTTCCAGACTCTTTGAGGATTATGAAGTCAAAGGAGAAAGGGGAACTAGAGGAAGACCTTGTGAGAATTTCATATATGTGGAAACCAAAGAATAAGGGGGAGAGAATGATATAGAGGAGGAAAGAAAACTAAGAAGAGAATAAGAATAGAGGAGAAGAGGGTGAGCAGAAAGAAAGAGTAAATTAGTGAAAGGGGAAACAAATGAATGTAATACAAGTCAAGAACAAGAAAGCAATGAACATGGAACTCCTGACAAAGCAAAGTAAGTGGTGAATGAGGTAGACGAAGATCAAAATGGAGATGACAACACCCTATTAGTGGTACAAGAAGAGACCTCTGGGACTAAGAAAATGGAAAGCAGGATGGAGAAAGATCATAATGCAATTGACAATACTCCCTCAATAAAGAAAGAAGAGACCTTATTGGAAATGCTTCTAGAACAAATAGGAAATGAAAGAGGAGGAAGTCAGGTAAAAAGTAGTTGTTATTAAGTTGGTAGTGTGGAATGTTAAAAGGCTTCATAGCCTAAATAAACAACTAGTAGTTAGATAGTTGATATCAAACAAAAAGGTTGATTTTGTTAGTTTACAGAGATGCCAGAGAAGAGTACTGTCGAGACCTGAGGACTTACTACTAAGAAAAGAAGAAGAAATATTAATCAGCAAGTACAATAAGGCCCTAGAAGACTCATAAAAATTAATGAGACAAAAATCAAGGATGATTTGGCTAAAGAAGGGGAGAGGTGCACAAAGTACTTCATGAACTCAATCAGAGCAAGGAGGAACAAAAACTAGATTCTATGCTTGGAAGATGATTCAGTTTATAATCACCAAGACCAAGAGAGCAAGAAGAAGCTTACTTTTGAATACTTCAATAAGCAATATGGCATAGATGAGGAAGTAGAGATTATTCTGGATGATATAATGAGGAGGATAAGGAAGATTTCAAAAGAGGATAAGGCAAAAACAATCAAAGAAATTTCACGGGAAGAGATCAAATAAGCCTTATTTTCTTTAAATCCTAACAAAGCCCCAGGTCTAGATGGCTATAATGGGAGATTCTTTTAGAGGAACTGGGATATAATGGGTGAGGAAGCTATAGAAGTTGTTAAGGAGTTTTTCAGAAAAAGTACCATACTAAAAGAATGGAATAAAACATTTGTGAGCTTGATGCCCAAACAACCCAATGCATTCAGGTTTGAACGTTTTAGTCCAATTGCTTGCTACAGTATACTCTACAAATCCATTACCAAAATGGGAAACATCATAAATCCAGCCTAGAATGCATTCATAGGAGGGAGAACAATAAGCACAAACATTTTCCTTTGTCAAGAGATTCTTAAAGAATATAATAGTAAGTCAAAAGTGAAGAATTGCACAATAAAGATAAATTTGGCAAAAGCATATGACTCAATCAATTGGAGCTTCATGTTTAGGATCTTAAAGGCAACATTTTACCCTTCTTTGTTCAGGAAATGGATAGAAGAATGTTTAACTACAAAATTCCTTGCTCTTTTGGTTAATGGACAACCTATAAGGCTAATCAAAGCTAAAAGAGAGCATAGGCAATGGGATAGCTTGATTTCTGACTTCATCAAGCCTTCATCTTCATATAACCTCTTTATCTTGAGTGAATATTGCAACTTTCTCTGAATTCCTTGCTCCAAATAAATCATGCCAAACAAACATGTTTTCTCAAAGAACTAACTAAATAACTCAAACCAATTCTAGACCAATATTTAACAGAGATATTATGAAGGTTAACTTATAGGGGAATGTTTTTTATGTCACCCCAAACTCATCCCTGGCTTCCATCTTTTGATCAAGAATGAGTTATTCTGAGTATGTCAGGGTCTCATTTCTAGTATCTTTTACATGTTTGTCTCACTTGTGAACTTGAAGAGGAAGAAGTCATCCTCACTAATCAATGTAATTTTAAAGCCAAGCTTACTTCCAAGTAGTTTTAGCCCATTTATGAATCACAGAAAAACGAAATCTTTTATTTAAGAAGTATCTCACCAATATAGTGTTCCACCTAAGAGTTTTAACCTTTAAAACCTCCCGAGAGGCCAATACAATAAGAGAATTCTCATCCTCTTAACTTGGCAGGAATCTAAACTTTCTTTAAATAATTAGTCACCCATTAAAATTATCTCTAATTTGTAAACACTTTCAAAAAATTGAATTGAAATAGATTATGAGTGGTAAGAGTGACTAAAAGAAGAATCTAGGATAGAAAAATAAAGTGGTAAATGATGTAATTATTTATAAAAACTTGTTTTGCTTAATTCTTCTGTGTTCATCTTGTTATAGAATGAAAAATTAAAGTAGAAAACACAATTAACTTTCTTTTTAGTGTTTAAAAGAACAATATACAGCTTTAAAATATCATATTCTGTCTAGTTTAAGAAAAAAAAAAGTATTTATCATACAAAAGATACATAATTTATCATTATGTTATTTGATACGGTAGTGTGTACTTATATAATAGTCTTTGTTTAGGAATCAGATCTCCTGCTCCCCTAAGATGGAGAAGGCACATGGTAATACAAGGAAATGAGAACAGCCACCCTGTGCTCTAATAGATGGATGGGATGAAGAGGGTAGAGGGTAGCACAGGAAAACGGGAACAGTCAATCCGTGCCCCTTTGTTTATTGGTTATCTTGGGTCTCTTTTAGGAATCATCCTACAAACTAGAACATGCTTGGGTGTGAAGTTGTCTTGGACAAAAGTAATCCAAAGCATAAGGAAATTGAGAATAATTTGTAGCGTACTAAGAGCCACAGGTGTAGTTTTACAAAGACCTTCACGTCTCAGTACTACTTCACCTTATACACCTGGGTGGATGCCTGACCCAAAACTCGGCTTTCAACCGACGGATCCCAATGGCCTTGGACCTAGGACTAGGACTCCAACATAGAAGTTCTTGGAAAAGACTATGGTCACGTTTAAAGTAGGGGTTCAAGAAATTAATTAATCCAGCAACACCAGAAACCTAGTCAGGTGTAATAGATCCAAGTAGGTTAGGTTGGCATTTTGTACTTTTAGAGGCTATCTTGCTAAATTTTGTGCTCTTGGCAAGATTAGAAAAGGCAACAATGAAAGCTCACCCATTCAGATCACCTTAAAGCGCCGGAGACGCTACCAATAATTACCAACCTTAGACATAAACATGAACATTATTGCAACTTGGTAACACTTTTTTAGGTCACCCACTGCCGACAAACCTGTGAACGTAGCAGTGAATAAAGGGTGGGAGTTCCCTCTTTGTAGGTAATAATCAAGTGAAAAAATTGCAAGCGTTATGCAAATCCTAGGTTGTCTCCCATAATGCTTTTCGTTTTCTTTCCTGAAGTTACTGACAAAATGGTTCCTTTTAACTTTCATATCATATATCCATCACCTACCAAGTACATGCATCATAATTTGAAGTTCCAGAATAAAAGCAGCCACAAATAACCCACCCTAATACAAGCACCCACAGCCAAGCCATTTCGACCCCTCAATAACAGAAACATAAAACACTCACTGAAAGAGAGCCAACAAGATACAAACTTCATAGCAGAAAATTTCAAGGTTCCTCTTCCAATTCTTCCTCGTATTCCTCATCGTCATCAGCAGTGGCATCCTGGTACTGCTGATACTCTGCCACCAAGTCATTCATATTACTCTCGGCCTCCGTAAATTCCATCTCATCCATACCCTCACCAGTGTACCAGTGCAAGAAAGCCTTGCGCCTGAACATGGCTGTGAATTGCTCACTCACACGCCTGAACATCTCTTGGATTGACGTTGAGTTCCCAATGAAAGTGGATGCCATTTTCAGACCCTTGGGTGGAATGTCACAAACACTAGATTTGACATTGTTTGGGATCCACTCAACAAAATATGAAGAGTTCTTGTTCTGGACATTGATCATTTGTTCATCAACTTCTTTTGTGCTCATTTTACCACGGAACATGGCAGAGGCAGTTAAGTAGCGACCATGGCGTGGATCAGCAGCACACATCATATTCTTAGCATCCCACATTTGCTGGGTCAGTTCAGGCACAGTCAACGCACGGTACTGTTGTGATCCTCTTGATGTCAAGGGTGCAAAACCAACCATGAAGAAGTGTAGGCGAGGGAATGGAATGAGGTTAACTGCAAGCTTGCGGAGGTCAGAGTTAAGTTGTCCAGGGAATCGGAGGCAGCATGTCACACCACTCATGGTAGCAGAAATGAGGTGGTTAAGATCACCAACTGGGAAAAGAAGGCACCATGGTTAGATCAAATATTATTCTAAATATACAGGTGCTATAGTAAGTACATTATATTAAATTTGCATCTGCAAACATAGTACATGTTTAATAAGTACCACACACACGAGAACATCAACTGTGTGTGGGGATAAGTAGACAATAGCATAAAGTAAGCCCGGACTTGTATGTGCTAATATAAAACAGAGGGGCAGAGAAGGAAAAGATCATGAGAATAGCAACCATAAAGAGCAACATTCAAAAGTAACCCATTCCACATCATTCAGCAATGTAAATGACTAGTGAACAAGCAGCCACAAATATCTGAGCTGCATAAAAGGATACCGAGCAGGAACTAAAGAATATTATCCAGTCAAAACCACTGCCTATTCAAATTCTTAAATAAGACGTTCAGGTGGTGAATTAGGATTTCAAGGAGAAATAGGTAAAAAGTAAAACATTTTAATTTTAGTTTCGTGATTAAATAAATTCAAGCACTATTAAAACCCTTACAAGTTGGAGTAGCAAGCTTGAGAGTACGGAAGCAAATGTCGTACAAAGCCTCATTGTCCAAAACCATGCACTCATCTGCATTCTCTACAAGTTGATGGACAGAAAGAGTAGCATTGTAAGGCTCTACTACTGTATCAGACACCTTAGGAGAAGGAAACACTGAGAACGTCAACATCATACGATCAGGGTACTCCTCCCTGATCTTAGAAATAAGGAGAGTTCCCATGCCCGAACCCGTTCCTCCACCCAATGAATGGCAAACTTGGAATCCTGTAAATGAAATTGTACAAAGGAGTTACACTTGAATTCCGAAACACCAATGCCATTTACAGAAATTCATAGAAGGCAACATACGAAAATCCAAGCAAAGTAATACAGGTACTATTTTGAAAAAGAAAGGAAGGAAAAATATGACATCGTTAATCCCATCTAATCTCGAACCAGAGTCCGTCCCATTATTAATACGTAAAACTCATTTCTGCAGTAAAATCAAAATCACGATCTTATTAATCTGAATACAAAATTATCTTCCAGAAACTAAAAAGTCCAGGAAGCAATATAATTGCCATGCTTATCATTAAAACCATTTCCTTTTGATATAATATACCATTAACGGGGAAAAATAATCCAGAATCTGCTAAAATGAATGAAGAACTGAATATTTAACACTGGTATAAAATTACACGCAGGCATTAAGACGTGAGATCCAACCAAGCCTAGAAACAATTCGACATGTCAACCATTAAACTATACCCACAATATACAAAGATAAAACCACTAACAAAACCAGGCAAAGGATAACTACAGCTAATACAGGAAGATCTAACAAGTGGAAAAAGAAGAATAAAAGAATAAAATCATCATTACCCTGCAAGCAATCACAGTTTTCGGCCTCCTTCCTGACGACATCAAGAACAGAATCGATCAACTCAGCTCCTTCAGTGTAATGACCTTTAGCCCAGTTGTTACCAGCTCCAGACTGACCGAACACAAAGTTGTCCGGCCTAAAAATTTGTCCAAACGGACCGGATCTGACCGAATCCATAGTACCGGGTTCGAGATCCATGAGAACAGCACGAGGAACATATCTACCACCACTGGCCTCATTGTAATAGACATTGATGCGCTCAAGCTGAAGATCTGAATCACCACTGTACTTTCCGGTATGGTCAATGCCATGTTCGTCACAGATCACCTCCCAGAACTTGGCCCCGATCTGGTTCCCGCATTGCCCACCTTGGATATGGAGGATTTCTCTCATTTTGGATGTAAAGTTTGAGTCTTTTTGGAGTTTTGGTATCTGGGTTTCTTTTAGCTTCTCGGGGAAATGAAGGGTAGGGAGATTTAGATCCAAGAAAGGTTGAGGTCAAATGGAGGGAAGTGGATGGGAGTAGAAAAAGGACACGGGAGGGTAGGGGGATTATAAAGCAGGGTGAATTGTGTAATAGGTGTTTTTTCTTTTCTTGTCTAAAAATAGGGGTTTTTAGGGGATTGCTGTTATATGATTGGCTCTGTTTTTTTTTTTTTTTTTGGGTGTGAGTGAGTTGTAAAAGACTAAAAGGCGTAAGATAGGTTGGATTTTTTTTGGGGGATTGTTGTTCTATGATTGGCTCTGGATTTTCATTTGGTGTGAATGAGTTGTAAGACACACATAAGATAGGTTGGATTTTTGTCTCCAAATGTCAGTCTTAACCCTTACGTCTATGGAGTAAGTACCTGTACCATCCTTAATGCTCTTATTAAGCTACATTTCCAAAGTAAATATATTTAGCCTCCTTTTAAATTTTGTTATAAATACTACTTAAAAATTAGATATTCATTTCTGTAAATCAGTTTTGGCCCTATTTTATTGCATTTCATTCACGTATTTATACGAGTCTCACATAAATATATGGATAAAATTGACCGAAAAATATTAGAACACCACTAAACACAAAAGATTTGGTATGCTTTTATATGAGTAAAAATTGTGAAAACTCTGAAAAATCAACAATCCATAATAGCCGATCTTGCAAATTATTAGACATAATCATCTAATAGAACTACACAACCAAAAGTGAGAATCATTCTAGGAATTAGGCATTCAAGTACTACTCTTGAGAATTAAGGATCCGATTCCTTAATGATTTCTTTTCATAAAACTTGTGATATGAATGAAATGTCAAAATTAGTGAAAAAATGGAGTTAAAGAGTTAATTTAAGATTAAACTATATCCTCTATGGATTGGTTTATATTAAATATATATTATCTCGAATATGCAACTGTTCATCAACTCGTTATCCTCTAAAATGTAAAATTCAGGCCACATCATTAGTAAACCTATAAACTACATTGGATGGTTGTAATCCTTAGTGGTGTGAATTGGTTGACTGCAACCATAGGCTTACGTAGGAAAAGAAGAAAAGGGGATCACGTAACTAAACCCGTGAAAAAGAACTGGTGGTACTCATTGTTTTGAAATTTGGATCGAATTGGTCGATTTGATCAGTGATTAGTCAATTATTCGGTCCGGGTTATTTTAAAAAATGGGTCTTTAATTGAATCAGTGAAAACTGGTGAAAATCAGTCAATTGATAGGTTGAATCGATCTGGTTCGACCGATTTAATCATTGGTTCAATAAATTTATTATTTATTTTTGATATATTTTTTATTTTTTTAATATTATTAATATTATATATAATTAAATATAATTATTATATAATTATAATATCGCACCAATTTAATCCGTGATTAAATCAATTGATCAAATTGATAATTAATAAAACTTTCGGGTCGATGTCCGTCTCAGATTTCAAAACTTTAGTGGTACTTAGTAATTGAAGTTGGGCAGATGGGTACTGACATAAGTAAGCATCTATTCACGTGATCAAATGGGGACCATATTGCATGTGATCACACTTTGCTCCTTGTGTGGATATTTATCGTAATTTGCACCTTACATGAGAGACTTGACTGAGAGCCTTCGCTGACTCTGACCAGAAGGCGTCTTAAATTTTGCCTTTTCTTAAATTTCTGTCAGACTTTATTCTGTTGTTAGTTGTTACCATGGTAGCTTGTTAGCTAATATCAGTCTAATGCACAGAGGAATTTCAACCTGTCTTGTAGTCTTGTGACCCCTTTACATGTTAAGATACTTTAAACGAATACGATCCAATAGACATATCTAAATTGTTACCACCCATAAGAGGGTTTAATCTAAATGAATGTATAATTCATTCAGATGATAAGTGTTATTGAATACGCAATTGTTTTGCTGTTGCAAGCACTAGCTAACCAAGTTGGTAGGAATAACAAATGCGATTGATTGGTGGATTAACGTTGCCTTTCCCATTAAGGCAACTGATTAAGAATCATGTAACTTCAGTTGGTACGTGTTTAGATTAATTGCAAGCCTGATTAGTTAACCTCTTAATATAAACAAAAGCAAGAAAGAGAGAGAGATCAGACAAGATAGAGAATTCTTATCCTTCCGCAGCTGTTGGCTGCTGTCTTCAGTCCAAATCAGTGATATCAGTGGCGAAAATGATATGCCTTGACCTACAAGATAGCCAATGCGATAAATATAAAAAAGGACAAGTTGAAAAGAAATGGGTCCGAGTGTTCCCTTGCAAAAGCTCTCAAATGGTGCAAAGAAAAGATCAGTTGCTTGACAGAAAAGTCCCATCGTTATAATAACTAGTGTAGACCTTGCCATACATCATCATAACATATTGATTATACGTATATTCGTATCCCTCCCCTTTCTTCTGGATTTGGTTGCTTGAGTATGAAGATCGAAACTTTTGTTAGGGAACTAAGATCCCATTATAATTTTTTTGGCATATAATAATCGCCTATGACCCTACTGTCTAATGTGCAGTTCATGGCTAAAAATACAAAAAGAATAAAAACATCAATCAGATATGATTTGCTTGATTCTATGCTAGAATTGTACAAATGGATCTTAGTTCATTTGGCGTCCAAAAAGTAAAACACTCCTATTTTGAGAATCAATTTATGATTCACGATTCAATTTTAAAATTAACTAACACCTTTAGAACATACTAAAGGAAAATTCAGTGTGCATTGTCTCTATTTAAAGGAGTTAAAATTAACTAACACCTTCTAAAGGGAAATTTTGATTTGTTTTGTGGAATTTATAGGTAGTTAGGATTTGTGTGTGTGTGTGTGGAACTAGATTTTGAACTTTTATTTTATATAAATTTAGTTTTATATCTTCATCTCAAGTATGTTGAGTATTTTAACTTTAAACGTTGATGAGACCTTGATGGTTGGTTATACGCTATCGTTTTCTATAGGTTGGCTCTTGGTGTTTTGTAAACGGTTTTGTTTATATAGTGTAGGCTCTTGTTGTAGGAGAGTGTTAATGCTCTCCAAACGTTATTATCTTCTTTTCTTATTATTATTAATCAATTTAATTTTTTAAAGAAAAAAACATGCTTGGCTCTACTATGACAAGCTAGATTTTTTTAATATTGAATTATTGCTTTATTTTTGTAACAAGTTTTAATTATATCCTTTTCGTTCTTAATTGATTATTTCAAGTGTTGATCTCAATCAAACCAATTGACAAGTTGATGGAACTGTTGTTGTGTTAGGCCCCGTTCCCGAAGCTCAAGATGTTGGACCTCGTTCCTCGAGCCCAACTATTCGAAGTCAAAAAGCGTAAGCGGGTTTCCTTGTAGGATTATTTCAATCAACCCTCATTTTCTTTGAATAATTCTTTTTGAATTCAATACTAAAAGCTATCAATTTTTGTGGAAGGGTATAGGAATCCAATGCTTCAAGAATCACTTAATTTGGAGGTCGGACCAAGAAGTTATGGCCAAAAAAATTCAACATGTTTATGTCCTTACTCATATTGTACATGCCTTGAAGCAATTGCTATAACTTTTGGTACAGATGTTGGATTGATTTCATTTTTAGACGGTTTGAAAGAGGACTTCGAGATCTACAACTTTTGCAAAACTCAAAGCGAGATTCTACCTCTAAAAGGGTCAAAATCGTGATTTACTGTGGCTGTCCCGTAAATGTCCGTTTAACGACATAGACTGGCTTGGGAGCCATTTTTCACCCGAGAAGGGTCGACCTAATGTCCATTAAACAGACATTGGCGAGGCAAGGGGTCCTTTTTCACCTGAGAAGGTCCATTTAATGGACCTAATGTCTGTTAAACAGATATTGGCAAGGCAGGGGATCCTTTTTCACCCGAGAAGGTCCGTTTAACGGACATTGGGGTTCCCCAAACTCCTCCAATGCCTCTCCAATGCTTCCAACATCCTTTCTAACACCATAATCACTCATAATCTCCTCAAATTCAACCCTTCTAGTATAAAACCACTTCATGTCCATTTCACTACTACATACATCCCATTAACACTTGAATCTCAACTCCAAAAGATTCATCACATACAATCTTTCCAACTCCAACATGATATTCTAACACTAGCAACAATTGGCAATCTCAATAACAGAAAATGCACATCCATCATACTCAAACTTTAAAATAACATAATTATACACAAAAGGAACTTTGCAAGTTCTCATTCTCATTTCTAAACAAAATGAACTTTTGACAAGCTTTACTTACATATCAACATACCCATCAACTTAATACAAAATATAAAAGAATGCTTATGTTTGATATGCCTATAAAGCTAGCCAAATATTACTAACTTAGTACAAAAGATTCCTAGCTATCTTGGAGTATCTGAATGCCTTGTAAGGATCACTGATCTTCTCGATCTGCACTTGAGGAGGGAAAATTATGGGTTGAGCTACACAGCTCAGTAGCTAATTTAAAGCCATTGGCGATGAGCCACACAATCAAATATATATGCATTTATTCATATAAGCATATTCATCTATCTTGATCCAACGATGTAAGTTCAACATTCATAACTCATAATTCAATACATCATCACATTAAACACATTTGATGTAATTTATCATCCAAGCATAACACACAATATGCATCATAATTTAACATGTTAAAATGCAAATGTACACACAATTGGCTCGAGGGTTCCGTAGAATAAAACAAAAAAATCGAAGTTTACACCGTGAATGAAATGAGTCCACTTTTTAGATCTCGTGGGCTACAAGCGGGCAACCGAGAGAAGGCTTTATGTCAACGTGCACGTGACTACGAAACGGTTCCTCTCTCCCCCAAACACAATTAAATCTCATGCTTTATTCAATCATTCACAATCTCATTTTCTCATGCTTTTTCTTATACAAAATGTCATGACTCAATTCAATGATATAACATGATCATACACACAAATCAATTGTTTTATCACAATGTCATACATCATAATGAAATTTTCACATCACAACATTTCAAGCAAGTCATTTTAACACACAATAAACACACAAGGCATTTTGCCCATTACACAATAACTATAAATAAATTACCTACCTTATAATTCTTGAAAATCCAAACTCAATTTGTGCCTTCCTCTTGCTCTTGGGTAGGTTGTTCTTGATTTCCTAACACAACCAAAATTCTTATTCAATTCCAATTCAAACGAAAATCTCCTAAATTTCCATAATCACAACAAAATGGAATTAACATAAATCAAGTTCAAACTTAACCTACCCCCATCTAGGTTAGAAAACCCAAAACCTAGCTTAGAAATCCAAAACCAAATGGGTCTCTCAATCATCTTCTTCCTCCAAGCATTCCCAACACAAAACCCCTTTCTCTCTCTAAAACTTCTTCATTCACAACACAACAACCCATTTCTTTACTAAAGCAAGAAGAAGATGATGAACTTACCTTGAAAAGCTTGATTCCTTCTTCTTCCCATGATTTTTCCTTCCTTTCTCTAGCTTCTTCGATTTTTCTTCCCTTCTTTTCCTTCTCTCATGTTTTCTCTCTTTTCTCTTCTCTCCTTTACATTTTTTTCTTCTCCTCTTGGCTACTCATGACACTCTCTTCTTCTCTTCATTAATTCAAGACTAGTTTTACTCCTTTTCTTCCAATTATGCCCCTCATTTACATAGCCTTTCCAATTCTACCCCTCTTTCATTTAACACAAGCCTACTTACTACTTAAACTAACTTAATTTCTAACACTTTTTTCTAATTTCGATTTCTAATCCTTCCCTTAAATTTCTAATTAATGACCCAATTCTAAAAATAAATAATTAAACCAACAAACAAACATAACTAAATAATTAAACAATTAATAAGTAATTTAGAAAAATTTTCAGGATCCAACATGTTGCATATTCTACTTAAGATATGGACAATTATATTATTCTTATTTCTTTTTGTTGCATATTCTACTTAAGATATGGAAAATCATATTATTTTTATTTCTTTTTGTTACATATTCTACTTAAGATATGGACAATAATATTATTGCTTACTTCTTTAAACTCTAACATATGGCACCTAATTAGAGATTAAATACATAGTGTGACATGCTCTTCCTATCTTCCAAACATTTGGCACAATCACAACAATACCTTATTGTTGTGAGTAACCCTTTCCGTTAAATGAGCTTAATGTTTTTCTATACTTCATTTGCCTAACACATTGTTTTGGACACCCATTGTAGTCCAAAATTCAATATTCATATTTGACAAATCTATCAAATACTATGTTTCTTTTCTTTCAATCGTGGCAATTCCTTTTTTATAGTATTATGCCATTATTATATATTTACAACTTCTTTAAAAGTTGTTGAATTAGCTATCACTACAACATAACTGACTTTTAGCTATGGTTTTTTTGGTGACGAATTGAAAATCGTTGCTAAAAGTCAGCTTTTGGCGACAATTTCCAAATTCATAGCCGAAAGTCAAGGTTTTTGCGACATTTTACAGTATTGTCACTAAAGGCATGTCTTTAGCGACGATTTATGTGAATCATCACAAAAGACACGACCTCTTGTGGCAATTTAGATGTTTCGTTGCCAAATGAAGAGCATATCGTTGTAAAAAGTTGGACTTTTGGCGACGAAAATTTAAAATTGTCATCAAAAGTCGATATTAAAGATTTCAAATGTTATGGATTTCTTAGGGGAATTTTGAGGATATTTTGTGTGTGATAGTATTCTTAAAATTAATAATGTTAAACATATAATTTTTAATGCTAAGTATACTTAATAATCCTAAGGTTAATTATAATTGACATTTATATGAATTTTCATTTTTTAGTTGCTTTTTTTTTAAATTTGTTTAAATAGCTAATGCATTCAAACTTTATAAATTTGTTTAAATATATGAATTTATACACAAATGATTCTTTAATGATGCCTATTTTACATAGTACACCTCCGTTCTTACAAATATTTCATGAAAATAGAATGGAGCATCTAAAAATTGTAAAATCTTTTCAAAGTTTTAAATATATTGTTGAAAAATATATAGTAGGTAATTTAAAATTTGAAAAATAAATATGTTTTGGATATAAAAAGATAAACATACCAAAAATTTTAATATTAATAAGATCAAAATATAATAAATTTAAGTTAATTACTATTCTTAATCATTAATATTTATTAACAACAAAATAATGATACATATAAATATTGAAATATTATTAATAAGATCAAAATATAATAAATTTAAGTTGATTACTATTCTTAATCATTAATATTTATTAACAACAAAATAATAATACATATAAATATTGGAATATTATAAGCAATATAATATAATGATATATGTTACCTAATACAATATTTTGATTAGAAGTTTAACAATTCTTACAAACAAAACATTAAATAAAATTTCATAATTATTCCTTCGAAAAGCAAAAAATAATTATTTTTCTGGATTCCAAATGTCATGAGACTCGGTAGAAAAGGTAAAGGAGTTCCTTATGTCTGGATTCCCCCTTGCATGTTCGAAGGCATCAATTGAAATAGTCAAAGATCTTCTGGTTTATTAACACTCTCTTCTAACAACTTCTTGGCTTTAATTAAACTAACAGAAGATATAGTGAAGGAATCCCTAGATGCAATATGGATCACTGAATTAGATGAACCACCTAAGAAAAAAGAAGTATAGATGTTGGACCCCGAATTTTTAGTGAAATTAGAAATATTAAAATGAAATTGAATGTGTTTTTGTATATGTATAGTGTTATAGATGAAATTGTGCCTTAAGGAAATTGATGAGAAAAGAATCGATTGGTTTTGATGACTTTGATATTTGAGTAGATTTGTATAGATTATGAGAGCAAAGTGAATGAGTTGATTGAAATGGAAGTTGAAAATTGAGAAATAAAGAGTGAAAGTGTGAGAATTTGTTGAATTATGAAAGTTTTGACTTTTTGGAGTAGAAAGTTGACTTTGTGATTTAAGTAGTTTTTGAGAAAATGATCTTCATGAAACTTGTAGCTTCTGTTGAGAGCTTTCCGTCGCCATAAAGTTTGATATTTTTCGA
>JAOTAX010000007.1:1190596-1203573 GCA_025629825.1 Erythroxylum guanchezii
ATATGCCCTGACATCGACCTTTGGAGAACACTCAATAAAAGCTTTTCATTACTCTGTTTGGATATCAAACATTCTCTACTCACACTCTCAACCTTAGTAATCAATCTCACTTTTTCAGAAAGAAATTTGTGCATTCAGTTCATTATCAACCATAGAAACAAATGGATTCAGCAATGACCAGAGGAAGACTTGTTGATTTTGAGTCCTTGAGGAAGGACAATTTAGATATTGAACCAGAAATTGTTGCAGCCGGGTGGAGAAACTTCTTCCAAGTTCGTGAGACGGTATACACAAATGAAGTTTATGACTTCTGGAAGAATATAGAAGTGGTAGGAGATACTCTTGTATCAATGGTAGATAGATTTTCGGTTATAGTGACACTGGAGATGATTGAGAAGGTCACTGAATGTCCATCTATTGGAGAGAAGTTCACAAGTAAAGCTAGATGGATGACGCAAGCTAGCGTGAAAGAAATTGAGATCAATCTACAATTATATGGAAGCAATGATTCGAAGGATAAGAAGGCCTCAAATCTTGTGCCAAAGGCTAGGATTCTACACTCAATACTTTTCCATTATGTTCTACCAAGAACAAGATCGAGGCATTTGGTGACAACGTTAGACGAGCAATGCCTATTCTATATACTAAATCGCCAGTCTATAGACCTACCGTTTCTTATTTTCTACTATATGGTAAAGACGAAGAAAGACTTGAACAGTCTACCTTATGGGATGATGCTGACAAAGATATTCAGAAATTCTGGAGTTCTCCTGGAGAGAGGAAATAGGATGAAGCTGAATATAAGAAGCGTCATCAACTCTGCAACGATTGGCAAAATGGGCTTAAAGAATCTGGAGAAAGAAGAAGCAGATTCTAAGACGATAGCAAGGATTGAGGGGGAGCGTGCTAGAAAGGGGACTCCAACGAGAAAATCAAAATCTCAATCCAACAAGAAAATGCCTGGGTTGAAGAAAAGAAATCGTTAGATAAAACGATGAAAGTAAAAGCGATTTCTCACAGAGAAAGAAGCCAGGTGATGTATATTGAGAAGTTATCCTTGAAGAGAAAGCGGGAGACACTACCCTCAGAAATACCGAAGTAAGCGAAGAGGTCACCCAGAGTACGAACCCTGCATCAGCAAGAGGAGAAGAAAGAAAAAGAGTTGACTTAAGGTGGAGACTCTGAAAAGAAAGCACCTTAGGCAACAAGATCTTTAGTCTCAATCTTACAAGAAGATTCAGCTAAACTAGCTAAAGAGACTGAGATTAAAAGGAAATTGGAGTTTGAGAAGAATAAACTGCAATCTCAACAGACTTTTAGACTGATAGAAGAAGGAAACAAAAAGCAAAAAATCAGTCAGAGGAAGAGCACTCCCACTGCTGTTCAGAAGAAGAAGATAGTTGAACGCAATCCAGTACAGGTCAATACCTCTCAACCTTTGAGAAAAAGAGGATTTGAGAATCAAAGTTATTGAAAGAGTTCAACCTGTAAGGAGACACGCTTCTATCATTATCAAAGAAACCCTAATAAGGTCAGTCAAGACACAATTACAACCAATTTGGGTGAATAGTAGTACAATGCATCTGCTGAGTGAAGATGAGATAAGTATGTATGGTTTTCTGATGGATGAAGGAAACAAACCATACCCCACGCAGATGACAAGGCAAAGGTACACTATTTTTCTAATCACAAAGAGAACTATGATCAAGGTTGTGCCTGGCTTTCAACCTAAGCCTTACATTGTTCACAATGATGAAAAGGGGAAGAAGAAATTGTACCCTGATGGGTTATCAAATGATTTGACTGAAGAACAGATCGAAGCCGAAGTGAGGGACATAGATGAGGAATGTTATGCAGTCCAGATGAAGGGAACCTATGTCACCTAATTCATTTCGAAAGCTTTAGGAAGCAACTGTG
Organism: Erythroxylum guanchezii; assembly: GCA_025629825.1. Lineage (NCBI taxonomy): Eukaryota > Viridiplantae > Streptophyta > Magnoliopsida > Malpighiales > Erythroxylaceae > Erythroxylum > Erythroxylum guanchezii. The sequence continues at coordinate 1,192,514 of JAOTAX010000007.1, forward strand.
GTCGGCGAACCAGTGAAGACTCTTCTCAGGTAGTTGGTAAAATCACAGAAGGACAGTGCAGATCCATTAAGATTGGAGATGTCAGCTACTCAATCGAGACTCTTGTGCACCTGATTATGCACTTTAGGCCATTAAGTATTGTGTCTTCAATTGGAGATGTTCTACACCTATTTGGAAGATAAGTTCCACATCTAACCAACCCTGATGATTTAAATCTCCCAGAGCCAAACCTATCTGCTCAACCTCCTGCCCTTATAATCAGTGAATCGGCTGTTATATCTTCAGATGCATACAGCACTACTATTGCTTGTGAAGTAGAACAACAGAAGGATGATGATCGGCCTGCTTCAATAAGTGACTTACGAAGGGAAGTAGCTTAAATATGGCAAAACCTCAAGTCACTCCGCATGGAAATGAAGACAATGTTTTCAGAGATAATGAAGCATCTACAGTCATAATTCTTTTTGATCAATAACAAATAGGGGGAGAAAAGGAGAAAAGGAGAAAGGTAAAAGGCAGAAAGACAAAACAAAAATAGGGAGAGCAAGTGAAGAAGAAAAGAGGAAGTGAAGAAGAAGAGAAGGAGAGAAAAAGAAGAACGACAAAAGAAGAAGATTATGCCTAATAATCTTTCAAGTGTATATAGTTGTATACTGTATACCATATTATCAATAATACTTTCTTTCTTACTACTATGACTATTTGTTATCATCAAAAAGGGGGAGATTGTTAAGTCAAAATGACTTTACGTCTAATGATTTTGATGAAGACCAAATAATGAGAAGAAAAGAAAGTACGACGGAAGCGAAAAGAAAAGTGAGACGAAAGCAAAAGCAAAAATGAGACGGAAGCAAAACAAAGTGAGACGGAAGCGAAAACAAAAATGAGACGGAAGCCAAAAGAAAGTGAGACGGAAGCAAAAAACAAAGTGAGACGGAAGCAGAAACAAAATGAGACGGAAGCGAAAACAAAAGTGAGACAGAAGGCAAAACAAAGTGAGACGGAAGCGAAAACAAAGTGAGACAAAAGCCAAAGCCAAAAAATGAGACGATAAAAGTAAGACGAAAGAAACTGAGACAGATGACCCGATACTACGTCGGATGATTATCAGTTTGAGTTGGTTATAGAACTTAACTGAATAACTGATTTTTTAAAGATCAAGAAACAAGAAGAAAGAAGCAGTTATCAAGAAGCAGTTGAAGGCGAAGGCTATAAATACGAGTCAGAGTCGAAAATCGAAGAAGTTACGAAGTTAGAATTTTTCGAAAGAGTTAGTGAAATTCAAAAGCTAGAAATCTTATTGTGCTAAACTTAGAGCTATTCTTATCTGTAACAAAGCTCGAAACATCTTTCAGTTGAAAGAAGGAAAACATATAGCCTGAAGAGGCTAAGTGAGAAAAGAATACTTGTTGTAGAGACCTAAAGAGGCTCGGAGAAAAGAATACTTGTATCTTTGCAAAGTATAGTGAAATCTCAGAAAGGATTCTGAGGACTGGACGTAGCCCACGGTTTGGGGTGAACCAGTATAAATCTGTCGTGTCGACTCGCTCTCAACTCTCAACTACTACTCTTACTGCTTTATACAAGCACTTAGAAATAAATTACAATATTTCGTTATACTGATTTTCAATAATTTCTGAAAACAAGTTTTATAAGAAGTTCTAGAAAAGGGGATTACCGAAAAAGAACACACAATTCAACCCCCCTTCTTGTGCATTTGATATCGAATACTAAGACTATACTAACGTGTGATTTACTTCAATTATAACAAAGAGGATTGTTGAAGAGAGCAAGTTGTGCGGATAACTTATCATTTAAGGAGAGTTAAAAAGACACGTCATTTTTTTTTAGAAACCAACTTTCATATTGCTCGTTGTTTTAGATATAGTAATTGCCGCAATATTTAAGATCTGTCACAGCTACATTGGTAATGTATCTTGTGAAATCCTTATTGATATTATTTATCTTAGACCTTTATCCGTACACCTCTTGTAGTAGTAAGATGTAATTAAAATCACATATTATCAACTAAGGTATAAAAGAACCCACCAATAAAGATATTAAATCTCTTTCCTTCAATATTCTCTATCATTCTTAGTCTATTAGATAGTCTCCCATTATAAACCAAAACATTGCCAAGGTGTGGTGTAAAACCCCTGAACCTTTCCTTTCGTTGAATATAATTTTTATTTTCGGTGAATAGTATTTTCAGATGAATAGTGAATTTGGTTGAATAGTGATTTGAGGGACGCTACCCCAAAAAGAATTGAAAATATTCGGAATAATTATTAGAGTCTAATGATACTGAAATGGATCGAAAACAAGGCCGATTGGATGGATTTTGGGAGTTTTGAAAGTTTAGGACTAAAATGCCCTTTTTGGAAAAATAATCGATATTGGTGATTTAAAACCCATTTGAATTTTTTTAAAACATCCAATCAATAAGTATTGACCCTAATTAGAGTCTTTCATGGTCAATTTGATAATAAGACGGTTACAAATTATTTTCAGAATGTAATTTGGTTAGTTGGTGAAATAAATTCATTAAAGGTAATTCACTATTTTTGTATAAAAGTTAGTGGATTAATGTGTCATTAGCGTGGAACAATTAGAGAGTGACATGTGTATCATTAATAGAGAGTATAAAAGGCAAAAATAAGACAAGGTTGCTTCATTCTTTAACATAAACATAAGAGACCAAAAACTAAAAAGAAAAGAAGAGAGAACCAAAGTGACTTTCGGCCATGAAGAAAGGGGATCGAAGAAGGAAGCTGCCATTTTTGATGGATTTGGAGCATGACTTGGAGAGATCTTGATCAAGACTAAGTGCTTACCAATTATCCAAAAAGATTGGAAGATAGAGTCGCAAGTTTTCCTAGCTTAAAATTTTAAATTTTTTGGGTTTTTAAGTGGGATGGATGTGTTTAAGATCAATGGTGATTTTTGACTTGCCATTGAATAGATAATAAGCTTAGAAGCATTTAAGACTTGAAAACAAGAAAGTAACCCAAGAAAATCAAGATTGGAAGAATCAGCCATGGCTAGGTCTTTTTAGTGTGATTTGATCTGAAATTTTATTTTTGATGTTTTATGATGCTCATAACATGGTTTTGATGCCAATAAAGTAAAGAAATGAAAACAGAATTGATTTGGAATTGGCTTTGATTGAAATTTGGCCAAGGGTGTATGATTATATAAAAATTCGTAATAAAATTTTATGGCTTAAATGTGTGTATTAGAATGTCATGGAAGTGAATATGGATCGGTTTTAAGTGCTAGAAATCAAATGGAATTGAATTGAAAAAGTTTAATGTGAAATATGTTAAGTTAAGCCTTAAGAGCATTTTTAGTATAAAATTAGGGTTATAATGTAATGACCATGTCAATGTGATTAAGGGTGGTCATTAAGTGCATTTGTGGCTTTGGAATTGTTAAATGAAGTGTTATGTTATTATTTGAAAAAACTTAGTATATGGGTGTATGTGGAAAGTAATGAAGTTGAAATGGTTTATAATGTGTTTGGATGATACTTGATATGGATCTTATGAGAATAGTGTTGAAAAATTGGAAAGAAAATAAAATGACAATATAAGTATATGTGGTGAGTACAATTTGGTCTTAAGAGGAAATGTAGTTATTGGTATGAGTTGTTGAAGTTTGATTATGGTTATGGTGAATTAATTGGGTGAGATAGTCTTTTGAAGATATTGATAAGTTATAATGGGTAAAAGATGGTATTTAAATAATTTTTTAAGTTAGACTTTGAAACGGAAAACAATAGGTTAGTATGTGAAAGTAAGCGGAAATACGATTAGTGTACATGTTACACGATTAAATATTAATCTCGAATTCAGCTAAACAGAATATAAAGTTTTAATGCCTTATTTTTGAATTTGGAAATAAATGTCTAAGCGAAATGTGGTTTATGCAAGTAAAGGAGAGGCAAAAAACGTGTGAGTGTGCTTGGCGATAAGTTGCAAAACAGTAAATGTATTTTAATTACTTTATATGAATAAATTATTTGCAAAAGAATTGGACATGTGATTTTAAATTGTATGATTATGAGTTTTAAGTGAATGATACATTACGAGTGAATATTGCTAATATAAGCTTATATTTTAGTACTATATGAATTGAAGTTTGAAAGTTGAATTTCATATGATTTAATGTTACATTGAAATTATGTTATTCGTTGATAAAGAGGAAAGATGATTTTTTTAATCTACGGTACACTGTCAAGTTTTATACATGTTATTATACCGATGTATTGTGGTTAACCTAGTGCTAGTAAGCGATGTAAAGCTAGCTCCGTAACTAGTGGTTAACTAGTTGCGTGTAAATGATACAGAACTAGCTCTATAACTAGCGGTTTATAGTGGTAAACTTAGTGAGGGTAAACAATGTAAAACCAGCTCTGTAACTAGTGGTTAACCAGTCATGAGTAAGTGATGCAAAACTAGTTTCATAACCTTATACCTTGGGGTACCATATGGCAAAGAAGTTAGTGGTAAGGTATGTCGTGTAAGAAATTTAATGACAATAATAATACCGTCACTATTTATTTTATGAGTAACTTGAGAAATTTGATTTCAGAAGGCATATATGTTTTATATTGGCATAAGATATAAAATGAATTTGTTTTAGGGAGGTTCAAATTGTTAAATATGATTTGCATAGAAAAGTTGACACTTGATAAGCTCATTTAACTCACACCTTACTTTTTGTTTTCAAAATAAAACCTCTTAGGTACACGCACAGGGGTTTTAGCAACAAAGACTCTACCTCACAAGAAGTCAACTTTGTCACGTGCTGTTGTGTATGAATTTTTACCTTGTAAATATTCTTAGAACTACTACATATCTTCGAATATGTTTTTGGAATGTACATTTGTGTAAAGAATGCATGTATATAAAGGTTCTTAAATGAAATGTATGCATATGTTTTAGCTTTTTAAAGTTTATTGATGTAATTGTTTGAGGTTGTTTGTGAATGGACTTGAAGTCTAAAATTTATAGTTGAGAAATTAGTGTGATTATAGAAGTGTTTTAAACTTTTACAGAGACTTTGAAAATTTTGAAAATGTCAAAATAAAGTTATTGTGTTATCGAAATTTTTAATAAAAATAATTTCGAAAAAAAACTCCACTGTTTATATTTATTAATGTTGACTTAATGTTTTTCGATAAAAAGATAAATCAGCTTAGGTCTACGAGAACTTTCTAGTTAGATCAGATATTAACTGGAGGGCTACCGTGAGATGTTGAACATAGTGCCTAGTCGTTTCAGAATAGGGGCTGTCATGTGAGATTAAGTTCCATGGTGATTGTAACTTGTAACCTTTGTTATTAGTATTATTATGTAATTATATTTTTAATTTAATTTACTTATTTAAAAAATATTTATTAAAGAGTAATTATCAGGGATGTGAATACCGTTCTGTATTGATCGGACAGTATCATACCAGCCGAAAAATGGGACAATATTAAGGTTATTGATACCGACCGTCAATATCAGAATTTTCGGATAATATCGCCGGCATAGTGAGTTTTAAAAACTCAAGAGACATTTTAGCAAAAATGAAAGATTTTAACATTTTTCAAAATCCCCCTCGCCGTAGTGAAAATCGAAGAAGAATAAGAGATGAGACTGATCAGAGAAGCCAAAAGAGAAAAAAAAAAAAAAAAAAAAAAACGTAGTTGTTTCCAAAGAAGATGAGCAAACATTTAACACCAAGGAGCAAGCAATTCATCTGCTTCCTCTCTCTTTCATTTTTTGCGTTTCTCTGTCACAGACACTCTCCAGCACCATGGAACCAACTTAAGAGCTTGAGAGCTTGCCATGTTACACTGTAAGTGAGAATGCTACTCACGTATGGTGTTTATAAAGAGACAAAAAGTAAACAGGAAAGGTGATTGACATCTATGGTGGTTGGGGATAATAAAGAGGTTGGCCTAGTATGTTTCAACGGTGATAAATGCTGAAGAGAAGAAGAGGACAGAAGATACTCAGGACAGTGATTCAACAATTATTGAAGTGTTGTACAACCTAATCTAGTCATAGGTTCTGAGCAATGTATTAACGATTTCAGGCCTAAAAAATTTATAGTTGAATTAAGTTTAAAAGATATTAATATTATAATATTTTATTTTAAAAGTTTTTAATTTTTTAAAGGTTTTTAATTTTTTAAAATTACTAATTCGGTTAAAAATTAACAATTAAATACATATGACATGAATATAACACATCAACTAATAAAATGTTAATTATATGATGATATAATTTATTTCTTAAATTTGAATTGAGCAAATTAAATTGAGTTCAAACTAATAATTTATTATAATTATTTTAAATTATTAAATACTTTGCATTGTTTTTAATTATATATTTTTTATGATAATTGTTTTTCTATATTAATTGTGGTTATTATTTATATGTGAAATATCTGAAAATTATTATTAATAAAATAAATAAATTGTTATTATTTTAAATTTTTATTATTATGATTTTTGAGACAATATTTAAGTAAAATTATAAAGTATATAGTACAGTATACTAACGGACTATTTTGTAATTTTTAAAAAAATTTATGAACTATTTTATAAATTTAAAAAATTGTCCGAAACGGTACCCTGTATTGACTAGTACTAGTGCAATACTATATTAGAAATTAATCCGGTATCAAAACCGGTACCATATTCATAACTTCAATAATTATGTCAATTCTAATTTTGTATATATTTTAATCATATTATTATTATTTCATGTTAAGTAGTTTAACTTAAAATTTAACCACAAAATTTTGGCATTGCATTTGCCTGTGCAGTTGTTGAATCGCGAAGCTTAATTGACTTGAGAATGTAAAAACTCTGAAGTCCCAAATCCACATCAGGCTTTCCCAGAGAATGGGCTTATTCTGTGGCCCAATTCATGACGTTACTATAATTCTGAAAACAGTTAATCAACAGTTTCCTCCCGTCCCTATAAAACTTGTCTTTTCTTTTTCAATCACCTCATTTATATTTGAAGTTTTACCATATATTTTTTTCTTTGAAAGCTCATATTTCAATCATTGCCAACTTATATTAGTGAAGTTGCTTTGCCCACATCTGACGCAAGAATTCTTCTATGCCTTATGTTTGTGATATTTTAAACCTGTACTATTTAATTTTATCGACACATTTACGTTAATCTTACGTAAATGTATTGATAAGATCTAATAGAATAAAGTATGGACTGATTTATGAGATATTTCAGACATTTGTGTCCAAATAGTATGCAGTGCAGTACAACGCCTGTACTTAATATTTGTACTGCATGAACTTCTGTGTTCTGATATAAAAACGCAGACATGTTTCAACCTCTAACCAGATATCTTCCTCCTTCTTTCTACATGTTAATTTCCTTCTGATTATCTCCATGCCACGCACGATGAGATGACACGAGAGGGACTGGGACTTGGAGTGATTCAGTGGACATGGAATATTTCTTCTGGTGGGCAGTTTTATGGCATGAAATGGTTAGTACAGTACTCAAATTTTCTTTTAAATTATTCACTGACGTGTTAAATATTTGCAAGGAAAAACATATTATACATGAAAAATCAATTTTTATTTAAGTTTTCTACATTAATAAAATATTGAAAATTTATCCCATTCCTAAATTTTATAATCGAAGACTTAACTATCACAATGATATCGTCTGTTCTATTCCTTCTACTTTTACTCTACGCTATCTACGAGAAGACAGGCAATAACAGGAATAGGGGGACAAAACATAGGATCTCGTAACACTCCTTTTCAAACTTTTGTCAAAAAATTATAAATCTATGCCAGCTGCAAACTATTTGTATTCAACGTACATTTTAACTTTGCCACTTTCTTATGTGAAAGGGCAAGTTTTCAAATTGAAATTGACTGATTGATTGCAGCTACGCTGCAGAGTTATGTACGTCGTAAGACACTCCGGGCATGGTGGTCCAAGCTGATTGATCATACTGACAAGGAAAACGTGAGATGTATGGCTGCTCCTGGTACAAAGAAATTGTCGGTGTCTGCGTGTTGAATTATGGAGCTCACGAGGATTAGTTAAAAAGATAATGATGCCACGTAGCTACATGTCTAAGGTAGCTTTAACTTTCCCTTTATTAAATTGGTATGGGATCCACAACTGTGTTCAAACAGCACAACTCCAATTCTACGACCACTCTTCCTTGCTAATCTTTGCATCACGTCGAGCAGAGCAACGATCATTCGAGCTCGACGTTCTATGATTTTCGAGGCTGGCACGTAGCTCCTACACTACTCCACATGTTTGCATGAATGATTACAAGTTCAATTATTTCAAGTATGCTCCTACTTCCAATAAAAGAAAAGATATTCTCAGATCTTACAATTCGAAACTTAGAATTCGTGAATGAAAGTTCCAGCTACCTCGATGATGTAAAAAGAAGGAATGATTGATATGTAAAAGCCAAGAGGTAGCTAGCTAGTTGAAGTTGTTAAATACTATTTTTTTTAGAAGTTGTTAATTATTAATAAAGCAACAAATGCCACCCCATCCCATCGGTGTGTCCATCAAATAGCCTCAAAATGATATCATTTCTGATCTAAAAATATAAACTGTCCATCGTAAACGTTGAAACGTAACGGTCATAAGCCAATCAGTGACACATTCTGTAAAATTTAAGACACGTTGCCACACATGTTTCGGGTGCATGATGAACACGAGCTATTGGAGCCCGAAGAATAGTGCTGAGTTTGGTTCTCAATTTTCCAAAATCATCATGAATTGCATTTTGAATTATCATTAAAATATAATTTATATTTTAATATTTCAATCATTTAATTTTCACTTTAATTTTCAAACTATATTTTAGGGTTAATTATAAAAAAATTCAAACTTTCGTCAATTTTTTAATTATAGTTCTAACTTTAAAAAATAGCAATAAAATATCCAAATTTTTACTTTTAATTCTAATCTAAACTTTAAAAATTAGCAATAAAATACTCAAGCTTTTAATTTTTTTTAATTCTAGTTTAACATTATCGGATGTTCTCTTAATATTCTCAGCCATTTATTTTTTGTTTGTTCTTCTAACACCCCAAACTTCTCGTATTACAGCATACTGCATTAGTAAGCTCTTCATTTTTAATTCGTTCTCCTGATGTCTTTAGTGTGAGGGTGTCAAGGTTGCATAATCTGAAAATCGAAGATTGAGAGTATCGAAAGAACAAATTGAAAATAAAGGAAAAAACTAAAATCAAACTGTAAGGTCGTCGAGGCTGTGTAATCTAATTTAGATCATTTTTAAACAATGACGCCGTTTTAATTATGCGATTAAATAACATCGTTTCATTAATCTTTATTTGTTATGTTAATTTTAGCTAACGTATATTAATAGTTAAGGTTTCTAAAACATATGTCAAGCTACATTAGCAAACTTAACGGAAACACTAACGTTAGGCTAGAATTGAAACAAATTGAAAGTTTGGGCATTTTATTGCTATTTTTTGAAGTTCGAGTTAGAATTGAAAAAATTGAAAATTTGAGCATTTTATTGCTATTTTTTGAAGTTCGAGTTAGAATTGAAAAAATTGAAAGTTTTGGCATTTTATTGATACTTTTTAAAGTTCGAGTTATAATTGAAAAATTGACAAAATTTTGAATTTTTATTGATAATTAACCCTATACTTTAAATACACGAAAAATTAAATAAAAATAGACTTTGTTCATTAAATATCACGTCAATAATAATATAATAGTAATTTTTAAAAATTTATTGATAGGCTTCACTACCTATCAATAATATATGTCACGTAATAGTGGAGCCCATATGACTTATTTTAAACATTTAAAATTGTTAATAATTTTAATTAGTTTATTTTTTCTTGATCTTAATTATATTACTTAAGTTTTAACTAAATTCTCTAACCTAACTAGAAACCCTATTTTTCTTCTATTCCATCAAAGCTTTTAATTTAAAGAGGGCTATTAATAATTTTAATTAATTTAGTTTTTCTTGATCTTAATTATATTAGTTAAGTTTTAACTAAATTTTCTAATCTGACTAGAAACACTATTTTTCTTCTATTCCATCAAAGCTTTTAATTCAAAGAGGGCTATTAATCTATAACAACTTCGCCAACTTGTTTATAACTACAATTGTAAGACCTTAACAAACATCTATCGTGATTAGGTCCTCTTCATCTCCATAATTAGCCCTATCCTTTTCTTCATTTTCTTTATCTTCATTTAGGATTTTGGAATCAACACAAGACCTGTTAGGGTAAATCTCAATATCACGAATGAAAAAGCACACAAACCATCTTGTACTATATCTTTTAAGAGAAAGTTTCCGTGTTATGCTATCAACAACGGTCACATTTAGGTGAGGGTTAGAGTATGTTACTACTATTAGGAGTAGAAATCGAGAACTAGGTTAAATGAGAGGTAGAGTATATTGTCCTAAAATTTATAGTGCTTTCATAGTGTATGAGAAGGGTGTTGTTCAATATGGAGTAGTGGTCAGTGGTAGTAGATTGGAAAAGGAAAGAAAAAAGAAAAGAAAGAAAAAGAAACACATGAAGATTGATTCAGAACTATATATGATCAACTATCCAAGTATAGCAGGGAATACAATGTTCTTACAAAGAAGCTGACATTAAGGAGGAAATGAACTAGCAAAAGCTCCAAACAAATTGTACAGACACAATGACTTATTGAGTATGATGAATAAATTGGAGGGTACATGCATTTTTACAAAGATATATTTGTAGATCAAGGCCTGGAGTTCTAACTCCATCCATTGTATGATGAATAAATTGGAGGGTACAAGCATATGCTCTCATTGGTGAGTATTAACAAAGACCATGACATTAAATCTCAAGAAAAGAGTTGTTTGGTGCAATGACATTGTATTAGGGACAGATACATCATCACTTTTGGCCATCTTCAAAATCCTCTGATCATCATAAGGCAACCATTCGTGCATAGCTGAACTAAATTTAAAAATCTTTCTTTTAGTCTCAGGAGTTGAGACTTAAGAAGAAGCTCCAATATTTT
>JAOTAX010000007.1:1256594-1273513 GCA_025629825.1 Erythroxylum guanchezii
GAGAAGAGGAGAAGGAAAGAAGTTATCAAGGTAAGTTGAAATTCTGGTTTCAATTTCATCTTTCTCTTTCGATCTGTCTTTCATATTCTTAAAGCATGAAATTGAAGAAACTCAAAGAATGAAAGTTGTAGATATAGATCTTAACTTGACCTCTATGAAAGTGGCTTGACAAAATAGTGACTAGATCTCATTTTATGCTTGTTTCCCTAATAATACCTGTGACAGACCCCTGTGTAGGAACCTTGTAATATTTCCTGATTTTTGAGGAGCTTAGAGTCCGAATTAGTGAAAGTATAAAACATATAAAAATGATTATTGATGTCTTACTAATGCTTCTATGAAACGGTTTTAATAGGAGATTTATTGATAATGATTTATTGAGGTTTGAGTATTAGTTGCTAGTATGTTTCGTACCAGAAATAGGGAATAATTCGGATGGAGATTATATTTTAAAGTGAGATACTGTTTTTGTAATTTTTGGATATATTAAGACTAATGGAAGTCTAGCTTCGAGGGGGTCATGACATTTGGATTTTTGTAGAGAGAGTTATGATTAAAAGAAGATAACTTGTTCATAAAGGAAGGTTTAGGTAAGTATTGTCTCATCTTTCTCTACATTATGATTTTGAGTTTGGTGTTAAGATATGTTGTTCTCCATGCTTGAATATACATGAAATATGGTTTAGATGAATGAAATGAGTCATGGAGAAGCTCCCTTAAGTCAAAACAAAAATGCCCTCTCTTTGGTGAAAGTTGTGAATTTTTGGATATCTTTTGGAATTGATGATTTAAATGAATTCTATGGTGTTAATTGTACATGTATAATGTGAATTGATGATGAAAAATGAAGAAGAAGTATGTTGGGTAGGCTTGGTCAAAATGATGGAAGAAGGAATGGATTAATGTGATGAGTTGTCTAATCATGATAAATGTAGCTTAAATGAAGGGAATTGGATTGAATGGAGTGGTGAAATGTGTCATTGCTTGGAAGTGTTTACTATATAACAGGATAGGAGCATGAATTACTATGATAAAGTCTTGAAAATGTGACTTGAAATTCATGCACATTAGGTATTTGATAAAATGTTTAAGTGAACTTGGCTTAGGATTTAAGGATTCGTAGTGACATACATTGAAAGCGGCATTCATATTTACTTAGAGTAAACTTGAATCGTTGCTTAGATTGATGAGTAATGGCCTAATGTGCTTGGATAAAAATTTGCTTAATTATGTTCTGAAATGAGAAGTATTGGATTAAAGGCATTAAATGCCTTAGAAAAAGCAAAAGAAAAGTTAACATGAATACTAAGGAAGTAACAATGTGAGGAGTTTAATGGTCGAATCCTATAGATTAAAGAGAGTGATATTGTGTGTTATACACTTATGTGATGATGTATACATATGACATATATGTTTGAGTAGTAAATACATTGTATATTTTTTAATGTATAAAGGCTCGGGAGCTATAAATTAAGGAGCTTATACTGAGGATTGTTAAAGTTGAGTGAGTGTACACCTTCTTTTAAGGTGATTTAGGGAAACCATATTTCTCAAATAGGATTAGATCTGAAGACAAGTATGATGACTTGTAAGTGAATTTTGAACCTAGGCAACATATGGTAGAATTGAATTTCAAATGGAAGTTAATATACTTAGGTATTTAATAAATGGCATTGTTTTGAACAACTATACATTTAGAGTACAAAAGATGGCTTTTATTTCAAGAGAAATGCTTTGGAATTTACATATGCATAATTGAGTCATACATGCTGCATGTTTTTGTTCTCTTTCAGCTTAAAGCCATGGGAAGGTTTCATTTTATCGGTTGGACTGATAAATAAAGGCATAGTGCTTTACTTGATTTTTGTACTTAATATTTATATATGATTTTTGTGATTGGTGAGGAAATAATTGGCCAATCATGTGCTGGGCACATCAGAATAAGTGACCCCCATACCTTTGACGCTGGTACAGAAAAGTCAAGTCCCTATATCGACATCTTTCTACGGGAGTTGCGAGTGATTCCACACCTAGGGTCTGGACACCAACGAGTTCATCATCTAGGGTTATGACGCTCTTATCGACTATAGTCCGAGCTCACCACGGATGAAAATCGAGCCAACACCTGAAATCGATGGTTGTGCACACTAGTTTGGCCGACTAGTGGTGACACATATGATTGTTTTGGCTTATTCTGATATTTGTTTTCTAACGAGATTTGATTTATACATCTAATTTTTTTCAGCTTTTGTGTACTGGAACTGGAACCTATGTTCATCGGATGAGTGATTAATAGGCTAGGCCTATATGATTCCTAACCAGTATACGTTGAGTCATAGGCTAGGCCTATGTATTTTTATTGTGATGTATGCTCACTTCATAGGTTGTTTACACTGTTTTGGTCTGTATCAAGATCTAATTGTGATATATGTTTTTCCTGCACACTGAGTACATAATGTACTCAACCCCTCTGCTTTCCAATCATGCAAGTTAATTTTGTGAGCTTGAGGCTCTGAGTATATCGTGCGGTCTTTAGACATTTTCGGGGCATTACCGCCCGTGGGTAGTTTCTGTTTGTACTTTTGTTGTATAGTGGCTCATGAACTTTTTTTTGTATTAAGTTGGTTATGTTGATATACTTATAAAATATGTTGATATACTTTATGATTTTATAAATTAACTCTTGACTGTCTTATACTTTGTAAAAGACCTATGTATGAACTTTGATACTGTTGTTGAGATTGTTTTGAGTAGATTTTAAAGTCCTAAAGTTATGGTAAAATTTTTGGTGTGAATATAGAAGTGTGTTTAAAATTGTTTGCAAGCTTTGGGATTTTTAAAATATAACTGTTGTGCTGCTCAAATTTTTCAAAAAAAAAAGAGCAAGATATTCAGTTAGCCTTGCATAGTCGGATTAAGGATACCGTGAGTTTCCTTAAACTGGTTATGTCACGATTGTCATAGGCCCGATGTGGTACCGGGTCGTGATAATTAAATTAGTATCAGAGCCGGTACTCAAACCTTTGTGCAAACTAGGCTTGGCACTAAAGAGGGCTGGGCCCTAAGGGAGTGGAGATTGTGAATATCGATTGGAGAGGAGAACGAAGTACGCCTTATAAGGGTATGGATACCTCTCCCCCAAAAGAAGCATCTTCCCAAGGGTGGGAAGAGCAAAACCGTGAGGGGTTTGGCCCGAGGGGCAACCCAAAGGGGATAATATCTGTGGGCGAGTGGTCTGGGCTGTTACACAACGACATTGCCTCCAATGGTTCCTTAGTCGTCCCCTCTCTTTGCGAGCCTAGTAAGATCGAGATGTACTCTTCGACTTTCTACGTTGCTTGTACGACTGGTGGTCTTCTCAGCTGTGGTTTAACTCTCATGGCAATTATTCCTCTTGATTTCATTAAGAGTAACATACATATTGACCCTGTAAAGTATAGAAGCATTTCATCTGGTTTTGGAGTTCTTTTAAATGAACAGAATGTGAACTTTACAGGTGGTTACATTGCTGGGGTTTTCTGTGCGATGGTGTCTCATTCTGATAATCTAATCTCCTTTCTCTATGATGTTAAAGGAGCAATTGCTGGTGATGTTGTGAAGAAGATGGGTGGTGAAAAGAAAATAAGATCATTCATTTTTTATCCATTCTGTAAACCTCCATAACCTTGGGGACAAGGTTTTCTAAAGGACAAAGAATTGTTACATATAAAAATATTATAGCTATTACATAGCTATAACTGGTATAAAACTATAACCGTATCCCTCACGAGGTGGATATGAATTAGCTATTGTCTCTCTCTCTCTCTCTCTCTCTCTCTATAAAGTTCTCTGTTCTTCCTCTTCTTTCTGAACTCTTCTCTTTCTCTTTCTCTTCCTCTCTCTATTATGTTCTTCATTTTTTATTCTCAACACTATGCGCTGAAACTAGAGGTGATTCGACTATTATATACATTTATTTCCAAATATTTAAAGCCTATCTTAAATTGTGGAAAAGGATGAGAACTTTTTGAAAAGGTTTGAGATTCTTGTTCTTTACTATAAGAATCTGTGATATAATAATTGTTCATTGTTGTGACTATGCTGGCAGAGATTTAGTTTTGTTTTGAAAATTACAGAAATAATGATGATCAATATATACTCCAGGAAACGGAATCTCACACTTTTCTTTCTTATTACTATATCTAAAAATTTAAATGTTTTAGCATTTTATTAACGATAATATCAAATTTCCATTGGTTTTTTTAATTTATTGAGACTACTCTTTCTCAGTCTTCTATTTTTATATTTAATCTTCCATAAAATGGCAATTAAATGAGTTTTGTGGTATATAATATATAAATCCTCTGTAAAACAAACTGAGTTACAAAAAGCCGGCAAGAATTCAGTTACAAATTATTTAAGAAAAATACTAATAAAATGCTAACCACTCTTGTCGTATTTGGAAAGTAAATTGAGGGCATGCTATTTTTCGTTAAAAAATCTTTTGTTTTGAAATTTAATAAAAAATACAATGAAAAAACTCATTGAAGGTCCTAAAGAAAAAATACAAGTAACAACAATTAGTTACCTAACTATTAATTACTCACTCAAACCAAAAATTTCCAATGATAAAAAAGTGGCAAAGTCTAAGGTAATAACAATAACCATCTACAGTTTAATAAGACAACTAGGGCCAAAAGATTGTTGGGAGAAGTTACAAATTAAATCTCACAGGTAAAATAAGCAAGGAAATAACATGCAAAAATTTAACGTGGTTCACCCTCTAATTTGGGCTACATCCACGGGCCAAATTCTGAATAAAACTTCCACTAATGAAAATAGCAAGTACAAAGAGTGAAAAATGATACAACAAAATAGTAGTATTCACACACAAGGTGTTTCCCCAATTTACTATCCCTAAGATATATGTTCACTATTTTGTCACTCACCCTTTTAGGAAAACGTTTCCTAAAATACTCCAAATTCACTCTCTCACGCAAAACTTTAAACACACAAGTCTCTCTAACTCACCACATATACATGTATTAAAACACGCACCTATGAAAGAGGGAGGGATGGTCTTTATAAAGACCCTCCACCGCCTTTGCCACAGCTTGCATGCAACTTGTGGACAACTTGCATGCACATGTTACATGCAAGTTGTTCATAGCAACTTGTCTTTTTTTTTCTAAATACCTAAATCTAGAATGGTGATACCATGTATGTTGGTACCGCTTTATGATTCTCCCTTACCAACTACATGGTATTTACTATCATTCCTACAGATGATTGACAGAACTCAAACTTTCCCCCTGGGTAGAACTTTTGTCATCATTTCTGATCCATTCTCATCTATATGAATCTTCTCAAGTTATAATAGCTTCTTCTCTAACACCTCTTTGATCCAGTGATATCTCACATCAATATGTTTTGATCTTAAATGGAATGAGGAATTTTTTGCAAGGTGAATAGCGTTCTGCCTGTCACAAAATAATTGATGTCTATCTTGATGAAAACCAAGTTCATCTAAGAATTTCTTCATCCCTAGGAGCTTCTTGCATGCTTTAGTTTCAGCAATAAATTCTGCTTCAATGGTGGATAGAGCAATACATTTCTATAATTTTGATTGTCATGACACTACTACCCCTGCAAAGATAATTAGGTAACCTGAAATAAACTTTCTCAAATGAACATCACTGGCAATGTCTACATCTGTGTATCTAACTAACACATGCTTGATAGTTTCAAAACATAATCATATTTTGGAAGTGCCATATAGATATCTGAGAATCCACTTCACAGCATCTCAATGTTCCTTACCAAGATTTAAAAGTAACCTACTCTACTCACTACTCCAATTACGTGAGCAATATCTGGCCATGTACATGCCATGGCATACTTCAAACTTCTAACCGCAGAAGTATAAGGGACTTTTATCTTCTCTTCATTGTCTTCATCCATCCAAGGGCATTGTTTAGTACTCATCCTAAAGTGATTAGCAAGAGGACAACTAACTGCTTTAGCTTTATCTTAGTTAAACCTTTGAAGTACTTTCTTAATGTATTTTTCTTATGATAACCATAGTTGTTGGAGCCTCTGTCTCTGATAATCGTCATACCAAGAATTTGTTTTGTTGGCCCCAAGTCCTTCATGGCAAAAGACTTACTTAACTGCTTTTCAAAATGTTGATCCTGTTGATATTTTGGCCAATAATCAACATATCATCAGCATAAAGTAAAAGGATAACGAAATCATCACTAGAAAATTTATGTACAAAAACATAATGATCCGAAGTAGTCTTCTTATAGCCTTGCTCCCCTATAACTATTTCAAACTTCTTATACCACTGTCTCAGTGCTTGTTTTAAACCATAAAGGCTTTCCATCAATCTACACACAGAGTCATCTTTCCCTTTTTCCTTGAAACCCTCTAGTTGCTCCATATATATATCTTCTTCCATATCTCTATGAAGAAAAGTTGTCTTGACATCTAATTGCTCAATTTCTAAGTCTAAACTTATTGCTAAATCGAGCATTGTACGGATGGATGTAATTTTCGCAACTGGTGAAAATATCTCGTCAAAATCAATACCTTTTCTTTGGTTGAATCCATTAATAACCAATTTAGCTTTGAATCTTAGATGAGGATTGTGTTCATCATGCTTAAACTTGAACACCCACTTATTTTCCAAGCTTTATTACCCTTTGGCAACTTTACTAGCTCAAAAATTTTATTCTCACGCAAGGACTTCATCTCATTTTGCATGGCTTCAAACCATTTCATCTTATGTTCATTTATCATAGCCTTTTGAAAATTCTTAGGTTCTCCCCCATTAATAAGTAACACATACTAGTCGCTGGAGTATCTAGTGGCTTATCTTATTCAGTAGATCTCCTTTTTAGAACTTAAGCAGTCTTTGGTGCTAGTGGTTGATTTCGGACATCATCTTCATCAAAATTTTCATCTGATTGATTTTGAAGGGGGCATCATCATCAACTATGTTTGGCTGGCGATTATCAACTTTATCTCTAAATTATCTTGGCACCATTTTTGGAGGAATTAACTCTAAGTCCACCAGGTCATCATTTCTTTTTGGAACATCCTTTTTCACTTTGTCAAGATCTTCAATAAGTATAACATCATGGCTCTAAATCAACTTCTTTTGTACTAGATCATAAAACTGATAACTGAATTTATCTTCTCCATAACCAATAAATATACATTGGCGAGTCTTGACATCAAGATTGGATATCTAATCTATATAGACATAAGCTTTGCAACCAAATACCTTCAGATGATCATAGAAAACATCCTTTCCTGATCATACTTTCTCCAGAACATCAAACTATGAAGAGATGCATTGTGAGCAATTTAATACATGGACTGTTGTGGATAAAGCCTCACCTCAAAATGTCTTTGGCAACTTTGTTTGTGACAATAGGCATCTAACTCTCTCCAACAAAGTCCTGCTCATCCTCTCAGCTAAACCATTCAACTGTGATGTCTTAGGAGTAGTTTGATGTTGAATACCATGCTCTTTGAAACAGATGTCAAATGATCTAATATACTCTCCACCATTGTCTGTTCGAATGCATTTCAACTTCTTCCTAATTTTTCTTTCAACTGAGGCATGAAATTGCTTGAAAATATCTATCACTTTATCTTTAATCTTCAAGGTGTATACCTACATCTTCCTAGAATGGTCATCAATGAAAGTCACAAATTATTGAGCACCACCTAGTGAATTTGACATTGGCCTACGTAGATGTGAGTGTGCCAAATCCAACACAACATAGATCTGAGTGAAGCAAATCTAAAACATTCTTCATTTTGGAAGGAGGGGAACTTTTGAAAGCAACTCTATTTTGCTTTCCTACAAAACAACTAGCACACTTCTTTAATTATACCTAGTCAACTCCAAATAGTGCACTCTTTTTCGCCAACTGAGTCATCCCCTTCTTACTCATATGATTGAGTCTCTTGTGCCATAATTCAGTTGCACCATCTTTCACTATTAGAATCACAATATCATTGGAGACGTTTGCCTGCATCTCGTACAACTTTGAGCACTTCTTACCCTTGGTGATTAGCAAGGAGCCTTTAGTAAGTTTCCATTTGCCATATTTAAAAGTGATGCAAAAACCTTCATCATCAAGTATGCCAACTGAGATCAGATTTAGGCGAAGATCAAGAACATGTCTGACATCTTTCATAGGTAGTCTCATGCCATTGTCTGTCCCTAAGTAAATGTTACCTTTTCTGGTGATTCTGGGTAAAATGTTATTTCCCATTTTAATGACAGCAAAATCTCCTTGTGAATATGATGAGAAGAGTTCTTTATGTGATGTGGCGTGAATAGTGGTACCACTGTAACCTATCCAGTTGAACTCACAGGATGCACTATTCACATCATTATCATATAAGATGATGTGAAAGTCATCAATGGTGGTATCCATCGATGCGTGTTCATCATCACTACTATCATCTTTCTTGACTTCTTTGCCTTTTTTCTTTCTTCTTTGAACTTTTGGTAGAACCTTTTGATGTGACCCTTCTTTTTGCAGTGATGATACTCAACGTTTGCATATTTATTTGATCTTCCTCTGCTTTTATCTCTAAAATTTGAACCTCTAGATTTGCTCCCCCTAAAACTTGTGACTAGAACTTCTAGCTATGTTGAAGAGGCCGAACTCTATGATCTCCGTCTCATCTCATCATTCAGAATTCCACTTTTTACAGATTCCATGTTAACAACACTGTCAACTGTAGAATTGGTGATTGAAATCTTTAAAGTCTACCAAAACTCTAGTAAAAAGGTAAGCATGAAAAGGGCAAGCACTTCATTATCGAACTTTATGCCCATTCCTAATAATTGATCTACAATCCCCTGAAATTCATTTAAGTGATCTACCACAAAGGTACCTTCTCGATATTTTATCTGTACTAATTTTGTCAAGTAAAATAATTTATTGTTACCGATTTTTGAGGTATATAACTCCTCAAGCTTTTTCCACAATGTCCTTGTGTGAGTCTCATTGCAGATATGATTATAAATGTTATTTTCAACAAATTCTCGAATAAAACTATATACTTGCTCATGCTCAAACGCCCACTCCTGGTCTGATTTATTTTCGAGTTTTGTTATGGTAAACACCGGTAAATACATTTTTGTGATGAATAGAAGATCTTTCATCTTGTTCTTCCATATGTGGTAGTTGGAGCCATTTAGGCTAATCATCTTGCTTATTTTTACCTCCATCTTCGATGAGAAATGCTTTGACACATAACCAAACCCGCTCTAATACCACTTGTTGGAAAAAAAATTACAAATTAAATCCTACAAGTAAAATAAGCGAGAAAATAACATGCAAAAATTTAACATAGTTCACTCTCTAATTTGGGCTACGCCCATGGGTCAAACTTCGAATAAAACTTCCACTAATGAAAATAGCAAGTATAGAGAGTGAAAAATGATACAACAAAATAGTAGCACTCACACACAAGATGTTTCCTAAATTTACTATCCTTAGGATAATATCCTCACTATTTTGTCACTCACCCTTTTAAGAAAATGTGTCCTAAAATACACCAAAATCACTCTCTTACACAAAACTTTAAACACACAAGTCTCTCTAACTCACCACCTATACATGTATTAAAACACACACCTATGAAAGAGGAAGGGAGGGTCTTTATATAAACCCTCCACCGCCTTTGCCACAACTTGCATGCACTTTGTTCATAGTTGCCTCTTTTTTTTAAAATACCTAAATCTAGAATGGTGGTAACGTGTATGTCGGTACACCCTTACAAAGAGCTTTCGGGAGAGATGAATGAACATTATATCCTTATACCCAATGATGAGGTTTGAATATACTGGATTCCTAAATGCAAAGAACCTTAGTTTCCAAAATGAGGGAAATTCCAACTGCATCCTCTACAATATAAAACACATTTGACTATAAAAATATTATCGCTAAAAGTCCCAAAGTTGTCACTAATAGTCATTAGCGATATTTGTATTCGTCGCCAAAAACGTCATCACATTCCCATGGTTGAAAACTATAGGCGAAGTTTTTCGCTAATCTTCTCTAATAATTTTTTGCTAGGCTTTATTTTCATAACAAAAACTATTAGAGACGTTTTTGAAATCATCGTCATTACCTTTTCGCTACGCTTATATTTTGTACGCTTATTAAGTCAAATAAAACACCCACAAATAAGAGATAATATTGTCTACTTCCTAACATGATAAAACATACTTTCAACTAATGACATTAGTATCCAAATTGCTAATACCTTCATAAGTTATACACAAAATGCAACAAGAAGTTTCAAGTCAGAAAGTCATGACGAGACAACGTTATTAAAATAAAATGAGTGTTTAGCCCTATTGACTTCTAGCAAAATGTGAATTGAAATCATATACTTTAAATTGTTGTTTCGCTCTTCATACAAAATGTGAAATTTTAACCAACAATGGAACATTACTAGTAATAATTCCCCTTATCATTCCTAACATATCTTAACATAGTTTGCACGTAAGAAAACAATGCATTATGCAAAACTCAAAAAACCGGTTTTAATTTTTTACTGATAGTGATCCATCACGGAAAGACTTCCAAACTGAAAAGAACCAGTGGACATTCTATACAAAAAGTCAGAATGAACTACCTACCTTGACCTTTGTACTTACTGTATAATTGATTCAACTATGTGTAACTTGAGGTTGTCATCCTACTATATAATCACCAACAAAAATCAAATTGTTTATTATAGGTCCATAACAAGCAAAGTCAGCAATTCATATGCACATTTATTTTGTGCATGTACATACGCATGCATACATAAGGGATCCGGTATGAAAATGGCGCATCAACTGATATAGGGAAAGAAGCACGATACAAACCTTAGTTGACATCTTAGCTAATTTAACGAGAAAAAAAGGACCAAAGTCAATAGCATGACCTCCATTTATGGAATTTCTCTTCTAACAATATACATACTCAATTAACTACTGATTCAATGGGCAAGAAAAGTTAAGGCCCTATAATCCTTATATGAAGTAACACCAAGAACCAAATGCAGGTAGGACAAGGAGAGTAAGATTGAATCTGCAGAAACTAATTTGATCTTTGAAATAGCCAGTTAGTCCATTAGTGAGCAGTCTCCAACTTCAAGAATTTACGGGAAGTCTCCAATTTAAACATGTTTCAGTAAGTCGACAATGGTCTTCCCACTTGATTGGATTCCCCTCGGAATTCCATATTTTTCAAGACAAGCACCCAAATCCTATTTCTTAGTGACATGTAGACAAAACCTAAAAACCCATTTATTATTAATAACTTAAGATGTTTAGTTTCATATTTTATATAAAAAGAGATTAAATGATATTAAATATATTTTAGGTTTAATGGAGCAAGAAGGACAGAAACGACACAGTAGCAGGAGAACAATCCAAAAGTAGATAAAAAAGGCAAAAAGAAGAGCAGAAAACGACATAGCTAGGAGCAGAGAAATTCAAATAGCCAAAACGCAGGCAGCCAAGCCAAAAACGTAGCATCTAGTAAAGAAGATAAAAAGACAGCACAGAGAGGAGCAAACAGCTAGGGAAAAATGCAGCAGCCGGGAAAAACATAGTGCACACCAGTAGCCAACCACAAGCAAAACGACTACTCAGCGTCCAAGAATAAAACGCGACAATACAACAGAAGAATGCAAAACTCAAACGTAGCAGTACTTATAAGCCCACTATAATCGAGCTAGTTCGTGATTAGTGGAGAAGAAATCACAAACCTTTTAGGGCTGGTCCGAAATTTATGAAGGGAGAAAAATTCAATAAATTTTCTAAAAACCTTACTCTTTTTATTTCTAGTTTCCTATGCTTTATTTACAATTAAATGTTGAATTCTAGTTTAATTATGTTGTTTTGATTATTTGGGATATTATTTTAATTCAATTGATTACCGAATAAATTTAACATTTATGCAATTGCTAAAATTTTGATGCCAAATTTCGGTTGTTAATTGCATTTCTTTATGCTTGATGTATTGATTTGGTTCAATTTCTAAGAATAAAAAGGAACAAGTCGAAACTAGTTGGTCGGTTTTCTATGTTCAACTAGTTAAATGTTTCGGATTATCTCGAATATGTTGAAATTGTATGACTAAACTAAAATTTAAAACTTACTTGTTCACTTGTAAATATTATGTTAGATTTATGTTTTATTTATTTCACTTCCAAATTTAAATTGATTCTTTGTAAACATCAAAACCGCAACCTTCCCGCCCCTCCCTCCCCCCCATCTTTTATTTACGTATTGGCTTAATTTATAGGTTTTCGTAATTATAGTTATTTTAGTTTTTGAGTTTTTCCTAATTAACAAGGTTAATCTTATATGTGAATATAATTGGATGAAATCTTTACATGTATTTCATTACGTATGTTTAACTTGTTTTCAATTCGAAAAATAACATAGCTTAATGTATTGTTCTCAAAATAACCACGTATTATAAAATTTTAATTTATTTTTTCTAAGAATATATTGTAAGTTTATTTTATTAAATTTTGATGTTGTATCTTATTTATGTGGTTAAAAAGGACATTATGTCTTTATACGTTGATGATGTTATTTTCATATGAGCAAAATTATTATGATGTAATTATTTCTTTTAAAAGTATTGTAATTAATAAACTAGATTAATAAATTAACTTTTTCGTGGGATCAACTCTTATTTGCTATAAATTACATTGTTTAATACATTTATTTAATAAATTAAAAGTGAATAAGCATTAAATATTTATACCCTTAAAACACGTACCAATAACAACAAAGACACGACTGACACAAGTTGAGAAAGCAAAATGATGTTAAATAGAAGAGCAGGTTGATATGAAACGAATTAATATGATGACACAAATAGCAACAAAACAAATGACCATTTGAAGTAAATGGCTTAGGTGACTTGACAAATATATGTTGTTTTATGCCTTACAGCCAATCGCTTTAGTTGTAGTTTAGTGAAAAATTATTTAAAGGCATTATTTATCTTGTATATGTTTAAATGTATATGATAAAGTCCATGGGATAATTATACATTGCAAATAAAATTATTATGAGATTATAATTATGAGATTCATATTGCATTTATGTATTATTCCTAAATGTTCCTAGACATTGCTCTATTAAGATTGGACATTAACAGAACGTAAAAAGACTAGCACACATTTTGTTTTTCCTTATGAAATAAGTAGTCGATCTCATAGGCTAAAGTATAGAGATACTTAAATAAACATGTGGGTGTTTGCTAGAGAACAAGTTCACTGAACAATCATCAAAGTTATCTTGTATGGTGATTGCTATGTTTTGATACTACTTATGATCTATTTAATCATAGGTAGTTTAATCGGTAGTCATTAGATGTAGCATGAACTATACGGAGATAGTTGAGTACTCAAGATAGGATTCATCACCCTAAAGTAATTAGGGAGAATGTTTCGTTGTTTTCGATTAGTATTAATTCAAGAATTCCTTGGCCAAGGTGAAATGATGCTTTGTAAATAGTTTAAAAATGTCATTAGTTGAATCGATAACTTTTGGGAGAGAACTAATATGATTAGACTCAAAATATAGTAGACATTAATTTCCTGCTTTATGTCTAATCAGAACTTTGTATGATGAAAGGATTGAATTATATGAAAAAATTATGCATGGAAAGGTTTGTCAATACCACTTTGACATTCCTAAATATTTGGGTGGTCACGATGCGTTGCTAGACGTTAATCTTTATGATTATAAATTTTTTAATTAAAGAATTAAAGATAAATTAAAATGAGTTTTAATTCATCTAATTTTAATTATGAATTAAAATTAGATTTTATAATCATTGCCAACATATTTGGGAACCTAATGGGTCTCACATATAGAATGGGTTTAAGAGAGCAAAGTTAATTTAATCAAGTTAGACTTGATTGTAAAGTTTGAGAAACTTTATGATTAAATATGAACTATTTAATAAATAAGGATTAATATGATATATTAAATCTTATATGGGCATAATTGGTATTTAATTAGAATATTTGCAATTCTAATTAAAGTTTAATTGAAATTAGAATTTAATTTCAATTAAATTACTAAAACGTCCAAAGCTTAATATAAATAGGCTTAAGATCTATGGAGCTAGCACTACTTGTTTAACTCTCTCTGAGATAGTTATAGAGTTCTCTCAACTCCTTCTGTAGAATAGGAATTTAATTTGTTTAGGAATAAATGGTTTTAATCTTATTTAATTTTTCTAAAGAGTTGGAAATGTTATTTTAGGTTATGAAGGTCAATAATTAGAATCAAACGAAACTTGATATTTTATGCATATAATTTAATTATAAGTGAATAAGTTACATGCTTTATTTATATGGTTGATATATATATTGGATGCATATTAAATTATATGTTTTATATATGTGATATTTTATATGTAATTTTGTGATTAATGAGACAAATGAAATTAAAATCCCTCATTAAAATATTATGTACACGTTAAGAACGTGACTATTTCCTTCCATTATTAAAACAATAAACCAGAGTTCTATTTATTGGCTTGTTAAGCAAACTCACGACTGCTTTAATCCGAACATGTTTAGTCTTATGATAATGGGTTCTACTTAACTAAATTTATGTAGTTTGGATGAGCAAACTCATGACCACATGAATTTAGAGGCAGGGTTAGGAACAATATATTAGATATGTTTTGGCAAGAGTTGTTACCTAACGGATATAGGAGTCACATGAGATGTGATTGATAAAGTTGTTGTGTACCTAATTTAGGTCTAGTTAGTTTGTTGAGCAAACTCAAGATTAACTATATTTGAATGGAATCCTAGCCCCTAGAAAGATTAAACTAATCTTTCTGAATAGTAGTGAGGGCTATTATTTCTAATAAAATAGTGGAAGTAACCAAATGTATGATTAAAGTCTTAATCTTATTTAGTAGTCATGGAATATAATTAATTACTTATTTCTCTTACACCTATATTTTGTTATTAGTGGAATTTACCTTATTTAGTATAGTTGATACTAAGTTAGTGAACCCAAGTTTTTGGACATAAGATATGTTTGAGAAGAGTTCTCAAAAGTTAGAATAGAAAATTGTATGCATATTTATTATAATCCTTGTTGAGGATTTGGTGTTAAAGTTTTAGAGATATGTCAAAATCTTATGGATGACAAAATGTATTGACATTTTTAGTTGACTAATGTCTCATAAACTTTTATAACGACATGTAAGTTGTATGTTAACACCATGATAACAAGATTCAACAGGTTGTATAAAGTAGTGATGAAAGGTATAGTACCTTGTTGGAATTGCTCCATTTAATTTAGCCTACTAAAAGCATAAGTGTGGACTACAATTAAAGACTTTGCTATAGTATGATAATATTTTTCATTAAAAGAAAATGATTGCATGAATTTTCTTGCCTATATTTGATATGATAGAGATCATATGTATTTCTAATTCATGCTTATGAATATTTGATACTGAATGTAGATTCAACATTATTGTAATGTTCAATGCATGACTAGAAATGGATTGTTACGTCAAAGTAGTTGATCCAAGTTTATGCAAATAGTTTGTATATGTATTGGATCAAAGGAGACTTATGCTTTAACATAAATGGCAAGAATAAAAAGTTGGATAACCGAGACAATCCTTTTATGTCATGTTGGTTAAATCAACAAAACGAGAATCATAAAGTTACATATAAGGATACATGTATCATTTTGATTATGAATCATATGAAACTTGTGAAACTTGTCATTTGACGAATAACCAAATTGACCTTTGGTGAAAGGATGATGATGGTATTGAATTTTTAAATCTTATACATGTGATGTATTAGATAGAATAATAATTCATAAAAAGGATAAGACTTATATTTCATTAGATTACTAATGACTTTATATGATATAGTCATACTTATTAAATGAAATAATGATTTAAAATTTTGAAAAATTCAAATCGTTTGAATCAAAGTAGAAATTAAGCATGCTGAAGCATTTCGATGAGACTGGTGAGTTTTAAATTTTTGGTAATCTAAATGGAATGAGATTTTCTAGTAAATACCTTCATAACTAAATTCATAAAAGTATGAATTTATGTAAGGAGTAAAATACAATATGAGATATTGTATGATGCAATAGTATTTCTTTTATAGCAATGCCTAGTATAATGACTTACCTTATATAGTTCTAATTGAATCAATTAGCAATATTTCATATTAGATATCAAACGTTAAGTCTTTGAAAGACGCAAAGTTAATGATTCAAGAATGTGATGCTTGGTTGAAGTATACATTATCCATTAAGTTTAAAACTAAATTGGATAATAAAAGGTTATGAGATATCCAACAAGAAGGAATTTGAAAGGTTCAAATATCATAACATTACATCTAATTGGAACTAATGCCTTTAATAATACATTTGATGTATAGTTAAAAGGGTACAAGACATTGAAAGATTCACTTTCACGATGAATTCAAAGGAGTTTGTTTTGGAGATGATTATGAATTTATCACATCTACAAAGAGGTAAGTGGGAGTATAGTTGTCCTCTTCAATGGGACTATGTGGAGACATATTGCTCACAGAAAACAAAAGTTCAAACTTTCAATTGTCGAACATATAATTGTCTAAGAATAACTTTTATTGGATAAGAAAAGATAATAACTTAATTCTAGGAATTAGATCTAAAGAGATAGATTGGACGTTATTAACTTATTCTAAGTCCAAGTGCATAGATTTTACTAAAGATGTTTAGTATTTAAGATCTCAGTGATAAGTCAAATTCGTTGTAGATGATTTTGGGAAGATTTGGATTTAATTTGACTTATTTCTTTGTGGATTTGAAGTTTTATGCAGTTAATTCTCTCACATTCCGATTGTGT
>JAOTAX010000007.1:1278056-1288341 GCA_025629825.1 Erythroxylum guanchezii
GTGGCTTGTGTTGGTCTCAATGATGTCTATCAGAGTTGCGGCATGTTACTTAATGGAGACTCCATTTTTGAGATAACCCCTTTCCTGAGATAACCCCTTTCCTGAGTGGGAATTTCTTTTATAAAATTAAATAATTCACTTTGTGTCTACACTGTGGCAGTTAGTTGGACGTGATCCCTGAATTTTAGGGTCAACTAACACAAATTTCAAAGCACCGTGTAGATATATATTTGTAGAGCAGGAACGAAAGGTTATCACTGTATCATATCAACCGACAGCTCACGTCATCTCAGTTCATATACTCCTTTGATTTTTGAACCCAATTAGATACTTCTTTTTTTAAAGTTGTACATCAATAGTATGTTAGAAATTCACGAAGTGTCAAATTAGTAATTGATTTTGAAGACGCATGAGCCTGAACTCTTATGAGATGCAATTATAAAATGTACAGTATTGTTAATCATGCCATTAGTTCAAGTGGTTTATGGGGGCTCTTCAGGTACCTTTATGGGCTGTAGGTCGGTTCAAGTGTTTGCAAGTGCCAAGAGGTTGGGTTCGCTATGCATGAGAGTTCTCGAGAATTTGGCAGTACGCACTTGAAAGACTGATGCAGGTTCCTGTTTGACTTTTCAAGCAGTAGCTCTTCCAATAGCTGTTTTAACATAAACAGTTATTAATTCATCGACCAGTTAAAATTTTAATTATTGAAAGTCAATTTGACCTTTTACGAGGTTATATGTTAGAAATAAAATATTGTCCTTAAATAAAAATAAAAATAGAAAGAGCTGTATAAATTTTTTATAAATGATGAAACAGTACAGATGAATATGACTTATCTAAAATCTAAATTCTTATAAAAATATTCAACGAATTATTAAGATATATAATATTCATACCCTTATAATTTTTTTTAAAGTCATATCTTCGTGAGTCATTTTACATATAAACAACTCATACTAAATAGCTAATTTACTAAACATCTCTAACAAACAACTAATGCGATCAATTAGTCAAATCAACTAATATAATCAATCACCAGCTAACAGTTGATATAATCAGCTAATAGCTAATATAATCAACTGATTACCAAACGGGACCATTGTCTTTTTGCGATTTAAAAACTAAAGAACATTCAAAGGAATTGAAAAGTATTTGTAACTTAGAATACTCCATTAGCTAATGAAAATCTTAAAAAACAAATAAATGTTTCAATAATGCTCTCTCAACTAGAATAAAAGATTTTGTAGTAAGTACTTTAAATATGGTCTTAATGGAGAAGTAGAGTGATCCAGAAATGAGTGTTTAAAATTATATTATATTCATATGATAAAAGGGGAAGAGAGCAAGATAAGGATTTACCACCGACAAAAGGAAGAGATCGAAAACTCTAAAAGCTGAAAGAAGCGTAGAACAAAATAAAAACTTAGTTATTGTTTGGTTTGGTATTTGTTGTGGTCGCCAAAAAATAAAAAGAACTTACTAAAATACGTTCAATTTTAAGTATTCTTATTTTTATTTTTCAAAAATAAAAAATCACATTCAAATTATGAAAATACAAAAATTTTACTTTTATAAATTTTGGCAACAAATTGCTAAAAAATCATAGTTCCTCTCTTTTAGTCATCTTACTCACAAATAAGAAAACTATTAATTTTGTCTCTTCTTAGTTTTTAAAAAATCGGGATAGAATCTAACCCCTCGCGTGGTAAAATAATTACAAAACTTTTTGACTCTTTGGTTTAGAGCTTTATCCTTAATACTCTTAAACGCATATGGTTTCCCT
Organism: Erythroxylum guanchezii; assembly: GCA_025629825.1. Classification (NCBI taxonomy): domain Eukaryota; kingdom Viridiplantae; phylum Streptophyta; class Magnoliopsida; order Malpighiales; family Erythroxylaceae; genus Erythroxylum; species Erythroxylum guanchezii. The sequence continues at coordinate 1,279,840 of JAOTAX010000007.1, forward strand.
CTTGTTTTTGTAAAATGGATTGACCCATGCATATCTACAGTATTTTACAATGTCTTACTAAATAGGGAGCCGAAAAATTAATTTAGAGGAATTAGGTGTCTAAGACGAGGGGATCCACTTTTCCTATATTTGTTTACCTTATCTATGGAAGTTCTGACCAGGTTGTTAATGAGGATAGTCAAGTATGATAGCTCCTTTAAGTTTCACTCCAAATGCAAAAAATGCAGGATTGTCAGCTCGGCATTTGTAGATGACCTATTTCTCTTCTTTTTTTAAAAAAGCCAGTTCATTTATTCCCTAATGACAAGCATGAACATTTTTAGGAACTTATCTGAATTAACCATTAATAGGGAAAATAGTGGTAAATACCTCTCTACTAGTATTGTTTATAATGCTTCTTAGCTCTTTTCCCTTACTGTTGTGTAACTCTTGAAGCTCCTTTTGACTTATTTGGGCATTTGCATTTCCTCTGTTAGGTTCTATTCCTATGATTTCAAACCCCTTGTTGAGAGCATCCATACTAGCATCTATAACTGGAGCACCAAATGTCTTTCACTTATAGGTAAAGTTTAACTATATTCTCAGACCTGAATAATCTACATGTATATTAGGCCTCTAATTTGGTTTTCCTTCTAGCATTTCAAAAAATATAGACAGATTACTAAGGAGATTCCTATGGACAAAGAACTTTACTGACGTTTCAATTCTCAAGGTCAAATGGACTAAGATATGTACTCCAAAAGTTAAAGATGGTTTAGTTGTGCTAGCTTTGAGAATCATAAATAAAATTCTAATGATTAAAAAGATTTGGAGATTTCTAAAGGATAAACGTAATATGTGGTTCAAATGGGTGCACACATATTTTTATAAAGGATGATAACTTTTGGCATATCTAGCCTAAGTATAACTCATCCTAGGCAAAGGAGAATATTCTTAAGCATAGAGAAAAATGTTAGATTGGAATTATTTTATAAACATGGCAATAGATCTATAACTTTATTCTAGATTGATAATTGGAGTCTATATGCCCCCTTTGCAAGGATCGTAAAGCTTTGCCTTCTTATAACTACATTCCTTATAAAGGCAATAATGCAGGAAGTGATGCTTAATCAAAATCTAATATAGGATCAACTTCTAAGCTCCTCTATAATCTTTCAATTAAGCAAATTATGTTTGGATCCCAATAGGAAAGACACTATCTCCTAGAAGGGAATCTCCTTAGGTTTATAGCTGAATGCTTCATCATACATCTATTAATGATACCATCTGCTAAGGTCAAATGGTGCAACCTAATATAGTTCAAACAACCTCATTCGCATGCTTCTTCAAATTTGATTTCTTTTATTTTGTTTAGAATGAAATTCTCCAACTTTCCAACTCATTCAAACTTCCTGATGAATGGCTTGATATCATTAAATGGAGTATTAAAAAATAATATCCTTATAAAGGAGATTCTTTGGTATTCAAAACTTCCTTAAGCTACCTAGTATACAAAATTTGAATGGAACATAATAATATAATTTTTTCTAATCAAATGAAGTGCATAGATGTTTTCCTTACAAAACTGATAGGGAACACTGGGATGCAAGTATTCCTACTAGGTGAAAAAAACCCAAGCCCATAAATTAGTCTTAACTGGAACCTTTGAAAGTCACAGGTTTTTATTTTTACAATAGACTTCTTTATATTACTTAAGTGGACAGTTTCCATCTGATGTTAATCTCAAGTATAGGATTAGTTAGGATAATTTATCTTCTCCTTATTTGAATCTCTATGCTCAGAGCCATAAAAACTATCTGATCGACGATTAAATTATAATATTTAGTTATTACATGTTGTCAAATTTAGGATTTTACAGGTTTCAATGATCTTTTATAAATCCAAACCTATTTGTGTATTTATTATGAATTTAGAAATTGAATTGACTTGTTTGATGGTTGAAATATACCTAATTTATACTACATTATGGTTCAAAAATCTTAAACTCTTCAGTGAAAATTGAAAATCTTATGAATAAAGGTGGTATTCCTTAACATAAATCTCTATTTGAATATACCATAGTTTAGTATAGTTTTCATGTCCATTAACTTTATTTAAAGAAATTACTCTTACGTTATATTAAAAATGAAAATTCCTATAATATATTTTTTAATTAAGAAATTCTCAAGATTTTAAAATTTTAGAAAAATATGATAATTTAGTGTTTATTTGATTCTAGGTCTAAATTTATTTGAGTTTGAAATTTATGATTCTTATGATTTAATAAAAATTAGTGATTGTTCTTGCTCTCTTCAACCTTGCTAACCATTGGAGGCCTTCCTCAACCTTAAGTCTCACCTATTCAGCACTTTGATTTCCCATCTTCATTGGAGCATTTTCCTATTCATCTACATTTCCCATGACTGATTCGACATCGCTACCTTAAGTTCTAGTACCCAATAGGGCATCCTATAGTTTTTAAGGGTACTCTTGTCCTTTTACATTCCTAATTTGACCTACCTTTCACTCACTATCTATTATAGTTACCACCTTTTGAAAAAAGATAGTCTGAACTTACAACCTTTTTCCTTTTGGAGTTGGGAAACAATGCGCTTTGATTATGCAAAATCTAAGATGACCATAATTTCCTTAACTCCTTCTCCACTTAACTCTCCTCGTTTTCCTTCTTCATCTTCCCAAAAGGCACCAAATAGTCTTGAAATTAACCTTAGAGGCACTCAAGTACTCCACATCAACCCTTCCATGAGTTGGAAGCAAGTTGCTAGCAAGGAACAAGCTTAATGGCTCCATATATGCAAGTATTAAAGGATGGTGCAAATACATTGATCTAAACTCTAATTGGATTATTTTATGAAAAAGTCCACTTTCCTTCCAATAAGAGAATGGGCATTGAAAACACGGTGAATCAAGGGCTAGATGAGGAGCTCTTATCATAGGAGAACTTTATTCTTTTCAAGTTTACATCTCAAACAAATGTTAGAGAGGTGATGGGGGAATGACTATGGCTTATGTTAAACCAACTACATTTTTTATAACCATAGAAACCAAGTTTGAGTTTAGAAAAAGTCTCCTATAATAGAATTCACATTTGGATAAACTTGCATAGAGTACCTTTGGAATATTGATATACTAAGGGATTGAGTCTAGCTAGCTACATTGGACATCTAATATGCATAGACGAGATGACAACTTGTAGAAGGAGAATTGGATATGTTAGGTTGTGCATTAACATGGAAAACAATAAAACTCTCCAGACATTATCCATGTACTAAAGACTTGAGGATGAAGACACTTTATTGAGTAATTCATATACGTTTCTTACAAATGGAGGCCTAAACAAATCCCTCGAGGGGAAAATGGATTGAAAAGGGCAAAAAGTTTAAAAGATGGGATTATATAAAACTGATGGGATTAGACTAGAATGATAATAACTAGATTGTAAATACTACATGACATATTATTTAAAAGGAAAAAGTAAGGGCCAAGTTAAGAACATACTATATTTCAATAATAAGCAAACAAAAGAATTTGCAGAAATAACTTGTGATGTAAGGTAACCAAAAATTAATGAGGTTCAATAACCATTACCACAAGAGGCTGTAATTATTATATCCCCAGCTCAGATGGGAAATATAAACGATTAGTTAATTAACTAGGAGATACACCTGGAATTAGTGAAAATGGAGAGGCCAGTATTGCATTTCGATTGGTAAGTGAAAGGAATGTAGTAGAAATAGGAAAATGATGGTTTTACATTTCAAAAATGCCTAGTTATGTTGATCACTTCATGAAATATTTACGAACTAAACAACCCCTCAAAATAACTTGCTCTTTGGGAGTTTATCTATAGAAATAAAATAGAGGTCATAAGGGTCCTTGAAACTAAGATATCTGAAAAGAAGGTCAGGAAACTTAATTATAAGGGAAATCGATGGTCTTTTTTGTTGACTTATAATCACCACTATGGCATAATAATAATAGATTTTGATTCTAGGAGGGTTAGGCTTGAAGTTTTGAACTCCAGTGGACAATATATATATATATATATATATTCCAAGATTAAGTTTATAAAATAGGAGAAAGTTTAAAGTTACATTCGTATATGCGTCTAAATTTGGATTTCAAAGGAGATCCTTATGGAACTACCTAGAAAATATTAAAGCAACAATCTAACTCCCTTGCCTTCTTATGGGAGACCTTAATAGTACGCTATTCAGGTTTGAAGCTAAAGGCAATATGTTCCTAAATAACCATTCCAAGGATTTTAATGATTGTGTCACTAAGTTGGGGGTAAAAAATCAGAGTTTTGAGGGGTGCTTTTATGCTTGGAGCAATAAACAAGTTTCTAAGTGGGTTATAATAAAGAAACTTAATAGGACATTGGTTGATAGTTCATTGATAAGCACTTATATAGAGAGAAAAGTAAAGTTCCTACCCACGAAAGTATTTGATGGTGTAAGACTTCCTACTCCAAATAAAAAGAAGTTTCTTATTTATATTTAACAATTTCATGGTGGAGAGAGAGGATTTTTTTTTGACATAATAAGAATAGGTAAATGCAGTAGATTCCATGATTATAATTCATTTATCTACATGCAAATATGAAGCTTCATTAAAGATGAGTTAAAGTAAATTAGATCGGGTTCTAAATCTAGCACTTGGTTTCAAGTTGAACAATCTAAAAGGATATTGAAAAACATCCAGGTAGAAGTATACAATCATCCAGGGGATTAATGGTGGAGAGATCAAAAAGAGAAAACTATCCTTGAATATTTCGAAGCTCTATATGATCACAACTTGGTATTAAATCAGAGGGCTAAGGTATTATGATTAAAGGAGGGAGATATGGGAATATTTTTTTTTTTTTCATAATGCTATCATAGCAAGAAGGAACACTAATAAAGTTTCCTCTATTAAGAACCAAGAAGGTAAGGCAATCTCAAATTAATTAGATCTCAAGGAAATGGATTATAGTTATTTCAGGGAACCAAAACTACCAATATGTCCTCAACTTAATTACTCATATCCTTTATCCACAATCAGTTCATAGAGGAGATTTTTCAATTTCTTTCCTCTCCTTTAGACTAATGAAGTAGAAGAAGTTGTCTTTGGAATGAACCCCACTAAGGCACCTAGTCCAAATAGATTGAATGATACTTTTTATCATAAAGCTTAACTAGATATAAAGGATATAATGACCAAAGATATGCTAGAAACCTTTTATTAAAGCAAGTTATTACCATCAATTTTTCCTTATTCCCTAAAGTTCAACACTTTTACTATCAAATTTTCTATAAAATTAATTGATTGGTTAAGTTTTTAATGATGCAATCTTATATCCTCATTTACACTTAATTTTTCTATCTTTTATTCTTTTTTTTTGTTTATTGCCTTCAAATTCAATCATTAATGTCTTTATAAGGGCCCAATTTTCCTTGATGCCTACTTTTCAACTACAATATCAAAAATCATTATAACTATAGTCCAAATATAGTGAAGGCTTCTTTAAGATTTACCATTCTTTGAACTTCATCCCTTCTCCTTCATTATCATCTCCTTACACTATAGGATAGCCTCATCTTTATCCTTATGTTTCATCAATGTCTCAGTAGGCCTTAGACATCTTTTTTTAGGATCCATCATTAGTGTCTCCTTATGTCTCAAGATTGATTATTAACTTATATTCTCTATCATTAACACTTATTGACGCATCAGAACCTCTTCTTTTTTCCTATCATTTAACTAAATGCCAACAACTATTTAGGCACAAATTAATAGTTATGGAAAAATAGGTTCCAACAACTTACTAACTCATTACTTTTGCCTCTATCTCTTCCCACCTACCATGACACTTTATTAGGTGATCTTTATCATAATTAATCTTTTCCTTTATCACCTTCCACAAACCATGATGGTTTGTCAATTGATCTTCATTTTAATTGATCCTTCATATTTAAGATAAGTTAAGAAATCAATTTATTAATCTTTAAAAACAATAGTTTCAAATGTTAACATAAATTGGCAGCTTCCCAAACTCTTGCATCAATACCTACTATGATATGTAATTACTCATAACCTAAGATAAGTACACATATTTTCTATAAGTAATATAGTAATGAATGGAGGATCAACCTATCAAGAAGCTAAAACGGTTTATATGACTCTTACAGTACTAACTAATAAAAGAATTAAAATATATTGATTACATATGGAATTAAATAATAAAAGAAAGGTATAATAAATCAAAATAAATAGTTGAATAGAGAATTTAGATATAAGTAATATCTATAAAAAAAAGGCTCCCCTTATCATTATCATTATAATCATGATTCAATGAACTTAGAAAGTTTTTAATAAATTGGACTAGAAAAAATTTGTAGGTTATAGTCTTTATAAAACATTTTTATAATCTCTCAAGTCTTAATAAACGATTCTCAATTTGATTATTATATATCTCTATCCTATTAAATCCTTAGGTTTAATGAATTTTTATGAAAGGCTTAACCCTAACACTGGAGGATTTATGTAATCTTATCTTTAGTACCCCTATGCAAGTTCAATATCTAAGCCATATTTCACTTATATGTAGGTTTTATTGAATTGTCTACATAAAAATTAATATTATCTAATCACTAACTTAATTAAATCATCATTAAGCACATTTAAATAAATTTCATATAAATAAATATAATATCAATCTTTTATAAAGACAACACTAGTTATAAATCATATTTACACTAACAAACATAAATGATATACTAAAATACATCAAGGTAGAGAGAATTTTATATGAAATTTTTGCACAATAAGCTTCGATTCATTGTGATGATCTCCAATATTCTTCTCTAGCAAACATAACTTCAAAACTAATCTCCTAAAGATTATTATTTTAACTCCTTGTAGTTCAGCGTAGGTATTGAGCAGTAAAGAAAGAAAAGAAAGATAATAGATCCCTAAATTTAAGATTTCCAACTACCTTTATTCATTTTGTCCACCTTAGACATTATAGTTTTCCAAGCTGGGTGTTTTTTTAACTTCTTTTTAAAGGAAGACATGAGATCTAATATGTCTATATTATAGGTTGTGTATTCTTTGTAACTTTTTTCTTGGATAACATTGGCTAAGCAATGATTGTGCCTTAGACCATGTTGCTCTTTGGATATTTTCTTTATCACACAGTCTCCTGTATGCCTATGCATCTAGTTGTTTCTTCATCTCCAGGTGGTTCAAGAGGGATACGGGCTAACACACGACCATATATCAAGCCTTGTTATACTAGAAATTTTTATTTCTTTATCTTTTTTCTTATAATTGCCTCATATTCTTGGCAAATCTCATTTTAGGGGAACATCTTCTCAATTACCTAAAAACATAACATAAATTAAGTAAATCAAAATAATGTAAGCATAAAAAGAAAAATAATAGTGAATATGTGTTTTTACATATATAAGTACTCTTATCAACATTCAATGCCTAATCGATATTGAAGTCATTCCATATTGTAATCCTTGTCATATTATCCCACTTAAAAGGATTGTCCACATGTAGCCAGTCGAGATAAAAATCTACAAATAAAATAAGATTTAGGTAATATGAAATACACATTTTGTATAGGTTTAAATATTTATTGAGTTCAAATTATTAGACACTTAACTCTCTTTCCTAATAGTTATGTATCCACCCATGGAAGGCATGAACACTTTTAGCCTTACAACTTGGCATAAATGCCAGCATTCTTACAAAGATAGATAGGATGAAATATCCATAACTAAGTTGCTCACAGTCATCAACATAGAGTGCATATCTAGCATTTGTATATTGATACTATATTTAGCGTTATGATACATAAACACATCCAATGCATAAAGAAACAAGCTCCATGAAAAAACTTTTATGTGTCAAAGAAACCGTAACTTTCTTAAGTACATAATAACTATTTTGCGATTATTGACTTTGTAATCCTCCCAAAAGCCTCAAAACCTTAACCTCATCTACTTTTATGTGTCTATTCAAAACCACTATGATCTATCCAGACTTTCTCCATAAATCTCCTTCATTTAGTTCTTTTTAATTTTCAATGAAAGATCATCTACATCAAAGCAAAGACATAGCCAATAGCAAAGCTCCACCCTCACCCTATACTTCTCAAGCTCTCTACGTTCACAAGATCTCATATCAGGGACCTATTTTGATGTTCAAAAGTTAGGCTTTATATTAATTTGCGTAACTACTAATTGTTAATTCTTTCTTACATAATAAATTACAGGATCTTAGAATCTAATAAATTTTCACAATACCATAAGGGTACCTTGATCCATTGTATTTCCGATACTTTCCGAATAGATAATCTTCAATAATCTTTGCAAGATATTCTTAGATTGTGTTTTCTCTCTCTTGACATTTGTTTCTTTATTTTCCGTATATGTTTGATGGAGAGATACTTGAAAGACTTTATAGGTAGAGAGAGAGAGAGGTAGTTATCTATTTAAAAAATTCAAACAA
>JAOTAX010000007.1:1288441-1309643 GCA_025629825.1 Erythroxylum guanchezii
CAAAATTTACAATTAAAACCTACAGTATTTAGTGACACAATAGGCATTTAATGCATCAAGAGCCAACGACATTTAATGACACAAGAAGCATTTAATGCATCAAAACAAGTACTGCATCTAAAGATGTTAATTCATCATGGCAACTCACGGCGACTCATGAAAGTGGACATATAATGAAGCATTAAAGAAGCCTTGATAAAAGAAACAAATAAAATACGCACATGAGAGAATAGAGAGAGAAACATAATCAGTGAGAGAGAGAAACTCTTATGTCCATTAATGAACCATCATTAGCGAAAAAAAAATAAACAGTTATAAGGAATGCAATTAATGGCATTTCTAATTCCATTTACGGGTTAAGGGAAGCATTTAATATTTTCTTTCCTTGTCTTCATCATCGTAATAGCGTGAGTCTGGTGTGAGTTTGGTGGAAAGAAAACAATTAACAAGTTCCGTACAGAAGAAAGAGATAAGACATTATCTTTCCTTTTAAAACCAAAACATACCGTAATTGATAATGAAATCGCCGTAAAATCTCTTCTGGGTCATGTACATAATAATTCTTGATTGAATATCTTAAATGGAAAATTATTGATTCTTAAATCCAATGCTCTGATACCGTATGTTAATTTTTTCTTACATAATAAATTACAGGATCTTAGAATTTAATGAATTTTCACAATAACATAAGGGTACCTTGATCCATTGTGTTTCCGATACTTTCCGAATAGATAATCTTCAATAATCTTTGCAAGATATTCTTAGATTGTGTTTTCTCTCTCTTAGCCTTTGTTTCTTTATTTTCCGTATATATTTGATGGAGAGATACTTGAAAGACTTTATAGGTAGAGAGAGAGAGAGGTAGTTATCTATTTAAAAAATTCAAACAACACCTCTTTTCATTATCATTATCTTTACATTCCATCAATGTAGATACATCATACTATTTATTTTAATTAAACATAATATCTCTTACTCAAATAATTAATGGGATTTAATATACTTAAATAATTAAACCAAAATATATGGGCCACATATAATGAAATTATCTAACACTAATAACATCATATTTGACAATTCTGTAAATATTCATACAATATAGTCAACATCAAAAATATAGTCACACTTTATTAGCAAACTTAGCAATTCATTTTTAAGTTAGTTCAAATTTCATATTTGTTCTTTAAATATTGAGTTTGCTTAGAACAACATCACTCTTGACCTATAATTTAAGTCTTAAATTAAATTAACTTAACATCATCCTCATATCTATTAATATGCTTATTGATTACTTTTTGTTTTGCCTTTATGAACTTCTCTCTTTGTTGTGGAGAAGATGATGATTTAATAAATCAAACACTATGGAAAAGACATAAATCATCAACTTCTTCCTGCTCCAATCCTCGGTCACTAGGTTAATTTCCAACATGTTGAAAAACGCAAAAGACCATGTATAAATGCATGCCTAAACAAAAATTATTCAATGCAATACTTGGGTGCTTTAGATTTATATCTTCTTTTTTTTAATTAACTTTTCCAAGGTTAATAACTAAAATATTGTAAGTCACCATTTTCAAGAACATTAAATAATATGGTAAAATTAACATTATTGTAAACTTACAATAACAAAACATGAACGTAGAAAATGGATAGAGAAACAGGAAAATGAGAGAAACTTACCATATCTATGAATAAGTTGTTAAGTTGTTCCTTAATGTAATCTCGAGTTCTTCACTTTTCCAATTGTCGTATGCCTACTAACTCCTTGTTTGGACCTCTAAATACAATGGATTGGGACCAATAATAGACATTTCATATTTTTGAACATCAAAAGCTTGGATTTATCCTATCCATTTGAATATCTCCTTTATGATGTCTATGGATGAGTTGTTAGCTCAGTTCCTTAATATGACCCTAAGTTCTTCATTTCCCCACTTGTTACACATCTATTACCTTCCTGTCTAAACATCTAAAATAAGATGAGTTGAGAACAACAATAGAGAATTTTTTTTCTCTATTTTTGGGATCCTTTCGAAAATTAGAAATAAAAGAAGAAGAAGATATTCAAATAGGTGGCACAAATCTAAAATTTTATTTTTCGACAACATAAAATGAGCAAGAGGAATCATTGAGGCTTCTCTACTAAACTTAACAATTGTATCACCGATTAATTAAAAAAAATTCGAAAACATACTTGTATCATTGATCACTAACAAAAATCACTTACCAATTTTTGTTAAATTCCACGTGATAAGAGACAGGCAGAATCAGATATCACTACTTGTTGGCCTTGTATTCGGCTATAACAGAAGACTAAAACAACGAAGGAAACAGAAATAACTTCACCACCTATCTATAGCACTTGCATCATAAGAGAATAGGATTACATTGCCTTCTTATGGCCATCGATATTAGTAAGTTTTATTATTTCGTTCTTCAGCTTACTTGCACTAAGTGACCATACTAATTGACGAGGAGACAAAAAGGTTGGTCAATTTAGTGCTGACGTTTTCCTCTTTTTCTTCTTGTTCTTCTAATTCTAAGCGATTCAGGAAGAGGTGGAATGCTTTGTTCATGCCTGAAGAAGTTATCAGGATCGAACTTGGTCTTCACTTGCACCAATTTATTGTAGTTGTCCTTGAAGTACCTTAGACCCCAAGTACGTGCTTCTATGAAGGTTGTGTTAATGCCCTTGTTCATCCCTAGATCAAAGTCTCTGTAATTGACATATGCAGTTCTTGGTAGCATGGAAACATAAGCTCCCATGTAGTTATAAAGATTTCTAATCCACTCGGAATGTTTCGTGTTTTCTTCTGCATTCTGCCATGATGTCACATACTGGATCTTGAACAGGACGCCCTTTCTATGAGGGAAAGGAATCGCTGACTCTGAAATCTTGCTCATCATTCCACCGTAAGGATTCCAAATCATCAGAGGACTATCTTCCTCCAACATCCGTTTCCACAGCCCCTCAAGTCCCGTTTCAGGAATTGGTACTTTGACAAAATCTGATTTGGCCTTGAAGTAGCTCTTGAACAATGATTTACCTTGAAGTAGAACGTCAGGAGGTGTGTTGCTGGGGTATCCAGCAATGTACAGCACAGATTTGATCCAGGTTGTTTCAACACAATCCTGTTCTGTTAAGCCTAGCTCTGGAAAACTATTTTGCATTATTTGTAGCAATCTATATGAATCACCAAGAAACAAGGCGTTATAGGACGTTGCCACGGTTTTTTCCTCTTTGTTTTCATTAGGACTGATGGTTTGTATTAAGACTCTGATAAATAGGTCCTCATCAAGTTTATCAGCAACCTGTTGCCATCGATGGAGCAGCTTAGTGGCCCCTTGTTCTAAGGTCTTTGTAACTGTAAAAACTGTGACAGTAGACGGCACAGGAACCAACTTGATTTTCCAGGCAGCAATTATTCCAAAGCTCCCTCCTCCACCTCCTCTAATTGCCCAAAACAGGTCTTCTCCCATCGCTTGTCTGTCGAGAACTCTGCCACTAACGTCGATTATGCGAGCATCAATGACATTGTCCGCACCAAGACCATACTTTCTCATCATGGACCCATATGCACCTCCTGTAATGTGGCCACCTATCCCTAAACTGCTGCATAGTCCCATTGGAAATCCATGAGTTTTGCTTTTCTCTGAAATTCTGTAGTAGACTTCACCGACTGTGGCACCAGCCTGAATCCAAGCACTGTTATCATCAATATCAACATTGATAGAACGAAGCCTGACTAGGTCCAGAACAATGAAAGGTGTTTCTATTTCAGAAACATACGAGACACCCTCATAGTCATGTCCTCCACTGCGGACTCTAAGGTGAATCGCAATCTGTTTAGAACAAATGACAGCAGCTTGGATGTGGGATTCGTACAAAGGCGTAAAGATGAACTCTGGTTTTGGCACGGAAGGCAACAGGTACCTGAGGTTTTGAGCAGTAGATTGTAGAATAGTAGAGAATGAAGAATTTGATGTTGTGTAGAAAGAAGAGGAGAAAGGAATTGATATCTCAGAGTTGAGCGAAAGGCATCGAAGAAAACTCTCCTGAACGGAAAGAGAAATTGAAAATGAGGGTGATAACACGAGAACTAGAAGCAGTGAAAGGATTGAACAAGTTGAAGAAACCATTTTGTCAACTTCTGTCTGGTATTTTTGCTCATGAAATGAAATAGCAGAGTCCTATTATAGAGCTCTCCTCTGTCGAAAATGAGCATTTAGTTTACGTAATCCTATCGTCATTAGGATAATGATGCACATTTCTGACCCTGCATTAATGGTTTGTTATGCTGTCCACCACAGTTCTAACGTGCAACTCCTCTCCACCTCAAGTTGGATCTCCATTGAAGAATCAGTATGTTAATTGGAAGGAAAATGGTCAAACAGTACAAATGCTTCATCGTATTAGTTAAAGTTGGAAGATTCCTTTTCCACATCAAATTGGAAGATTCCTTTTCCACATCAACCATTGCATGTCTTTGAAAATTGTCCTGATTTGCAAAATAAAAACCATTTTCAAGCACTGTGTGCGCGTGCTTGTGGAATGCTAAAAAGCCACTAAAAAGAGCAGGTAATGGTGCGCCAGGAATCGGATTAGCATGTGGTGGTGTGCGTTGCCTCATCTATTTGCTTAGTTAATGATGCATTCTACTTATATCAATTATATGTGTTTCAAACATGTAATTATTTGTCCAAGTTTGTGAAGATTGTGATCCTATCTAATTGTAGTCTTTTACATTAATCGGTAGTTGAAATAAGTTAAATTAAGTATATCTTCAAAATGTATCCATTAGACTTAAAAAGTTGTAAATTAATTATTAGAGATTTAATATCAATATTTTCTCTTATTAAAAAGAAAAAGCAATATAGCCCTCAATATTTGCATCCTCACTAATAAAAGATTTAAGATAAGCATGATGTTCCTTAACAAAAAAGAGTATATGCGTTCTTGGAACGCTCATCCTAGTAATAATAGTTTTTGGAGTTGTAGGAAGTTGTTACAAGTTAGGGATCTTATAGGGAGCCAATTCAGATTTAAGATAAGAAATGAGTTGTCTACATACTTATGGCAGGATCCTTGGCATCCAAGAGGTACTCTGAAGGACCTCTTAACTCCCAGAATTATTAATGGCTCAGAGTTATCGATGAATGCTAAAGTCTCCGTTGTTATCAGAAATAATGTGCAGAACTGGGGGGAAGCCCCAATTGAAACTATTCGAACCTTAGAACCCTTACCTTACCAACCGGAGTACTCTCGACTTGACAGATTGGAATGGCTTGCAAGCCTTCCAAAATCTATTCTAATGCATCAGCCTGCTCTACCTTGAGACCTCCCATTCCTCATGTCCCTTGGTACCAACTAGTCTGGCATAAACAAACTAGCCCAAGACACTCCTTCATCTTATGGTTAGCCTTTCTTAATAAGCTTCCAACGAGGGACAACCTTCTCTTTTCATTTGCCCCAAATCACTGCTCCTTGTGTTTCTTGGCTAATGAGTCCATTGACCACCTGTTCTTTGAATGTACTTACTCCAAAGCAGTTTGGACTCAATGCTTACACCATTTTCAGATCCATTTACCAAACATACTATCCCTTCAAGCCTTCCTAAGTTGGATCTAGCTCCCGTCAAATCTCTCCAATATTGATCTCAACCTTCTCATCATACTCCTATCTGTGGTTGTTTATCACATCTGGACTGAAAGGAACCACCGAACATTCTCAATCAAAGCCATGGAAGTTGGGAACATAAGCACTAGAGTGGTTTTCCAAGCTATGGAACTCTTCAGCGCAAATACTACAGTTAGGTATTTTTGTGTAAGGCTTTTTTCCACTAACGTTTGTTTTGCAGGTTGTCCTAGTTCTTGGCAGTACAATTCCATCCTTTTTGCTGGTGTTTCAACAAAGAGGACGGAATCAAAAGACTTTCCTTCGGGTTTCACTAAGGAAGGTTGGCAGCAAACACTATCATTTATGATGGAGGCACAAACTTGTCGCCAAGCTGTTAGAGACAAGATGGAGGCAATCACTCAGCAGCAACTCCACCACTACAGAGTCTATTTCAATAGGTTTCTAGGCCATACAGAGGCAATTCCTTCTAGCAGTCAAATAACCATGAGCAGAATCCTTTTAGGGAAGCCGACACCTTCACAGTTGAATTGTTGGATTGTATGATTTGTTGTGTAGCTCTCAGTGCTCTCACTTGACACACTGCATATTTGATCCTTTGTTACTTGTGTCTGTTGATTGTCTCCATCCTTATTGGTCCTTTAAGCTTTTAGGGTCTCCAGGTGGCTTAATTTCTAGTCAGGATTCTTGATGTATTGCTGTTTTGTAACTTTCTTTGGCGTTTCTTATTTGTCCAGGGGTTTGTTCTCTGATCGGTTAAGATGAGTGTCCCTACTCTCTCTAGTTATGTGCATACTTTCCTTGATTATTTATTTAATTACTGATTTACCAAAAAAAAAAGAGTATATGTAAAAACCTCTTCGTCTGACAAAAATAGAACATGCATGTTTAGCGAGGCTGCTATAAGTAAACTCCCTGAAGTCTAGCCACTAATTCACATGGACTGAATTGTAGTAGTAGAAGAAATACAAGGCTTTGGGCTCCCCTTTTCGCACGGTCTTGCCCAATTCAAGACCAAGTTTTTCGTAATCAAGGCAAAAGCATATCAGACAAGCTAATAGGTGTTCCAGTGCACAAGACTCTCTGCTTTGCGAGAGTCAGGAGAGGGTCCTCAATTGTACACAATTTTTTCTTTATATTTTATAAAGAGACTATTTTCCTGACTTGAACCGTGATCTTCCGGTCACAAAGAAATAACCTTACCTCACAAACTATTTGGTACAATATTGTTAATACCGTACCAATATCGGTACCAATTTTTTTTGATTTTACTAAGATACTTTACCGATATCGATCGGATATCGTTTCGAGTAATTTTTAAAATTTATAAAGTAATCCCTAAATATATTTTAAACTAGAAAATAATCCCTCTCGATTCATATTTTATAGGCCATTCACAATCACATCCATAAGCCTCCAACTTCACACAGATAGTCCAAATTTTTTTTTGGGTAAACCAGCGTGATTCTGCTGAGGGTCGGTGCCCGTTTTATTAATTATGAAAATAGGTACATAAAGAGGTAGGGCTTAATACCTTACCTCCCCAGAGTGAAGGATTTGTATATATCATCTATTCTAAGGCCATCCAAAATCCGAACATTAATTCATTTAAGTCTAGTGCGAAGATATGGAAATGACAATTGATCCATACGAACTAGGCCTTGGATTCTATGTGCCAAGGAATTAGCTGAGTATGAGCTTGTTATCTGAGAAGAACTGGCCAATTTATCTAAGGAATTTGCAACCGAATTAATCTCCCGGAACACACTGGTATTTTAAAGTTAAAAGTTTTTGCACATAAAAAGTTCACATCTTGAAACAGGTAATTCGAACAATTTCTGGCTATCGAAGAGAGGCCGTGGGATTGGAAGATAAGAATAGAGCCTTAATGGAAACGAGAATCCAACCTCTGTCATTGCGTTTTGATGAGAAGTTTGGAATTGCATCAAAGATCAATAGATTCAATAGTTTTAGAGGGGTTCTCAAGAGCAAGATTGCAACAAAGAGTGGCAGCAAAGAGAAACCAGATAAATGGGAGACTAGGAATTCTACTTTTTGAGTTTATGAGGTCAAAGATGGCTATGGAGGAGCTTAGAGTAGAGTTGGAGAGTAGAAGTGGGCAAGGGATTGTTGTGAAAATCAACCGGATTAGAGCAGGTTCACAGCTAAATAGGACTGAAGGAATAGTAATGAACACACAAATTTTACATGGAAATTCTCCAAATTAGGGTAAAAATCACAGGCAAGGATAAAAGAATTTACTACTGAGAAAGATTAGAGAATTACAAGGAAAAATTAGACCAAAAAATACACAGAATATTTTTTGTCTCTCTTTCTCTTTCTTTTCTCTCTCACCTCACGTCTCTCTTCTTCTACTTGTTATATAAATTTTTCATGCTACTCCTGCATTTTTATAGGCAAGAGTGCCTTTGTCTTTACTAGGCATGATAGGCGTCGAATTCAGTGCCTACCAGCCACAATTGTTAACAATTCTCCCACTTGAAGATTTGATTGATAATCAATCATATCTTCACACCATTCTTTTCTACCTTGCTGCTTTATGTTGCATACGTTTTTGTTAGGCCACATGAGGATCGACATCTCATAAACTTGTCACCATTGATTGCTTTTTTCATAAAATCTGCTAGGTTATCCATTGTATGAATTTTATGCATGTCCACGGTTCCTTCTTCCATTTTCTCATGAACGAAGTGATATTGAACTCGAATGTACTTTGTCTTTGAATGAAATGCTGGATTCTTTGCAAGATGAAAGCACTATGACTGTCACAATACAGAGTAATATTCTTTTGTTTATTCCTAAGTTCTTCGAACAACATCTTCAACTATACTGCTTCTTTACTAGCTTGTGTAGCTGCTACATATTCTGCTTTTGTTATTGACATAGCCACAACTGGCTGTAGTTTTCTTTTCCTATGCTGAATAATACTCCATTAGCTAAAGCTAGGTGAAGATTAGCTAGAGCATTCCTGTCCATCTTATTCCATTTTCCAGCTGACCGTTAACTAATGACCGCCAAACAATTATCTTTCCTCAAGATTGCCTTTATCTTTAACTTTCACAATGAGAAATAACTCCCATTGAACTTCTTAATCTCAAATTTTGCTGCCATTGCTTCTATCATGAACAGAATTTAGCTTCCACTATTGCACGTGAATAGTACCCGTACATATGAATAGTTTCGTATATGTGAATAGTACCGTACACATGAATAGTACTGTATACTTGAATTATAGTAACTAACTGCACAATTTAATACAAAAATAAATTCATAAATAGTTATAATCTTTTGAGGTTACTATTCACAAACTTTCACTGTGCTCACCCGAACTCTGAACGGATTACGCTAAAAAATTCATCGTAATTTTCTCACCTCGCTCTGATACCACTTGTTGTGAAAATCGATCGGATTAAAGCAGGTTTGCAGCTAAATAGGACTGAAGGAATAGTAGAACACACTGATTTTACGTGAAAATCCCCCAAATTAGGGTAAAAACCTACAGGCAAGGATAGAAGAATTTTATTACTAAGAAAGATTGAAGAATTACAAGGAAAAACTAAATCAAAAAATACACAGAATATTTTTTCTCTCTTTCTCTTTCTTTTCTCTCTTACCTCACGTCTCTCTTCTTCTGCTTGTTATATAAATTTTTTCATACTACTCTTACCTTTTTATAGGCAGGAGTGCCTTTGTCTTTACTAGGCATGGTAGGCACCGAATTCGGTGCCTACTAGCCACAATTGTTGACAGGGATGTCGATGGAATGGGAAATAGAGGAAGAGATAAGAGAAATATTAGAGAATTTAAGAGGTAGTTGTAGCTGTAGCAGGCTACGGTGGCTGCAGGAGCTTTGTGACTGTTGTTGGTTGCGGTCGCTTCTCATCTATGTGATTGTTTTTGCCTAAAGCTGCCTACTGCATTTCAATTTATGCCTAGTTTTTTTAACATTTAGGTCCCTAGATTATGTGATTTTCATAGTACTGATCAGTATTTGACTGGTATTTTAAATACCGAGGGGTACCGGCTAATACAAAATACAATAGGATAATTTTCAACCGATACAATACAAAAGTCAAAACTTTGATTTGATATCAATAATTATTAATATTATAAATACTAAAGATATAAATAATGTTTTTTATATAGATGACTACTAAAAATAAAACTATCAATTGTCCATAAAACAATATACTTCAAATCCAACCAGCTTTAGAGTGGGCAGTCAAGGTTCATCAATACAAACAAAATCTAGGAAGATTTAACTCTTCTTGTCAAAATTGTATTATAGTGTCACCATTGATATAGTGTTTTTATTTTCTAAATCACAAAGTGTAAATATTTATGACAACTTATGATTCATTAAGTTTTACAAATTATTAGATAATTCTATGTCAAACTATCAAGTTAAACTTATTGTAATTTTACCTTGTAAAAAAACTAAAACAAATTAAAATATATGCATAAAACTTTTAATAACACGATTATGACTCATTACAGAATAATTATTCCAAAATTTTAACCTTCTATATGTTTTCATTTTAATTCTATTTTGTTTTTCAATTAAAGAATAAATTCTTTAATAATTTATTAAAAATAGTAAACTATAGATTCGATCAAACGGATTAACAATTAATAAATATCTTTTTTAGATTTTGGGGATGTGAAAGAGAAAGAGAAGGATTTGCACAAAAAGAACTTATTATTTTAGCTTAATAAACTTTATATTCAATCAAATGGATTAACAATTAATAAATATCTTTATTAGATTTTGGGGACGTGAAAGAGAAAGAGAAGGATTTGCACAAAAAGAATTTATTATTTTAGCTTGCTATTGCTGATAATGTTTTTCGATAATGTTTTTCTCCACTTTACTGGCTTACATTTTAGACCTATGTATAGTCTTAGGAAGTCGATGATGACTTCTAAAATATTCTAGATATTTTACCTAGTATTCATTTTACCTCTTAGTTTTTATCATTTTGGATTTTATAGTTCATATTGATTATGAGAGATATTTCTACATAATTAATTACACCCACTTTCCTAAACTTTGTAGATTAATTTTCTACACACTTTCTAGATTAATTTTTATCACCCCTTAATCTAGAAAAGTATAGCACTCCAACCATATCTTTAAATTTAATAAACATTTTTTGTTGAGACTAGCTTGGTGAATATATCTGTTAATTGGTCATTATTCTTACAAAATTCCATCTTGATCTCTACTTGATCCATAAGATTTCTAATGAAATGGTGCCTTATCTTAATGCGCTTTGTTTACCCATAAAATACAGGATCCTTTGTCATTGCAATGGTTAATATATTGTCACAATTTATCATTGTTAGATCCTCTATGTGCTGTTGTAAATCTCTGAAAACTCTTCTTAACTAAGATATTGCTTTAGTGCAACCAAAAATACGCACCTATTTTTGCCTTTTCTATCATTTATGCTTCTATTAAAAATACCAAATTTAAGACCAAATATGGTACAACCTATCAAATTATTTTTTCTTTCTGTCTCGTACGGGATGCCAAATTTCTTTGTACCTTTCACATATTTCAGCATCCTCTTGGCTAGGATCACTCATTTGGACACAGTGCTTACTGCATGCACAATATCTGGTCCTGGGTTTGTCAAGTAGATTACCAACTAGGCTTCTAAATGTTGTTGTATTAACTTTCTCTTATTTATCATTCTTAGATAGCTTCTCATTTGTTGTCATAAATGTGGTAAGTGGTTTAGAGTCTTTCATGCCAAAAGTTTTTAGTTGGTCACCTATATACTTTCTTTACGGGATAAAGATTCGTCCAAGCTCCTCTTTGACTTGCATGCTAATAAAGTTTCTCATGAGTCCAAAATCAATCATTTCATACTCTTGCATTATAGCCCTCTTAAACGCGTCCATCGTCTTTGTGTTATTCCTAGTGTAAATCAAGTCATCCACGTTTAGGCATCTTATTAAGAAATAATTACCTCATATTTTTGGTATAGTAATGGCTCATTTGGACTTTTGGTGAAGCCATATTCTTTAAGGCATTTGTTAATCTTACTATTCCATACTCGTGGAGCTTATTTAATTCCATAGAATTTCCTTTTCAATTGATACACTTGGTCTTCTTTCCCTTGAATTTTGCACCCTTTTGATTGCTCCACGTAGACTTCTTTTTCAATTTCTCCATTTAGGAAGGTTAATTTCATATCCAATTAATATACTTGAAGATTTAGTCGTGCAGTTGAGGCTAACACTGGTCTTATTGTTTCCATGTAGAAAATTGGAGCGAGCGTCTCGTTGAAGTCAATACCTAGTTGCTGTGAGTAGCCTTTAATAACAAGTTGAGCTTTATGTTTCTAAATGGACCCATCTTCATTATATTTGATATTGTAGATCCATTTTAGCCTAATGATGTTTTTCTTTTGACTTTTGCATGAGTTCCCATGTACCATTTTCATCAATTTTTTTTATTTCCTCGTCTATGGTTTTTCTCCAAACTTTTTCTTTAACAACTTCTTCATATTCTTTAGGTTCTCCAATGAAGAATGCAACATTTGCATATCTTTGATTTGACTTCTATTTCCTTATTGATCTTCAGGGTTGAGGCACTTCTTCCTCTTCTTGATTTTCTTTTTCTTAATATTGTTGGTTATGTTGTGTTGTTGATGGTGATGATGTGCTTGGACGTGGATCACTTACTCCATACAACTAGACGACTTCTTCATAAAGCTTAACTCCTTTTTTGGCTTTAGTATTCCATTGTCAACTTGCTTTTTCATCAAAGATGACGCCTCTTAAAATGATCAGTTGTTTTGTTTCTAGCCTGTAGAATTGATAGGCTTTTGATTGATAATTGATTGACTATGCTTTATAAGGAGTCATATTTAGGACTAATTTAACGGGAGAATAATTTAGAATGTATATTATAGTGTTAACTACTTCTGCCCATAAGTTTTTTGGTAAATTATTTCTTTGTATCATCGATCAAGTCATCACAATAATAGTTCTATTCTTCCTTTCTGTGACATAATTTTATTATGGTGTATGTGAAAAAGCTAGCTACTTTTTAACACTTTATTCCTTGTAAAAATTCATGACATTTGATCATAGAATTGTCCCCCATGATCACTTCTCAGGATTTTGAGAGAATGCCCATTTTGGTTTTCTACTAAGGCCTTGAATTCCTTGAAGTAAGAAAATACATCAAATTTTTATTGGACGAAATGATCTCATATCATTTAGGAGTAGTTGTCGACAAAGAGAAGAAAATATCTTTTTTCTCAAACACTAGTGATGGTTCTTAATAGATGCCAAATGTCAGCTTGCACTAATTGAAGAGGAGTCTTGGCTCTTAAAGATATTTTTGAAAATGGCATCCGATGCAAGAAATATAAGGAAGTCCAAGCAACATATTCTTTTGCTTTAGGAGCTTGAGGTCATTGAAATTCAGACGACCATATCTTAAGTTTCATAATATATATTAATTCATATTATTGCATCTCAATGCACATTTTTGACCAAATGGTATATATAAACTTATTATAGTCCATTTTGATGGAAGATGTAACTTATCCTTTCTTCTTGTCAATAATGATGCATCTATTGTCATCAAATATCACTTTATAATTTTTACAGATGAATTGGCCTACACTTAATAGATTTTGAGTAAGGCTATTAGAGAAGTATTTTTTATTTTCATCTTGGGATCTAATGGTAGCAATGCCTTTCGCTTTAATAGTGTGTTTATTTCCATCACCAAGTATAACTTAGGATTTCAGACTTTCATCTAGTTATATAAAGCAAATTTTGTTCTTTATCATATGATTTAAACAACCATTATCTATGTACCAAACATCCTTTGATTTTTGTGAAGAGTATATTGTGTGATCAAAATATTCATTATTTTCTAATAAATTTACTTCTTCCGTTTGTTGATACCAACAATCTTTTTCATAATGGAGGTGACTTTTACACCTTTTTCATTGTACTAACAATCTTTTGTATCATGATTATTTTTCTTGCATAATTTGCAATAGGAGCTTGTTGTATCATTGCTCCATTGATTTCCTCTCCCCCTACCACAGTTAGTAAATGCTCCTTTTCTTTGCTTTAGTGGTTGTTTAAATCTTTTTAGTGCCTGTTTGGTTCAGCTTTTAGAGGGTGAATAAGCTCTTTTTTCTACCGCAAAAGCTGTTTTGAAGAAAACTGAGTGCTTGGCTGTAAAATCCAAAAGCACTTTTTTCATAGAAATGACTTTTTTGGAAGCTGAAATATAGCTTTTTGAGAAGCTCAACTTTGAAGCTTTTCAAAAAAGCACTTTTTCAAGTAGATTTTTCAAATCAATTAATGAGCTTATTTTTTTAGTTCCTTTTACCTTTATGTTTTACACATAATTCTCACAATACCCACAAACACATATTCATGTTTGTTTTGAGATTTATATAATATTATTTGACTTTTTATATGTTTTAATATTTGTTTTTTATATTAGTTTTACTTATATTATAAACCATATAAAAGATTTGGTTAGATATATTTTTATTTATGTTTTATATGGATTGAAATTATATGATAATTAATATATTGTGCTTTGCATATTGTTTAATATATTTTAAATAACATTTATATGCATAAATAATTTTTATTACAAAATAAAATATAGTTAAAATTAAAAATGTTTTTTATTTTTATGTTGCCAAACAGTCTATTGTATGAAGTTCTTTCAAAGAAGCTTTTTTTTAAATGACAGCCAAACAGTCAACTGACTTCTTAGAAAAGCTCTTTTTAGAAAAGCTCTACTGACAAAAGCTCTACTAACAAAAGCTCTACTGATATAAGCTTATCCAAACAGGCACTTAGTCTAGTTATATGAGCTTTTAGAGAGTCCATTAATTTCACTAAATGGAGTTTTGATAAATCTTTTGATTATTGTATAATAGCCACAATATGATTATATTTTATAAGAAGATTTCTTAATATTTTTTTATTATTTTCTTATTTTCTGTCATGTGCCCATAACTTCTAATTTGATTGAAGATATTAGAGATACAACAAAAAAAAGACTGTATTAATTCATCTTCCCGCATTAGTAGCTTGTTAAAATCTTTCTTTAAAGATTGGAGTTTGATGAATATTGCCTTATCCATATCTCTGGACTCATTTTTGAGTGTCTCCTACACCTCTTTTACATTGCTTGCTTGCATAATCTTTGGAAAAATCTCCTTGCTAACTCCTTGTTAGACGACTAGCAAAGCCTTGGCATCACGTTGTTTGTCAAGACTTTATAATCACTCTCTATAACATCCGACTTGTCTTGTGATATGAATAGAGTCTTCATTTGGATGCTCTGATAATTATATGCTTCCCCATTAAAAATATGAATTAAAATTTGGATATAATTGAAGGTTAGTAAATTAGGTGAAGTAAGGAATGCCATTGAGAAGGATCTCTCTGCTATGATACCACTGTTAGATTTTAGAGACGTGAGAAAGGAAGAGAAGGGTTTGAACAAAAAGAGGTTTATTACTTTGGCTTGTTATTGCTCACAATATTTTTCTTCACTTTAGTAGATTATATTTCATGCCTATTTATAGCATTAAGAAGTCGATGATGACTTCTAAAATATTCTAAATATTTTTCATATTATTAATTATACCTTTTAGATTTTTATCATTTTTGGACTTAAAGTTTATAATTGATTATGAGAGATAATTCTACATAATTAATTGCAGAGATAATTCTACATAATTAATTGCACACACTTTCCAAACTCTGCGTTTCAGTGAAAGTTTTATGGGATTATTGTTACTTTTGTTGTTGCAATTCCACACACTTTCGTAAACTTTCTAGCTTAAATTTCCAAACACTTTCCTAGAATTTCTATATTAATTTTCAACAATTTCATACTATAGATAGGTTTTAAATAATTTATACTTTAGTTAAAAAAATGTCTAGGAATAAACCATTAAAAAACCTATAAACGTTAGGGCATTCTACCATTATTTTTTTTTCTACTTATGTTATTACTGTAATGTTATGCAACTTTAATGACTTACTCTAGGACGTTGGTTACTAAAACTATGTTAAACATTTTACCTTTTATCAAAATCAAATCTATTTTTGTTTAAATATATTTATTTTTAGAAGAATTTAATTAAGTCTATTATATGTTTAGAATATAAAATAATTAATAAAAAATAGCAACCTTACATTTCTAAAGTAATCATCATCCTATGGACAAAGATATAAAAGTTTGATAACAAAAACTTAAACTACTCCAAACATAGATCACTAGAGTTACAAATGAGCTCTATATGCTTCGTTTGGCTTACTGTATTGATAAAAAGGATGAATGAAATATACAAGCAATTTTCTATTTGATATTAAAACTTTAAAAGGGAAACGATACTTTAAACTATATTTAAGTATTATATTTAAAGTATTTTAGGAACTTCGAACATAAGAATTTGTAACATGTAATAGGAGCCTTAGTTACGTACCTTGGATTGAACGTAAAAGGGAAATAACGAAGAAATGTGGAAATACCTGATTTTGGTTCCATAACTTTTCAACTTCTCGAGGCGAAACGAGCACGAATCCTCTGAAACCTTCACAAAATCTACTCACCAAGACGTGGTCAATGTCTCTTTATAGTTTTCTTAAAACATGAACCTCTGAATGAGTCAAAGTAACTTTACGTTTACTAATTACTTAAGCAACTATAGGAGACCTTAACCTGTATATATGACTTCCATATCGGGCCTCTCCATTAGAGGCGCAATAAAGGTCCTATCTATATTAGTTGGGGTCCATTTTCTCTCTAGAGTTCAACTTATTAATCTAGATCCTTTATTAGGCTACTTTATTATCTTTATTCAGATTAAAATTACATAACTTAATCGATAAGTTACTGAAAACTGATAAATTGCAATTAATTGTTATCAACCCTATAGGAAAATATCTAGCATTCTCCCCTTTGGACAATAATCAATTACAGTATTGACACAAAGTTAAAACCAATTTTAAAATACGGTTGAGCCACTCACTACATGGTTAAACACGTTAAAAAATAATTTAATCCAAAGATAAGAAAAGTCCATCATTATGTTTTGTAAGGCTTTCGATACCGAAAAATATCAAATACATGTGTCATATGTGACACAGATCCAATACAATAATGCATATCTAATACCTCACTAACATCAATGAAAAATGGAGTGTGGCAAATTAAGATGATACCTGTATGATCTGATATTATCATCTTTCCATTTGTAGGTCTCAATTTCTTTAAACTTTATGCTAAACTGTATATGTGAAACTGCACCAAAGAAATTTTGTTTTGTCTCACCGAAAGCTAAACTGCATTAAAGAAACTTTATGTTCTCCCTCTAAATGCTAAATTGCATTAGAGAACCTTTGTTTTCTCTTACTGTATGTTAAACTACATTAGAGAGATCCTTTATGAGATTAAACTCTTATATCCCTATATGTCATGTCAAAATCCATGGATATACATATTAAACTTTATGTGTCCTAATGACATAGGCCTAAGATCAATCTGTATATATACCCAATGACCTTTAAAATGCTTAAGATCGACACAAACCTTAAGACTTTCACATGTATTATGACAATGTGTAATAATGCTTATGAATGAGGATAAAAAGATGATCATCTTTATTAATAAACAACCATATTGTAATAATACATCAAAATATATAAACATTACAAAATGCAAACATAATGGTCTTTAACTAACAGTGTCAAAGGACTTCAATACACCCATGTTGTATACATGCCTTTCAAAAACAAGTAGACGAAGTCCTTTAATTAAAGGATCAACAAACATCTCCTTAGTCCTCAAATACTCCACCTCAATGTCATCTTTTTGTATCAACTCCTTTATAGTCAAGTATTTAACCTCTAAATGCTTAGACCCTGTGATATTATCATTGTTGCTACTAAACAACATAGCAATAAGATTATCATAACACAACTGAATGGTTCTAGCCATTGAATCAATCATAGACAACTTAAAAATTAAATTCCTAAGCTAAATCGCCCGTGTAACATCCCTATAACATGCTACAAACTCTGCATGCATTGTTGAGGAAATCAGTAGTGTCTACTTGACACTCTTCCATGATACTGTACCATTGATAACATGAAAATGTAACCTAAAGTAGACTTTCTATCATCTGGATACATAACAAAATAGGAATATGTATACCCTATGAGGTCTAGATTATTGACCCTTTTATATGTCAACATATAATCTTTGGTTCCCTTTAAGTATCTCAACACTCGTTTACTGCATTACAGTGATCAATTCCTGGGTTAGCCAAATATTGACCTAGTAGTCCCACAGCAAATGCAGTATCTGACCTAGTGCATATCTAGGTATACATTAGGTTACTAACCACACTAGAATAAGGAACATTCTTTATAGCCTCTCTCTCTACTTCATTTTTTGGACACTATGCTAAAGATAGTCTCTCACTATAAGAGAGAGGTGCTACAATATGTTTACAGTAAACCATATTAAACCTTTGTAATATACGCTTAATATATGCACTCTACGATAGGCCTAAAGAGTGTCGAGATCTATCCCTGTGAATCTGAATACCTAGGACAAAAGATGCTTCATTAAGATCCTTCATGTCAAAATGATTAGCCAAAAGATGCTTCACCTCATGCAACATGGTCAAGTCATTTTATGGGAGCAATATATCATCCGCACACAACAATAGGAAGATAACTTTGCTTCCCTTGACCTTGTAGTACAAGTATCTTTTAACTTTATTTTTCGCGAAGCCAAAAGAGGTCACAACCTTATCAAACTTAAGGTACCACTATTTGAAAGCATGTTTCAAACCGTATATCGACTTTTTCAATTTGCAAACCTTGTCAGTCCCTTCCTGATCCTAAAATCCTTCAGATTGCTCTATATAGACCTCTTCATAAAGTTTACCATTCAAGAAAGCAGTTTTAACATCTATCTAATGTAGCTTCATGTCATAATGAGCTAATATTGTCATAATCACTCAGAATGCATCCTTAGAGGAGAGGAGGTAACATTAAAGTCAAGCTCTTTTCTCTGAGTGAACCCTCTGACAACTAACTGAGCCTTAAACCACTCAACTTTACCCTAAGTGTCCTTTTTGGTCTTAAACAGTCATTTATAACTGACGATTTTGCAATATTCAGGCAAATCAACTAGCTCCCATACCTTATTATGCTTTATGGATCACATCTCTCCGTTCATTATATCCCACCAAAACTCTGCATTAGGTCCAGAAACAACTTCTAAAAAAGTAACTGGATTTATAACATGTCCAATATCATAGTCTTGTTCACCCAAATAGACTATGTAATCAAATGGAATAGCAAGTCATCTCACCTTAGTAGATCTCCATAACTGCATTAGTTCTTATACCTTAGGAACTTCTATTTATACAGGTATAGGTTCCTGTTCCCATATAGGTATGGAATTAAGACCTTGATCCACTGAACCTAACTGTATGAGTGGTGGATACGTAATAACTGTAGTATCTAACCTACTATTATCTAAAGGATGAGAAAAACCACCCTCATCAAAGACATTAGATTCCAAAAATTTAGCTGTTTATGATTCTACAATTCTAGACCCTCCTTCTCTACAATAGCATCTATAGCTTTTAGAATGGTCGGGATATCTAAATAAGTAGCAACAAGTAAAACGAGCCTGCATTTTCTTTCATAAGGATTATACAAATGCACCTTAGCAAGGTAGCCCATACATGAATTTGTGAAAGGCTAGGTTTCCACCCTTTCCATATCTCAAAAGGTGTCTTCAGCACTAACTTGCTCAGGACTTTGTTAAGTATATACAATGTCGTCTTAATGGCTTCACCCCAAAGGTAATCAGGTAGGTTAATCCTACTCTATGATTATGCCTTTCGATCACATCATTTTGCTCAAGACTACCTGACATAGTAAACTGAATCATTATTCTAACTAATTCCATATATATAACTTTTCTTGTCCCAAAACCCCATATTTGACATAGTACTCTCCTCCACAGTCAAATTTGACAATCTTGATGGATTTTTTCAATTGGTTCTTATCCTCAGTCTTAAAGATCTTGAATTTATCAAGAACTTTAGACTTTTCTTTAAGTAAGAACATATAATTGTACCAGGAATAATCATCAATAAAAGTCAAAAAATATCTAGAATTGCATAATGTAGCTGTAAAAGGTCCACTAATATCCCTATGTATGAGATCCAATAAGTCAGATGCTCGAGTCGACCCCCTTTTCTTTCTTTTGTTCAACTTACCTCTGCAACAATTAACATATGTTTCTTAATCATCAAAATCTAGAGTTGGGATAATGTTTTCCTTTATCAATTTCTTAACTCTATTTCTAGAAATGTTGCCTAAGTGTTTATGCCACAACATGTATAACTTTTCCTTAATTAGAGGTCTCTTTCGAGTAACAGGTTCAACAATATATGAAGAAACAAACATCTCATGATGGGTAAGACACATTCTATATAATCCATATGACAAGAAGGCAGTTCCAATATGTTTTGCATTAAAGGACAACTGTATAACTGAAGTATCAATGATAAAATGATAACCCTTTTAATCTAACATTGATACAAATATTAGAATTTGTCTAAAAAACAGTACATAACATGTGTCGTTTAATATAAGAACAAACCCCATATCGAGGTTTAAACTATGACACCCTAATACCCCTTGGGAGGATATGTGGATGCCACACAAGACAGTACAAACAAACCAAAACATTTCGTGGAAGAATAGCATTCAAAAATAAACATTCCAAAATGTACGAAACATTTCATACATGCATTTCCAGAATCTTAAACAAATATACATTATATCATAAAAGCTTAATACAAATTTGTTCCAAATATCGAAACTAGCCTGAAACATAGTTATTACAAAAACTTTCAACAATTCATAATCATACACTTATATATAAGCCCAAAACAAACTCCAAATACATTTTTAACAAAACAAGACTCAGACTCCATTGGCCATTACGATTGACTCGTCCCAATCCTTATAATCTTCACTTTGAACCTACATGGGGCAAATCCACCGTGCTAAGCATATCGCTTAGTGAGTAATAACTAATCTATATTAAATGATTTCTTTAACAATAAATCAGACATAATACATTTCAAGACAGGTTTTATAATTAACAGAACTACATAACACAGGAGGTTATAAACCCTTCAGAATCAAAACATAATTTAGCTTATTTCAGAATCAAACAGATATCAGAATACAAAACCAAATGACTGCTAAATCCATTTGCAGAAGCGGATAACAGGACTTATACAGGAGATACCATAATTGGTATCAGCAGGAGAGACATATGTCTTGATATCAGGAGACACCGAAGTGTCAATAATAGGAGACACCGAGGTGTCAATAACAAGAGCAGCTGCAGACCCTTTTAGGTATGCCTATTTACCCACAACTAGGACTCAACAGTTTTAAAACAAAACAAGGTCATTTTAGACATTTCATGTGCAAAGC
>JAOTAX010000007.1:1311607-1327130 GCA_025629825.1 Erythroxylum guanchezii
ATCCTAAATGTCTCCAAAAATGCAGAATTAATAATAATATACACCAATTTAATAATCCAAGACAATTAATCCATAATGCACCAAAATTTCTAAATACCTGAAATATTACCAAAATTGCCAAATCATATTTTATTCGCATTAACAACTCAATTATACCCGAAATGTCATGAATACATGCACAAATATTGGTATGAGTCCAAAAATGTATATGCTCAAATAAGAAAAAACTCAATTATGCTAAGCATACCATGCATTGAAATTCTTTAATATTCTAACCCCTAATATTGGGGTTTACATAAACATTCATCCCCTACATACAAAACACTAACTTCTTCATTGTTGCCAACCATTAGTTTCTCCTCCCCTTTAGTTAGCTTTCTCCTAGATCTGAACCTTTGCATTGTGGCGATAACATACTTAGATGCCCCACTCTCTAGCCACCAAGAACTTGATATGGCTATAGCAAAATTAGATTCATGAATTATATAAGCCAAGAAGTATCTCTGGACTGCTCTTTTTAGTATCAAACACAATGTAGGTAATCAACCTTGGATTACAGTGGGGGAACTTAATGTTATACTATTCTCTCATCAGGCAGAGCCTATAACTTCCTCAACTATTAATGGAATGAGTGACTTTAGGAAGTGTGTTGAGGAATGTGCTTTGTATGATTTGAATTCTAGTGGTCCTAATTTTACGTGGAACAACAAGCAATGTGGTGACCTCTTTGTTGCAAGAAAGTTAGATAAAGCCCTTATAAATCTGGTTTGGAGTTCTAGGTTTCCTAGATCTTATGGGGCTATTCATAATCCTAATATTTCAGACCACTCTCTAGTGATCATCATGTCCTTAGCAAATATGAAGAAGAGATCCTCTCTATTTAGGTTTTCCAACTTCCTAGCCTCGCAGCCAAATTTCTTCAGATAGTAGAAGATGCTTGGTCTTCTCATGTCTAAGGAACTTTTATGTTCTGTGTGGTGTTTAAGCTTAAAGTGGTTAAAAATGAGCTCAAATTGGTTAACTCTGGTCAGATAGGTGATGTGAATGGTAGAGTTGATAATTGTCAAGCTGTTCTTAATATGTCTAAGATCAAATGAGACATTTGCCTAATAGGCCTCATATGGTTGCCAAGGAAACTGAAGCCAACTTGATTAGAGCCTTAGATGATCAGGAGTCTTTCTATAAACAATCTTCCCGTATTAAATGGCTCAGAGAGGGGGATAGGAACACCAAATTCTTTCACAATTCCATCTTGGCAAATAGGAACAGAAACAACATTTATTCTTTAATAGTGGGAAATGACAACAGGATTGTTGCTATTGAAGAGATTCAAGAACAGTTACTAGGTTTTTTTCAAAGCAATATTGGGAATAAAAAAGACCTTCTCCCTTCCAAAGAGTATGTGAAAAATCCTTTCCCTTATCACTACTGAAGTCTTAGCACGAGAGATTGGGGAAGTTTTCAACTCTTTCAATCCGAATAAGGCCCTCGGGCCGGATGGGTTTAATGGTTTTTTCTTTAACCATACTTGACATATTTTTTCCAACAAAGGGTACTACTTAAAGAGCTTCACTCTACTTTTATCTCTCTAGTCCCTAAGAAAGATCATCCTTCCATAGTGGTAGATTATAGGCCAATCTCTTGTTGTAACATGATCTATAAGGTGATTCCAAAAATCATGGCTAATAGGTTTAGAGAGTTACTTCCTAAAATTATCAGCCCAACCAAAGTGCTTTTATTAAGAACCGTTGTACAGGGGATAATATCTTATTGGCTCAAGAAATTTTCAAGAATTACCACCTTTCTAGTAACCATAAGAGATGTGCTTTCAAAGTGGATTGACAAAAAGCCTATGACTCAATTCAATGAGACTTCCTCTTGAATGTTTAGAAGTTGTAGGTTTTCCTCTTAAGTTCATTAAATCGATTGAAGAGTGTATAACCTCACCTTCTTATTCTATCTTGATCAATGGGTCCCCCTTAAAATTTTTTAGAGGAAAGTCAGGCTTAAGACAAGGGGATCCTATATCTCCATTTCT
Source organism: Erythroxylum guanchezii (assembly GCA_025629825.1). Lineage (NCBI taxonomy): Eukaryota > Viridiplantae > Streptophyta > Magnoliopsida > Malpighiales > Erythroxylaceae > Erythroxylum > Erythroxylum guanchezii. The sequence continues at coordinate 1,313,646 of JAOTAX010000007.1, forward strand.
CTCTATTATCTGTATGGAGGTACTCTCAAGAAGCCTGAATGTTTGTATATTGATAGTCCTTCCTTCAAATACCACTAGAGGTGTAAAGCTCTTAAACTCACTCATCTCTTGTTTACTGATGATCTTTTGTTATTTTGTTATGCCAATTTGGCTCAAACTTTACTTAAATGCATGTGCACCTTTTCAAATTTTTCTAGCGTGGACATGAACACTTCCAAGAGTCATTTCTTTTTATCTCCTAATATGGACCATATGGCCCATCAAATGGAGATTATATCAGGTCTTAAAAGAGGTTAACTTCCTATACTTGGGGGTACCTCTCTTAATAGGTCATCTGTGTAGGAGGGATTGTTTACCCTTATTGGATAAAATTGATGCCAGAGTTAACAAATGGACCCATAAAAATCTCTCCTATGATGGTAGACTTCAATTGGTTATCTTTGTTCTCTCAACGTTTCAGGTGTATTAGTCTACTCATTTCATCCTCCCTTCTTCCATTATTAAGGAAATAGAGATAAAACTTAGGAATTTCTTATAGTCGGGGAATGTGGTGATAAAAGCTCATGCTAAGGTTAAATAGAGTGAACTTTGTAGAACCAAAAGAGAGGGTGGATTAGGTATTAAGCATTTGTCTACTTGGAATAATGTGCTGATAGGGAAAAGAATCTGGATTCTGTTTAATGATAGGGAAGCTCTATGGGTTAAATGGGTACACACTATAATTCTAAGAAGGAAAATTTTCTGGAGTGCCCAACCTTCCAACTATAGTTCATGGTGTTGGAGAAAGATTTATCTGTTAGGGATCAAATAGGGAACCAATTCAAATTTAGGATAGGAAATGAGAATTCTACTTTCTTTTGGGAGGATCCTTAGCATCCTAGAGGCATCTTGAAGGATCTCTCAACACCTAGAGTGATCAATGGGTCGGAGCTACCTATGTTTGTAAGAGTATTTGATGTAATCAGAAATAATGAGTGGTGCTGGCAAGAGACAATAGTCGGGACCATTAAGCCTCTACAATATCAACTAGATTGCTCACGTCCTGATAGCTTGGAATGGCTACCAAGCTCTTAAAAAACGTATATAAATGCTTTAGCCTACAAATCTACGAGACCTCCTAACCAGAATGTTCCTTGGCATAAATTGGTATGGCATAAAAGAATTAGTCCTAGATATTCCTTTATACTGTGGTTAGCTTTCTTAATAAATTGCAAACAAGGGACAAACTCCTTTACCTTCACACCCCAAACCACTGCTCTTTGTGTGCCTCAGATAATGAAACTATTGATCACCTATTCTTTGAATGTTCCTTCTCTAAAATAGTGTGGTTACACTGTCTTAACCACTTTCAAATATACCTTCCTAATCTAACAAACCTTCAATCCATTCTAAATTGGTTCAACCAACCACTAAGTCTCAGAACTGTGACATCAATATTGTTATCATCCCCCTTTTTGTTATTACGTATAACATTTGGAATGAAAAAACCTTCGAACCTTCAAAGGTGAAGTCTTGGAAGTTGGGAGCATTAACACTAGGGTGATCTTTCAAGTTATGGAACAGCTCAAACATAGAAAGAAGCTAATTGTTGGAGTGTTTTATTTTCTAATTAATGTCTGTAGTTTTTTTTAATTTCAGGTTCAAGAAATAAAGGGTAATCCAATTCCCCTTCGGAATATACAACAAGGGAGACTTAGTTCCAAGGAATGCTTCAACCTCGAAAAAGCTTTAAGCATGTTGTTGCAAGCTACAAAGGAAATCTCCTATGGTCTCTCCATCATAGCAGAAAAGGAAAGATGGTTACAATGAAGTGAAGTTATGCTAACCCCACCTCCTAACAGTAGGAGGTCCCCTACTACAATGTTTAGTGTCTTAAAATCCGGAAGCCATATGGGTTTACCAAAGATGGTTGGGAGAGTTGAACAAACATTTGATAGAGAGATCAAGGACTAGATGGAAGCTAGTAGTAAGGGGTATAGGCTCTTCTTCATTACCATCGGTACCCTAAGCAATGAAGATCCCACAATGTTCAGAAAATTAGGAAAACAAAGAGAACATTCTTCTACTTATGATGTGCTGGTTTGAAGTTATGGTTTCCTTTTTAGAGTTAAGATTAACTAGTATATGTTTTTACTCTAGATTGTTATCTAGAAATGGTTGTGCTACTGGTAAGATGAACGTTTTCTATAAAGCCTCTTGGTTGGCAGAAATGTATAAGCTCGGTGTTGTGGTTTTTGTGTCAAAAGGAATGATTTTGTAGGGTTCCTTATGCCTTTATGTAAGGTTATTCCTTTTGGTTTAGAAAAGATATTTGCATCTTGGCAATCTCTTGAGTTGTACATAACTTTTATTTATTTTATATAAATTACTGAATTACCAAAAGAAAAGAAGTTACTTGACATTTCTTGTTTGACTTTTTAGAGTTTATATTTGTAACAATCGAATTTCTTATGCCCCTTCTTCTTACAAAAGAAGCAGCTCATATTCTTAAAATCTTATAGGCCCTTTCCAATACTAGATTAACCAATTTGCAAATGAATAGAGGATTTGGATTTTTCACCTTTAAATTTTTTAGGCTTGGCCTTTCCCGTTCCTTTAGCTATAAACAAAATTGTATGAGGAGTTTTCTTCAGTTTCTCCTCCTCTGCAACACAACGAGCAATCAAGACATTGACATCCCAAGCCTCATCCTATGAAATATATATAGTGACTAAGATACCAAACTCTGAAGGGAGTGTACTTAGAGCTTGGTACACTACTAATGCATCAGGAATTGAAAAATCTAGCGCCTTTAGTTTTCTCTAGTAGTGGATCGTCTTAATAATGTAGTCCTATACTCCTCCTTCTCTAGTGTATCACAAGGAGAATAATTCTTTACACAAGGTACTTATCTCGACATTGGACGAGAACTTATACCTTTGGGAGACATTATCTAGAAATTCCTTTGCTATGCTTGTGTTCAACAGTCCACTCAACAGATGATCTAGGATTGACTGCTTAATAGCTAGACAACACATATTGTTTGACCGATCTCAGGTTGCATATTCTTCTTTATTAGCTTCTGAGCTGATGGATGTAGGTAGGGATGGCCTGTCATTACGTATGGCCAAATTAATATCCGCCATCTCTATTGCAATATCTATATCCTTTTCCATTTTTTAAAAATTGAAACTAGTCAGGGTTTCAATTATGATGATGTTATTGTTGACAGGAAAGGTGACCGTAAAATGACAATGCAAAGATTAATACAAATGTAGGATAATAGTGATACTCAAAGCCATAAAATAATATCTATTTTGAGAATCAGATTACACATATTATGAAAAACATGTGGGTTGAATACATAATACATACAACCAGACCTTCATATAAAAGCATTCAGAGTACACATTATCAGCTCTCATGACACTTCCACCTGTGGGTGAATATATCATTTAAGCAATGGCTTTTCTCCATCTAATTCCTTTATGCACATCTCAAATTTCTATATAAGGCCAACACCTTTGGGCAGAATAATTGAACATAAGATCAGAGAAATCCCCCAATATGCAATAAGAACAATTCAAAATACTGACTCGAAAGGCTACTGTGGTGACTATAATCTCATCAATACTCAAAACGATCCACAAACATAAGAGATATTTCTTTATGTTATCCTCTCACTCCGTATGAGCATGTAGTCTGTGATAAGGTATCATTAATAAATGCAAAATCCAAATGCATAGTCTAATTATCACATACTAGTGCTGAAAACATTATCAATAAACTTTATTTGAGACTTTGGTACTGAAAAATCTCAATTAAAGCGATTATCGTGCATTATCGAACATTGAACCTACCACATGAGGCCAAAAAAACCTCAAGTATCTCCCTTATCAAATTCAAAACACAAAAATTCGCTTAAAAGTGGCTTTAGAATGCCTTATTTCCCTTTTCTAGAGTGAAATTACAAATGTAATAAATTTAAAAAATTTAAAACTCACTTTATGAATTCCCCGAACCCAGAAATTGACCCAAAATGATCTGGGGCATCTTTACGAGAATTCTAAAATTTTTGAGATTTTTGTAACTGAGTCAGCAATTGTTATAGCACTGACGTCAACGCAGTACTATAGCTCTAATGTCACTGGGGTGCATGTGGAGCTGTCACACCTGATGTGCCTCCAAATGCGTCATGCGTGTGCACTGTATGCGCCCCACAGATACTAACGAGCCTGAACCTCTGATGGCGTGCGTGACATATGAGCCTTACGCATAGACGCGCCTGACCTATCTAGCCAAACACGTGTCCTCATCCACAGGCGTCACATGTTGGGACAGATCGCTGGCGCGTGCATCATATATGTCTATCCCGTCACCGGAAGTTGGTCACTGTACCCGACATGGCACATGTCACACGCATCCTTCATCTGTTGCGCCACACGTCGCACATCAGTCACTTATCAGCCAAACCAACTCCTTGCGTGCACTATACATACGTCAGACACATATGGTACATGCACCTAACGGTCTCCATCCTCGGTGACGGCGAGGGCAATTTTTGGTCAGTTTTGAGCCGATTTTTCGAGCTCCCAAGTTCATTTTTCAAGGCTAACCACATGTAGCACACTTTCAAGCATTCATACTTAAAAAAAAAAACTAAAAAAGAGATCGTTATTCTCCGAAACCCTTATGGAGAAAATTTAAAAAAAAATTTGTTTTTAACCACCTGAACTGATCATGTAACCGCTCTGATACCACGTGCATCGCGTAATAAGAGTCTTAGTTACATCTCTCGGATCGAACTTGAAAGGGAAATTGCTGGGCCTCGCTTTCGAAGTCCAGCATTCAGAATCAAACATATTATTGTCCTTAAACATACTGAACCAGTTTCGGGGAAACAGTCATAACTTTCTTTGGAGATATCGGATTTAGGTGTTCTTTAGGTGGTTCGAAAGAGGACTTCAAGATCTACAACTTTTATGAAGACCTCGAAGACAAATTCTGTCTTCTGTGTTTTCTTCCTTCTGACTTTTATATCTTCCCACTTTTGTATCTTGTTACTTTTGCTTCCTTCTTAGTTTTGCTTCCTCGCATCCCCAAAAGTTCTAAATCACTATCTACACTCTCCAGAGCATCTCCACTTATAAAAATCATAACTCTCGACTCAAATGTCCAAAAATTTCATACTATACACCGTTGGAAAGATAAAAGAAAGTCTTACGACTTTCTAGATGACAACTTTGCCTAATTCAGCCTAAATCAGTCCAATTTTTCTCTTGAAGACAACACACAATTTATAATATGAAATGTACAACTATGTAAGAAACATACAAACACTTGGGAACTTTTCAGATTTTAACTCATTTGCCAAAATCCACAGAAGCTCATACATAACTTTAATTATATATTAACATTATAAATAGAAGCTTACACAAAATACAACACATAGAAGATGCTCATGTTTGATATGCCTATAAAGCTAGCCAAATGTTACTAACTTAATACAAAAGACTCCTAGCTATCTTCGAGTATCCAAATGCCTTGCAAGGATCACTGATTTTCTCGATCTGCACCTGAGGAGTGGGAAAAAATATTGGGTTGAGCTACACAGCTCAGTGGCTAATATATTTATAGCCATTGGCGATGAGCCACACAATCAAACATATATATATAAACATTCCTCTAGGCATACACTTTGCATTGAAAGTTCAGCATTTACAATTTCAATTCACATTTCATAATTCAAAATATCATCACATAGGACATATTGGATGTAACTCACATCGAAGCATAACACTCAAAATGTCATCATAACTTAGCACATCAAAAAGCAAATGCACACATAATTGGCTCGAGGGTTCCGTGGAACAAAACGGAGAAACTGAAGTCTACACCGTGAACAAAACGAGTTCACTTTTTGGATCTTGTGGGTCACAAGCAAGCAGCCGAGAGAAGGCTTTATGTCGACGTGCACGTGACTACGAAACGGTTCCTTTCTCGCCCAAACACAATCAAATCTCATGCTTCATTTAATCATTCACAATCTCATTTTCTCATACTTTTCTTATACAAAATGCCATGACTCAATTCAATGGCATAACATGATCATACAAACCATTCAATTTGTTTTATCACAATGTCTTACATCATAATGCAATTTCCACATCACAAAATTTCAAGCAAGTCATTTTAACACACAAACACGCATAAGGCATTTTGCCTATTACACAATAACTATAAATAAATTATCTACCTTAAAATCTTGAAAATCCAATTTCAATTGTGCCCTTCCTCTTGCTTTTGGGTAGGTTGTTCTTGATTTCCTAACACAACCAAAATTCTTATTTAATTCCAATTCAAATGGAAATCTCCCAAATTTCTATAATTATAAAAAATGGAATTAACACAAATTAAGCTTAATCCTAACCTACCCATAGTCCATATAGGTTAGAAAACCCACAACCTAACTTAAAAACCCATCTTCTTCCTCCAATAATTCCCAACACAAAAATCCCTTTCTCTCTCTATACTTCTTCATTCACAACACAACCCATTTCTTCAATAAACAAGAAGAAAAGATGAGGAACTTACTTTAAGAAGCTTCATTCTTCTCTTCTTTCTACAATTTTTCCTCCTTCTTCCCTAGCTTTTTTTATTTTTCTTCTATCTCTCACGTTTCTCTCTTTTCTTCTCCTCTTTGGCTGCTAACGACACTCTCCCTTCTATTCATTAATTCAAGCTCTTTTGTTTAGTCATTCTCCCCATTTTGCCCTTCACTTACTTAGACTTTCCAATTTTACCCTTATTTGTCTTTTTTGGCTCTACTAACTACTTAAGCTAACTTAATCTCTAACACTTCCTTCTAATTTCAATTTCTACTCCTTCCCTCAAATTCTAATTAATGACCCAATAAAAAAATAATAATTAAACCAACAAACAAACATAAATAAATAAAAGAACAAGTAAAATTTAAAACGAATCAGGATCCAACAAAAATAATGAAGAAATTCTGAAATAACTTAGTTATATAACTTTCTAACGAGCTTTCCAAGGTCGAAATGAATGCGAATCCTCCAGTACCTTCACGAAATCTACCCACTGAGACGTGGTCAATGTCTTTCTGTAGTTTTCTTAAAATGTGAACCTCTGAATGGGTCAGAATAACTTTACATTCACGATTACTTAGGCAACTACAGGAGACTATAACCTATATATATAACTTTCATATTGAGCTTCGTTATCACATGCTCAGTACAAGTCCAGTCTACAATGACTAGGATTCATTTTCCCTCTGGAATTTAGCCTATTAATCTAGATCCTTTATTGGGTCAGATTAGTATCTTTATTCGGATCAAAATTACGTGACTTAACCGATAAGTTATTGAAAACCGATAAAATGGAATTAATTGTTGTTCACCTTATAGGAAAATAACTAACAAAATTAAGTTAAACAAGTTAGATAATATCTTAGAAAGTCTTAATTCTTCCAGTTTTAATTATATTCTTATACCTCTTTTTATTTCACTTAATATATAAACTTGTTTTTGAAAAAACCTTTAAATTGGTGTAAGACATTAATTAATATCAAGTACCTTGATCATGTTAACATAAGATTCCAGTATATGTGTATATATCGAATACTTTTGGAACAACTAAAATAAATTAGAGGTATAGGATTGAAATCAAATGTATGTAGAAAGGTTTGATAATTTGAAAATTATGTATTGAATTTAATTGTTACAAAATGATCAAGAATCGTATAATAGAAATAGGTTGCAAATTGGTCGAGTTCATGCTTCTAAATGTGATTTAGTTATCTTAAACTTACAATTAAGATTCTAACACATTACTTTCACAGATTTAATATGAACTCAAGTTCATTTCTTGTCTAAATCCTCTCTAGATTTAGACAAGAAATTTGATTTCTAGAGAAAAAGAGGCTAAAAGAATTATCAAAAGCTACTAATTAATATGTCCATAAGAACAAAGATCGTAAATAATGTTTCAAAATTTAATATATCGATGCGTTTCAAAGACTTACGCGAACAGTTTCTAGACACGTTTTTTGAACGTTTGGAACGAGTTTTTGACAATTTCAAAATTTCCTCCTAATTGACATAGTTAAGAATATGTGAAATGCTTGTTTAATAGAACATTATTGACACATCTTTTGGTAAAAGAATTTTCCTCCCTGAAACATTCTAATGGTTTCACCTATTAATTATGCCCTAATCAATATTAAATAAATTTGTAAAACAATATTCTTAAGCTTTAAATTTATCAAATTAATAACAATCAAATAATTATTAATTCAGATAAATAATTAAATGAGACTCTAATATTATTGTTAAAAAATCAATTCTATGATTGAATCATGAGTGAAGTAGAAAATTAATTTTTTTGTCGGATCTTTTTAATTGAATAACTTTAAAAAATATGAATCATAAATAAAAGAGTTGAATTGTGTCTAATTTAAATTCTTGCAAAACTATCCTCTCAAATTGTCAACCACAAATTTTTTTATGTATCTAGTTTTTAACGATATTTAAAGATGAGAGAAAAGAATTCAAATAATTTGAGAGGAAAAGACAAGAGTACTAGCTCCTTAATGTCATTTTTTATAGAAACAATATTAGGATTTCTTTCCTAATTAAAATTAAAAATCATAATTATAATTATAATCTAACTTTAATTATATTTTTAATTTTAATTAAATCAAATATCTTATATTTGATTCCTGAAGTTTCTTAAATGTTACAATTAATTTCAACTCAATTTAAATTAATTTTTTCCTTTCAAACTACTCTTTATGTGTGATACATTAGTTTCCTATTATATCACAATCATTGTAGATTATAATTCTAATTTATAATTAGAATTGGATAAATTAAAACTTATTTTAATTTAAAATTAATTTTTAATTAAATAATTTATAATCATAGATCAAAATTGACATTTAGCAATATATCATGATTACTTAAATATTTAGAAACGTCAAAATAGTTTGTCTTAACATGTCTATGCTTTATTATAAGATATAATTTAATCTTTTCGTCATCAAATGTTTCAATTGAATGTAAAGTATGAAATTAGTGTATACTTTATTTAAATCTAATCATATTTATTCTTGATAATTAGTAATTGATTTATAAACTAGAAATTTTCTTAAATCACTATTAGTGAAGAATAGTGGAACATTCTTTGTAGTGATAAATCAGTTGTTAACTTACTCAATTATCTCCGCATAGTTTATATTATATCTAGGTACCACCGACTTAGCTACTCCAAATAGAATATGTCATAACTAGCATCAAAACATGGCAATTCTCATCTAAGATATCTTGCAAATCTCAAATAATTATCATTTATACGACTATCATAATGAGGGGATCCATAAACACACAAGTAATGTTCTATTTTAGATCCTCATAATTATGTAAATTTAGTAAACTTATTCTCTAAACAAGCATTTACATGCTTGTTTAAATATCTTTATAATGCAAGGTGTTGTTAGAGCAACTTAGCAATCCCAAAATAATGAGAGAAGCTCCCACATCTCTCTTACATTCCGTTCTCACAACCCAACTCTAACCCTAGATCTGCTTTGTTTCAGTTTACTTTTTCCATTCCTCCATTTCGAGTTCCCTCTAGTCCATCAAGTTTCTCTTGTTTCCTTCCAGCATTATTCTTCCTTTGATGACCTACAAAACAAAACATCATTAGATTCCATTTAGCTTTGTAACTAAAATGGAGACAAACTTCCTACCTCTACCTTCAACCACCCCGTTTCCCTCTTCTACTCCATCATCCCCATCTTAACTTGCTACGAACTTTGTACCCCACTCTTCTTCTCCATCCCACTCTACAAATCAAACTATCCTACCCCAGCCTCTATTGTTCCTCCTCCTAAAGATTTTGCTCCATTTGATGGTGTGTTTCAACATATTAAAGGGGCTAAAAAGACATGGAAACAGGTTGTGGGTGACAATTCTAACTCTCCCTTAATCTACTGTCCACCTATTGTGATTGAAGGTAAGCTAACGGTGGCTCCAAGTCTAAACATTCTGTAGGAAGGAGCAAGGATATGGGATGATGTGCTTGTTGGTTTTTTTTAATATATAAATGACCTACTTTTCCTATAATATAAGTATGGTCCCAGAGAAATTAAAAAGGTAAAGGACTAATGGAAGTTTTGCTAACTAAGCAAGATAACTTAATCTTTACCTTCTCTAAATTGGAAGCTCAAAAGGTAATTGAAGAAGGCCTTGACATATATCTCAATTTCCTTTATTACTTAAAAATTGGCAACAGAGCATGGAATTAGAGAAAATTAGATTGAAAAACATTCCTCTATAAGTGAATATCCATAACATTCATTTGGAATATTGGACAACTAAAGGTTTGAGTATGCTAGCTAGTTACTCGGAAAAACCAATCTGTATGGATGAAAACACTGCTTTGAGGAAACAGGTTAGATTTGCAAGATTATGTGTTAGTATGGATATTTTTAAGGAAATGAAAGACAACATTACTATTCTAAGGTTGGTGGATGGGCATTCTCTCAAAGAAGATAAGGTTTTGGTTACATACCAATGGAAACCTTCTCTAAAAGCACAAGGCAAAGAATGGAAACCAATTGGGAGAGTTTTTATTAGAGGAGATTATTAGGAGCTGACAGGATTGGAGAAGCTTAATTATGAAGATAACAAAGAGTTGGTGGAAGCATAACATGTATTAGATAACCATGAATGTCTAGGTAGGTTGGTTCAGGTTGAAGGGGAACCACCTACAAAAGGTGAGAGTGTCCAAGTGGATAATCTTCCAGATTCAGTTTAGTCGGTGGAAATCCAACAATAAACTTTGAGTGCCTCAAATAAATCATTAAGGAACCAGCGAGAAAATGAAATGGATATTAGTGGGAATAATCATTGCCATGGAGACCATGAACTCTAGCTAAATGAGCAAACTCAACAGTTGGAAGAACAGCAAAGAGGAGTTACTTAAGAGGAACAGTTTGAACAAGTAATCTCTTAGAAGAGCAACAGGATCAGTAGCTACTTTTGTCTATGGTTTTAATATAGTGTTTCAAAGAATTGAGCTATGAACTTCCCTTCGAAGATTCAAAGCTTTAGTTAGATGTCTAAAGCTAGTTAATGGGGATTTTAACGCCACCCTATACAAATCAGAGGTGGACGGGAATTGTAATCGTCTTAACTATGCCTTTGATTTGTTTGATTGCATGCAAGGGAATTAACAAATTTAAAATTTGAAGGCCATAGTATCACTTGGTCCAACAAACAAAGCTCTAACTGGTTCATTCAGAAAAAGTTAGATAGAGTGTTAGGTTTGAAATGCATCATGTTTTAGAGTATAGGTTGAGATGTGTTTAGCCATTTTTTAGATTGTTTAGTATGTGTTTAGGGTAGAATTGTGTTGGTTTGTGATTTATTTGTGTTTTAAGTGTTTTATGGGTTAGAAGAATCCTTTAAGCTTAAATATGATGTTTTTGAGGTACCTTGATGTGTTTGGTAGTGTATCAGGGTAAAGATCGAAGAACGAAGGAAACTTCGCATTTCGAGAAATTTTTTAGACCTTTCGGATCCTAAAAAACCCTAGTTGAACCCTAAACACAAAAGAACATAAATAGAACAACAAGAACATAAAGAATTAGCTTTACATTCAACCACTCTTGGAAACCTTAAAGGGAGAGAAAAGAAGAGAGAGAGAAAGAGAGAGAGAGAGAGAAGAAGAGGAGGAAGAAGAAGTGGATCCCGACATCGCTACTCCCCAGATCAGGTGGTATCCTGACACCGTTGCCTTCCTGATTTGTCCAAACTAAGTTTCATTTTCTCTTTCTTTCCTTTTTCATTTAAATGTATAAAGTTGAGATGCATTGTATGGAAATAGAATTCGGGTTTTTGATAATGTTTTGAACTCTCCTTTGGGATTTTGCTTTGAGTTAATGTTGATTTAGTTATTTTTGTGTTTATTGTTTTGGGTGTTGTGAATGATTAATGTAATTGTATGTTTTGGTAACAAATCGAGAGGGTGAGCCTAATAAAAATGATTAGATTATATTAACAAGAATTAGGCAATCTAATTGACCACTTAATCAATCTAGTCGGTAATTTCATGGAGAGAGATCCCCCATGCGAGACTTGATTGTTTATTAGAGGGTTTTAGAACTAAATAGAATTGTGGGTAATTTGTGAGTTGAGAGATTACAAGTTTCATAATTCGATTAGGGTTTAAAAAATAAGGTTTAATGGCTATAACTCAAGAGAGAGTAATCAACCCAACGACAGTCAAGAACTGACACCTTGTGAACACATAAATGGCTAGATTAACATTAATGATAAGTAAAATACCCTCTCTCATAACTTGATTAACTCTCTTGATGGATTTGTATTATGACCTGTGTGACTGCTCAATTTAATTTTTTTTGTTACAATTCTTAAATCAAATTCTCGTATTTACTTTCCATGTTCACTTGTGTAGTTTTTTTTTCTTTTTTTATTAGGCTAGTACCCTCCTTGTGGGATCGACCCATGCAATGGCAGTTATTGAGAGTTTTATAAATTGTAAAACTTGCTCAACATAAAGCTATGGTGAATGTGGACTGTTAACTTTTTTTTCAAAAAGTTCGGCCAATTACTTAGACCTGGGAATTTCTGATCATACCCCTATCAGGGTTGATATTTTTTTTTAAATGACTAGAATTCATCACTCTTTCAAATTCAATAATTTTTTGATTAATGTGGAGGGCTTTCAAAAAGTAGTTACTAAGGGATTTGAGTATGGGATTTATGGTTCTAAGCAATTTATTTGTTTGCAAAAGCTCAAGGCTATTAAATAGGAATTGAAGATGTTAAATTTAAGGAGAGTTTAGAATTCCACAAAGGAGATTGAAAAAGCAAGAAACAAGCTATCGGTAATTCAGAAATCTTTGGCAACTAACCCTACTGATTGTGCATTAGCTATAGTTGAGAGAGAAACTCTTAATACCTACTTGCAAATAGTAGATAATCATTGTTCTTTATTGAAGCAGAGAGCCATAATTAATTGGATTAAGGATGGGGACAAATGTACAAAATTTTTCTTTAATTCAATGACAGCTAGAAGAAATGTCAATAGAATCACCTTCATAAAATCCGAATCTAGGGAAATCTTACTTGGGCAAGATGAAATTGTGAAGGAAGCTAGGAATTTTTATCGAAACCTCATAGGCATATAAGGTTATTCAGCAGGTATTGGAGTGGATCTTAGGCAATTTGTTACAACCAAGATTCTTGAACAGGAAGCTTCTTTGCTAATTATACTTATCACGAATCAGGAAATAGAGCAGGTGCTGGACCCCGTTCCTGAGGCCCGGCTGAACAGTGCTGGACCCCGTTTTCGGAGCCCAACTATCCAGAAGAAGTACCGGAGACCGTTGGGCCCACGTCCCGACTCCCGAGGCCGAACCCAGGGTGACTCGTCGGGACAAACAAAAGAAAGAAACCG
>JAOTAX010000007.1:1327230-1346773 GCA_025629825.1 Erythroxylum guanchezii
AAAATTTAATACCTTGATCAAACTTGAAATAATACTAACCTTAGCATAAATCAATTCCAATTAACTGATCTAATAGGGCTTCAAAATTCAAAACATGCCTAAAAAATAATTAACAGGTTTGAGATCCAACAGCAGGTGGTTTTTAATATGAATGGCTCTAAGGCCCCAAGTCCAGATGGATTGAATGGTCTTTTCTATAAAAAAAACTTTGAGTAAAATAGGGAGATTAGTTAAAGATGTTATACAGGAGTTTTCCAAAATAATGTCTTACTTAAGGAGATTAATAGGACATTTCTTTGTTTGGTCCCTAGGAGTTCTAGCCTAGCCACTTAGAGTGATTTCAGACCTATATTATGTACTAATTTCCTCTATAAGATCATCGCCAAGAATTTGGAAAATAGGCTAAAGGATGTTCTTCACTTACTCATCAGTGAGAATCAAAGTGCTTTTATGAGTAATAGACATATTGACGATAATATCCTTTTATTGCAGGAGTTTTTGAAAGGCTACAATTGAAGCAGAAGCCCTCAAAAGTGCACTATTAAAGTGGGTCTACAAAAAGCTTTTGATAGTGTGAACTGGAGATTCTTGCTATAGACTATGGAGGTTATGAAATTTTCCCATAAGTTTATCAAATGGATTCAAGAATGCATTATCACTGCCTCGTATGGAATATTAATTAATGGAAGCCCCATAGAGATGCTTAAAGGAAAGAAAAAAAAAAAGAACTTAGGCAAGGGGATCCTCTTTCTCCATACCTGTTCATTATTTGCATAGAGATTCTCACCCTTATACTGAAACACAATACTTCAACTGACTCCAACTTCAGATACCATTCCAAATGTAAGAAGCTTTCACTAACTAGCTTATGTTTTGCAGATGATCTTATTATTCTAAGTAAGGCAAATGCTCATTTCATTTCTTTACTGATGAGTTCTCTCGATGCTTTTAAGGAGCTGTCTGGATTGAACATCAACTTTCACAAAAGTTACTTCTTACTATCCAAAAGTGTTGCTCACCTATCAAATTCTTTTTCATAAGCTGCTGGCATAGAAAAGCAAGACTTTCCTCTTCTGTATTTGGGCATTCTTATATCATCCAGGAGACTAAGATTTTGTGAATGTCTTTCTTTAATGAACAAATTCAGAAAATATTGGGGTCTTGGACTAATAGAACCCTGTCTTATGGAGGTTAACTTCAGTTTTTGAAGTCAGTAATTATGTCAATGCAAATTTACTGGTACTTTTACATCTTTCTCTCCAATTTACTTTATTAAAACTGTGGAAAAATTGATGAAGCAACTTCTATGGGGTAAAGGAAAAGATGAGAAAGAAATTGCAAAAGTGAATTAGAAGCATGTTTGTCAACCGAAGGAGGTAGTGGGTTAGGTTTGGAGTCAACCAGCAAGAACAAAATATTCCTATGAACAAGAGAATTTGGAGAATCCTAAGTAAAATAAATTATTATGGATTAAATGGATTCATATCTACATATTAAAGGGTGAGAGTTTTTGGGCTCTAAGAATTAAAGATAATTACTCTTGGTTTTTCAACCAAATTCTCATATTAAGGGAAGAAGTTTAACAGCATATTACTTGTCAAATTGGGGCAGGAGATAGAATCTCTTTATAGTATGATAACTGGAGAAGTTAAGGGGCTTTAATTCATAATCAGTTGGTAAGATCATTATTGGGAAGGTTCTCTAAGAGAGCTAAGCTTCACGAAATAATTAGAAATGACAATTGGTTGCTTTCCTCAAAAGAACTAAGAATTTTGTCCATTCCTCAATGCAGAAGCCTCGGGGAGAATGATATATACTTATGGGATGGGATGCCTATACTAGAAATCACTAATAGGAAAGCTAAAAAGCTTATGGATGGGGTAGTTACAAGAATAGGGTGGTGTTCCCTGATTTGGGGCAAGGTTCTTAAAGGGAATGCCAAATTTTTTCCTTTGGCTAGCCATGTTGAATATGCTTTGCACTATGGATATATTGAAATTCCTATCCTCTTCTAAGCTTTGTATTCTTTGCAAGCTAGAGGAGGAGACTACGGATCATCTTTTCTTCTAGTGTGGTTTCTCTAAAGAGGAGTATATTAGAATCTCTAGTTTATGTGCCCCTAGTATTAGTAATTGTAGCCTCTCAGATATCTTACTAGAGATATCTCAACTGTATATCTCTAAATGTGATAAGGAAATACTTATGATCACAGTTGCAACCTGTCTTCATGCAATTTGGAATGAGAGAAAAAATCGAAGGTTTAAGGGGGATCTAACATTCTATTTTCTCTTATAGAACTCTATACTGCAAATATTAGGGAACATCTGATTATAAATCAGTTGGGACTGCATTGTAGCAGAGGATTAGCTCTCGCTTGGAGAATATAGTCCTCAATGTTTACTCATAAATTACAGACTTCCTACAGTTCACACAACTTAAGATATAGTAAAGAAAATAGTGCTTCTCATGCATATCTATTTCCTGAGCAACTCAAGCAAATTTTTAAATTTACCTACTCATGAAAGAAGGAGAGAAATGAAGATTAGAAGGAATCTAACTCACATGTAGGTATACGAGTGCATCTTGGAGTACCTCCTCTAGATCTACTACCTCACCAGTTAAGTTCATGAAGGAAGGTCCTCTGTTGTCCCCTTTAGACTCCTGATATTCAAATGAAGCTTGTTAATCTTAGGAGATTCACAAAACCTTTAGAATTATGATCTCCTACCTGAGATGAGAATTCCCTTGTAGCCTAGAGACAGATAGAAGAACTACTTGTTTAGTCCAATTCATGTAGGTATTTAGGTCATATTTGTATTTATTTTGCATATTCATTTATTCATTTTAGTAACATTTTAAGGTTAATTTATTTATTTTCATTGAATTTGTTATTTATTTTATTTTTCTGATTTTTCGTAGAAAGCATAAGTTTCGTCTCAAATTAGACCCAAGAATTTGCTCACGGCACGTTCATAAAAATTGAATAATTTTGCATGGCCTAAGTGAAATTAGAAGTGGAAGCAAGTTAAAAGAGCACAGCAACGCAGCAGTGGCATAAAGGAAAATGGCGTAGAAGAATAAAAAACACAGCTGAAAGGAGGACTTTAAAAAGAGAACAACGTTTAAGAGAATAAAACACAACAGATGGGAATTGTCCAAAACGACAGTGGAGAGGAGGCAGAAAACGTTGGAATGTTTTAGGTTTTTAATTGAATAAACACGCACAACATTATGTTTATTACGCGGTAGAAAAATAAAGACTAGGGCAGAGAGTAGCAAAGAGGTAGGGATGGCGGCAACAAAGTTTTTCAATTGAAAAAGGTTTCAATTAGAGAGTTTTATTATTAGAGAGTAGAGGACGCACAACGCAGAGGGCTTGACACAAAATTGAGAGGGACGCATGTAGCACTCCAGGCAGCAACGCACAACACAAGCGGTAGCAGATTGGAGAGAGAAGCGGCATAGGAGGACTTTGACGCACGAAGGGGCGCAATTCCTGACCTGTTTTGACGCACTCCAAACTTGTTTACTTTAACGTTTTATGTCCAAGCTCATCTGGTTCTTCGTTCCTTACTCCTTAATGTTTATTTTTCTTAATTTAATATTTATTTTGTTGAACATGAATATGATTGAGTAGATTTATTGTTAGGTTTCAAAGATGGGTAGTAGTTTTCGAATTTCTATATGATTTGATTTTGGATTTTATTCAATAAAATTGATTCGTGGCTATTGATTCTTGTTTTGCGTATTATTGTGCTTGTTATGTGTTAGGCCTCACATAATTTGCGTCGAAATTATCAGTTGAAGAACTCAAAGGTGAAAATCGATAGTAGAAAACCAAAATTAAGAACTTATAGGTTTGGACCTAGACATAAGTAAAAATCTGTGAGAGGAATCACCAACCAGATAAAAATCTTAATGGGTTTTAGTTAATTTCATGAGCCACGATAGTCGGGATTGATTTTAACCACGATACTTCTTTGACATCTCGATAGAGAATAATAGATAATTTCGATCTAGTTTCCTTCAAAGTCTATGGATCAAGTTTATTGAATAAACCAGAAGAGAATTATTAGAAGTCGATCATGAAACCAAATTTGAAACCTGTCTTTCACATAGTTGATTTATTCCTTACAGTCATAAATTGCATGGTTATTCTGTTTGTTTTAGGATTAGTTTTAGCAATTCGTTAATTATTAATTTCTTAATAATCAACATTTAAGTTATCAGCCAAATAATTGAGTGATTTTAGCCTAGTAATTGTTCAGTAACTCCCTGTGGATCTATACACTTACTTCCCTATTTACTTGCGGGGCCCATACTTGCGGGGCCTCGGACACTACTACACCGCCATCATAGTGTCACAACCTCTAAAGTGTTCCTCCCCAATTGAGTAACTGTCTGGAGTTTGGAGAAAGGTGGTAGACGTTTTACCCTAATTACGAATATGTGGTCGCATAACCTCTCCCAAATTGGTTCTCAACGTTGTTGTTTTGTTTTTATGTGTTTTTTAGTGTTATGTTTGTCGATTTATCTCATGTGGGAGAGTCCCTCTCTATAGATGTACACTAAACTTCTTTTCTCCTTAATAAAATTTTAAATTCTCAAAAAAAAGCCTTCATTCTTCAATATATGAAATTGACTACTTCTTTTATAGAGAAGAAACATAATGTTTGCTAGTCTTTACTCTCTATTAATGCCTAGTCTTAACATATTAATAACTAGAAACAATGTACAAATCATATGTAAATGCAATATAAATCTCATAATTATGATCTTATCATAATTTATTTGCAAAATATATTTATCTCATAAACTTTATCTTATATGTTAGCTAATTAAACAAATACGCATAAGATAAAGAACGTCTTTGATTAATTATGTTACAAAATCTACAACCAATCGATTGACCGTAGAATAGAAACTAACATCTATCTTATGTAATCAGGTTAAACTTATTGTAATTTTGCCTTGTAAAAAATTAAAACAAGTTAAAATATATATTTAAAACTTTTAATAACTTGATTACGAACGATACAAATGTTTGATTATATCAGACACGTTTAGAGGATTGAAATGAATAATATGTCAACATGTTTGACAATTAATTTCTAAATCAATTGTTACAAAATAATCAATTGTACCGTAGAAATAGGTCATGAATTGGTCGAGTTCATACTTTGAAGTTTGATCATATCTCCTTAGTCCACGTCTTTTACTGCTCTAGAATTTTGTATTTGAGAATAAAGCAAGAAAAAAACATGTAAGTTTCTTTACTTAGCTGACGGAGCAGCTAGAATCTTTGAAACTCGATGTAAATGAAGAAGTCACCGGTGACTTGGTTGGCAATTATGCACTACCCAAGCCAACATTGTCTATTAAAGAGAACACTTTGTAAAGCTTCTTCTTTTCCGTTTGTTGTAAGGCTAGCATTTCTAAAGCCTCTTTCCGGAAAGTTTGATTAGACGTGACTAATGCTTTTTTAAAATACTGGTTGGCATGGGCTATCGCGAGGAATTGTCTATGTATTCTCTTTGAGTTGTTTAAAAATATAATAAATGAATTACTTAAAATCGTGACAAATTGAAATAGGAAAATTATACAATAATCAGAATACCAATAAAAATAATAGAAAAGAATTATAAATTTAACTTATATTGTTTTGCTCATATAACTATTTATTTATCAAAATTTACTTGAAATTTTATTATATCTATTTCAATAGGTGAAGATGAAATTTTATAGTACTTTTTTCTTAGAGTGAAAAGGAGCATTGTACGTATTTTATTGATTATGAGTGAAGACAAAATTTAAATAATTTAATAATTCTCTCGATTCCTATCTTAATTACATAAATATAATATAAAAGTTTTGTTCTTAATTTCACAATACATCAATCTTGACAATAGGTCGGGTTGGGTTGGGTTCGTCTAAGCCTAAGCTTGGTCCAAAACTCAATTGCGCACCAACTCTACAACTAACGTTCGAATATGATTCATCCTATTTTTATTTTTTAAAATTAAAGTGGAAATGATATCATTTCACTCAAATGATGTCGGTTTTTTTTTTAATTTTCAAATTTCAAATCGAATTGAACTTAGACAATCTTAGCTCAAACCTAACTTAAAGTATACAAATTTTATAAAAAAAATTCAAACTTAACTTGAAACTCGTTCAAACTAAACCGGACCTAAGCTTAACTATCTCCCAAGGTTTATATCATATTTATATACAATATAAGTGTTATCAAATTAACTCAAAACAAGTTTTAGAACCTTTAAACCATTAATCTTTAGAACTAATTAGAATTGCAGGAAATTTGTGAATTGAGAGATTACAAGTTCTATAATTCGATTAGGGTTTACAATTTAAGATTTAATGGTTATAACTCGAGAGAGAGTAATTAACCATACGACCGTCTAGAACCGACACCCTGTGAACACATAAATGGCTAGATTAGCATTAATGATAGGTAAAATCTTCTCTCTCATAACTTGATTAACTCTCTTAATCGATTTCCATTATGACCTGTGTGACTGCTTAATTTAATTCTGTTTTGTTACAATTCTTGTATTTACTTTCTGTGTTCACATGTGCATTTTTAATTTCTTTTATTCTTTTCTCTGAGCCTTAGACGACTTAAGATTAGGCTAGTACCCTCCTCGTGGGATCGACCTATACGCTTGCGATTATTGGGGGTTTTATAAATTATAAAACTTGCTCAACATAGAGCAATAATGAATGTGGACTGGTTAACTTCCTTTTTAGAAAGTTGAGCCAATTTCTTAGACCCAGGAATTTCTGATCATACTCCTATTAAGGTTGATATTTTGTTTAAAATGACTAGAATTCATCACCTTTTTAGATTCAACAATTTTTTAGTTAATGTGGAGGGCTTTCAAGAAGCAGTTACTAAGGGATTAGAGTATAAGATCTATAGTTCTATGTAGTTCATTTGTTCGCAAAACCTCAAGACTATTAAATAGGAATTGAAGTTGTTAAATTTAAGGAGAAATCAAAATTCCACAAAGGAGATTGAAAAAGCAAGAAACAAGCTATTGATAATTCAGGAATATTTGACAACTAACCCTACTGATTGTACATTAGCTATAGCTGAGAGGGAAGCCCTTAAGACCTACTTGCAAATAGTAGATAATTATTGTTCTTTATTGAAGCAGAAAGCAATAATTAATTGGATTAAAGATGAGGACAGATGTATAAAACTTTTCTTCAATTCAATGATAGCTAGAAGAAATGTCAACATAATCACCTCCATAAAATCCAAATCTAGGGAAAATTTGTTTGGCCAAGATGAAATTCTAAAGGAAGCTGGGAATTTTTATTGAAATCTCTTAGGCACATAAGGTCATTCGGCAGGTATTGGAGTGGATCTTAGGTAGTTTGTTACAACCAAGATCCCTGAACAGGAAACTTCTTTGCTAATTAGACATGTCACGATCAAGAAATAGAGAAGGTAGTTTTTAATATGAATATCTCTAAGGTCCTGGGTCCAGATGGCTTGAATGGTTTTTTCTATTGAAAAACTTGGAGTAACATAGGGATATTTGTTAAAGATGTATAAGAGTTTTTCCAAAATGGTGTCTTGCTTAAAGAGACTAATAAGACCTTTCTTTGTTTGGTCCCTAAGAGTTCTAACCCGACCACTTGGAGTGATTTTAGACCTGTATCATATACTAATTTCTCCTATAAGATCATTGTCAAGATTTTGGAAAACAGGCTAAAGGATGTTCTTCACTTACTCATTAGTGAGAATCAAAGTGCTTTTATGAGAAGTAGACATATTGGGGATAATATCTTTTTATTGTAGGAGTTTTTGAAAGGCTACACTTGAAGCAGAAGCCTTCAAAACTGCACTATTGAAGTGGATCTACAAAAATCTTTTGATAGTGTTAACTGGAGATTCTTACTACAGACTATGGAGGTTATGAAATTTTCCCATAAGTTTATCAGATGGATTCAAGAATGCATTATCACTGCCTCATATGAAATATTGATTAATGGAAACCCCACAAAGATGTTTAAAGGCAACAAAGGACTTAGGCAAGGGGATCCTCTTTTTCCTTACCTATTCCTTATTTGCATAGAGGTTCTCACATTTATGTTGAAACACAATATTTCAACTGACTCCAACTTCAGATACTATTCCAAATGTAAGAAGCTTTCACTAACTAACTTATGTTTTGCAGATGATCTTATTCTTCTAAGTAGAGCAAATGCTCATTCAATTTCTCTTTTGATGAGTACTCTCCATACTTTTAAGGAGCTGTCTGGATTTAGTATCAACTTTCACAAAAGTTACTTCTTACTATCCAAAAGTGCTGCTCACCTATCAAATTCTTTGTCATAAGCTACTGGCATAGAAAAGAAAGACCCGCCCCTTCTGTATTTGGGCATTCTTATCTCATCCAGGAGACTAAAATTTCGTGAATGTCTTCCTTTAATAGAAAAACTCAGAAAAGACTAGGTTCTTGGACTAATAGAATCCTATCCTATGAAGGTAAACTTCAACTTTTGAAGCAGGTAATTATGTCATTGTAAATTTACTAGTACTCTTACATCTTCCTCTCCAAAGCACTTATTAAAACTATGAAAAAACTAATGAAGCAGTTTCTATGGGGTAAAGGAAAAGGTGAGAAAGGAATTGTAAAAGTGAATTGGAAGCATATTTGTCAACTGAAGAAGGCAAGTGGGTTAGGTTTGGAGTCAACCAATAAGAACAACAGATTTCTTATGAACAAGAGAATTTGAAAATTCGTAAGTAAAAAACAATCATTTTGGATCAAATCGATTGACTGTAGGATAGAAACTAACATCTATCTTATGCAATCAAGTTAAACTTATTGTAATTTTGCCTTGTAAAAAATTAAAACAAGTTAAAATATATATTTAAAACTTTTAATAACTTGATCATGAACGATACAAATGTTTGATCATATCAGACACGTTTAGAGCAACTAAAATAAAACAGATTTGTAGGATTGAAATAAAGAATATGTCAACAGGTTTGACAATTAATTCTTTAAATCAATTGTTACAAAATAATCAATTGTACCGTAGAAATAGGTCATGAATTGGTCGAGCTCATACTTTGAAGTTTAATCATATTTCCTTAGTTCATGCCTTTTACTGCTCTAGAATTTTTTAATTGAGAATAAAGGAAGAAAAAAACACATGAGTTTCTTTACTCAGTTGACGGGGCAGCCAGAATTTGAGAATAAAGGAAGAAAAAAAACACGAGTTTCTTTACTTAGTTGACGGGGCAGCCATAATCTTTGAAACTCGATGTAAATGAAGAAGTCGCCGATGACTTGGTATTATATTGGCAATTCTGCACTAACTAAGCCAACATTGTCTATGGTTTTGGATTCACTTTTACTTCTACAGGGAACACTTTGTAAAGCTTCTTCTTCTTTTCCGTTTGTTGTAAGGCTAGCATTTCTAAAGCCTCTTTCCGGAAAGTTTGATTAGTCGTTTTTTAGAATTTTCAAATTTCAAATCGAATTGAGCTAGACAATCTTAGCTCAAACCTAGCCTAAAGTATACATTTTTTATAAGAAAATATTCAAATTGACCCGAAACTCATTCAAATTAGACCGGACCTAAATTTAAGTGTCTGTTTGGTTCAACTTTTGGAGGGTAAATAAGTACTTTTTTTTCACTGCAAAAGCTGTTTTTAAGAAAACTGAGTGTTTGGTTGTAAAATCTAGAAGTACTCTTTAAATAGAAATAGCTTTTTTGAAAGCTAAAAAACAGCTTTTTCAGAAACTCAAATTTGGAACTTTTCAAAAACGCACTTTTTCATGTAAAATTTTTAAATCAATTAATAAGCCTATTTTTTAGTCATATTTACCTTTATGTTTTATACATAATTCTCATAATACCCACAAATACATCTTCACGTTTATTTTGAGATTTATATAATATTATTGGACTTTTTTTATATGTATTAATATTTATTTTTATATTAGTTTTACTTATATTATAATCCATATAAAAGATTTGGTTAGATATATTTTTATTTATGTTTTATATAGTTTAAAATTATATAATAATTAATATATTGTACTTTGCATATTGTTTAATATATTTTAAATAATATTTATATGCATAAATAATTTTTAATTATAAAATAAAATATAGTTAAAATTAAAAGTATTTTTTATTTTATTTTTATGTTACCAAACAGTCTATTGCATGAAGCTCTTTCAAAAAAAATTCTTTTTTAAAGGACAGGCAAACAGTTAACTGACTTTTTAGAAAAACTTTTTTTAGAAAAGCTCTACTGATAAAAGTTCTACTAACAAAAGTTCTACCGATATAAACCCATCCAAACAAGCACTAAGTATCACCAAGATTTTATATCATATTTATATACAATATAAGTGTTATCAAATTGACTCAAAACAAGTTTTAGATATCAATAGTTCTTCCCACAATTTGCACCTGATTATTTATATTTAAAACATATTCAAATAAGTCTATCATCTAATTGAAACATACACAATTACACATCAACTTGTCGAGCACTTAATCAATCGCTTAACTTTGACAAACTCCCAATATGTCTAGCTCAACAAATACCATTGATTGATCGGTCTAAATTCTTTGACTAACTGCCCTATTGATCGGCAGTCCGATAGCCATACGTTTTGGTGATGTCTCAAGCCCCTTTTTTCTATTGTTAACCATTCTATATCTTAGTCGATATCAAACTTTCGGCTACCTATGAAAAGAACAAATTGAAATCTGCAACCTTCAAGTTTTTCAAAGATTAAACACTCTTTTCACAAAATTTTAATTTAAAATTAATTCAAAAAATTTCAATTTTTATTTAAAATTTTTAAAAAAAGTTTCTATAAATTTTCTCTTAATTATAAAAATATTTATGTACTATGCCTAATTGTTAATGATCATTTAATGATTGAATTCCTAAAATATTGAAATGAGCAATTCAAAAATTATATTTGATCTTTATTTATTATTTTAAAACTCACTTAAATTGCATATAAGAGTTACTTTACTCATTTTGTTCGTTGATGAGCAGCTTGACTTGATTTTCCCATTTGATCACCTTACTCTTATCTTACTCTTGTATTAAACTTATCTTTCATATATTATTTAATAATTTAAAATATTAAAGTTATCTAGAATAAAAAATTAATAATATATTTGTTATTAAAATTATGAATTAGAGTCTCATTCAACGATTAAAAAATC
Organism: Erythroxylum guanchezii; assembly: GCA_025629825.1. NCBI lineage: Eukaryota > Viridiplantae > Streptophyta > Magnoliopsida > Malpighiales > Erythroxylaceae > Erythroxylum > Erythroxylum guanchezii. The sequence continues at coordinate 1,338,469 of JAOTAX010000007.1, forward strand.
TAACTTTTTCATTCGATTTTTAACTTTTTGATTCGATTTATTTTAATAATTGTTGGTGTTAAAAACTGATCAATCTATTAATTAATCGGTTAATTTTTATTAATTAACAAGTTCTTATAAACTAAAGTACATTAATTGATTTTCATTTAATAACTCACTTTTTCAATTAAACTTCTAATTTTTTGATAGATAAGGATAATCTCTTTTGACTCATATTTCAAATTCTTTAATTTTATTCAATCTTTAGCGGTCTATTATCAATTAAACTTTTTAAATCTTAAATTTTTATCTTATCAGTTTAACTTCCGATCTAATTTTTTTAGAATATCAGTCTCATTTGTTTCGTTAACAATAAAATATATTGTTCTCTAACACAAATAAAACGTTTCGATCCTTTTCAAAGGATAAAAATCTAAGTGAAACTCATACATTATGATCGCGTAAAGTTTGCAAATGATGGAGAGTCATGTAGTGCACGCATGGTGGATTGGAATCCGTCACTCCAATCAATATTTCTAAATAAGGACATTAGTTTCCGAACTCTCATCATCACTCCTTTGAATAGCGTACGAATCCCAAGGGACTGATGCAAATATCAGCATAAGCATCCAAATGAACCATTAATTCCCTCGTTCGTAGTAGTAATGATAAAATGGTTGATAGCTTGACACATCAGAAGGGTTGTCTACTTACTCTGAACTGCAATTATTTGTTTTAGTTATTCTAGTTAACGAAGCCATGATAAAGTGACTGTGATTTTACTAGGCAAAGAACCCTATTCTAGGTTTGAAGGGAATCTTATAGCTGGAAAAAAATGGCAGTTACGTACGACAATAAACTCATCCACTTAGTTTAGAATTAGAATAACTTTTAACTTTTGAGTTATAAAATTCCAGCTACTAGTACCAGTGGACACAGTTCAAATAACACTTTTACGTATCTGAATTTGTGCTTCATCATGGTAGTGGTTGAATTACTATAAGCCAGAAATGTTAGACTTCATGTGAATACATAACCGAGATGTTGGAGATAAACCAATGGATGGATTGGAAAGTGGTAAACAAGACCGGAAGGTGCAGGATTTGTAGACCATGGCAATGGAAGATATTGGACCACTATTTATACATATGTGTACCGTATGAAGAAGAAGCAGAGTTCATGTGCGGAGTAGGTGAGCGAGGTTGAAACATTTGACATCGACAATTTGTGTCAACCGACAAACGCAGACGCTTGTGATTTGAAATTGGTTTTTTTGGTGTGTTGATAAGGAGGCACTCATTCACCGTATTCGAGAGACAAATTAACTTCAGGCCGGGCCCGATGGCGCTTAATGCGGCAAAATTTTTACTTTGACCACCTCCGCCGTATTCGGGCTTGACAGATGGAAAAGAAATAGTAGTTCCTCAGGCCACTCTTTCAAGTGTTATTGATCCTGTAGACTAACCTGTTACCGTATATTATCACACAATCTCTCTTACTCAACTAATCCCCTGTAATTAACCGTTATTTGTGCATAAGATCATATGAGTTAACGATATATTTTATTATATTGATTTGATGCTTTAATTAGAGACATCTACAATGTATAAATAGGAGTATCTACGTCTCTTTTGAGACACAGATATACAAACTTCATCTTCAATTCCTTCTGTCATTTTCTATTTCTACGTAAGAAATAACAATCAATTTCTTTATTATCACCAAAGAAAAAGTAAACCACTGTAACTATTATCAGTCGCTCGTATTATGAACTTAATCGTAAGACACTCCGATCTTTTATTTTACATTCAACTCCAAAGAAGTATTGAAACGAAAGTAAAATAAAAGATAAGAAAGAATAGCTTAAAAACACTTTTTTTTCTTAATAAAAGGAGATGAAACACAAAAGCTAAATAACTACACACTACGCCTTTGGCCAGAAAAATCAATTATGTTCTTACGCAGTAGGATTAGACAATTTTAGAGGGGCTCCTGAAAGTACATAAAACCAATCTGATGTAGACTTGTAGATTTATTAGCCAACTAGTCATCACATTTATTTCCTTCTCGAAAGACATGACGCGATTTCACCACCCACTCTCTAGTTATTAGTAACTTAATATCCTGAGCTAAAGAACAATTTATCAAACTCCTCCCTATCGAGTTCGATAGAATGTTGATGATAATTAGAGAGTCTAAATTTAATTCCACCTGACAATATCATAAGTTTTAGGTCAAAAGAAAATCAGAGTAAATACCCTACAATTCTGCTTGAAGGGGAGAACAACAGCCTAACCAAAACAGTGGTACATATTTTGATGGGTTAAATAGTATATGTGTAACAGTCTAACCAAAATTGTTTTTGGTGGGATGTCAACTAGCATTCGATTATAAAGATGAATTGGTTTCAAATTTAAACATCAAGACTGAGTACTTCGGTGAAAAATGAAATCTTAATAGGTGAAAGGAATAAAAAACGTGTTATTTTGCTTGATAAAGTTGCCGTATGTATTACATAAGCTTGACGTTATGGCTGGCTTGTTTTAACTTAAGCACCATCAAAGTTGAATCCATTGTCTGGAAGGTAAGATATTGTGTAGTTAAAGTTTCACTAACGTGTCTCAACGTATGGGGAGGGTGGTTTACTTTGGGCGAAAACAGTCGCTTTAAGCAGTGGCAGTCCTGTCAATTGCTTCATTCAAATCTATAATGGCTAAAGTAGGAGTACTATGGTCGGCTATCACGGAGGATATAGTCTGATTGATAGTAACATGCACCTCTTTTCGATTCACTATGTAGTCAATGGCTAGGTAGATAGATACATTAATTGTTTTCATGGCTTCTACTTCTTTTTCTCAATTTATGATAATAAGATTCAATATTTCACAACCACATCATGCTTGGAAGAAAGTATATTCTCTTATCTTTGTAATCTTCTAACTAATCTTTCTATCCTAAACTTTTGTCTCTTTGATTGAGCTTAAGATTGTTCGAAATAGTATTTTTAAAAACGAGCCTACTGATTTTTATCAAACTTCACATGTTAACGAGATTTATATTAAAAGTTGATGTTGTATTATTCGAAATAGTACTATGCGCGAAGCACTTCTTTTCTTCACATTTATTTTCAACTAACTTTATTTAATAATCCGGATAAATAACAAAAAGGAAATTTTTATGAAATATATAAAGGTGATTGGCTTCTTTAAAGCAAGGTGGTGTCCAACCTAATTGTTATATAAACAAAGACTTAATCCATATTTTCCTTCAAAGTCATTTGACATATCATTTCAATTAGAAATTTTTGCAATAGGCATCGATCCTATGAAAGGAAAAACATACTAAATCCAAGCAATTTCTTATATAAAAAAAGAACATCTAGAATGTTAACAGTAAAGTTCAAAATAATTGAACTTATGAGAGTTTGAAAATCTTTGATTAGACGTGTGATTAGGGCATGACAAATTGGGGTCGTAATGTTTACAACAGTGTGAACATTAATGGCTACATACGGGCATAGTTGAAGCAACTTGATTGGCAGTTAGGGAAGAAAGGAAAGGAAATATCGGCCCGCATGCCTCGGTGTTTGTGCTTCTGAGTGTTTTCGTTTCAACTTTGAACTCAGCACTGGCCGTCTTCCTTTGACCTGACTACGCCTTTTCAACTAAACTTCTACTGGTCAATGTTTTAAAATTTAGACCGGTCATCAAATTGAAGGCTTTATTAATTATCGATTTAACCAATTATCAGTCAAATTAATATGACGTCATAATTATGCAATAATTATATTTAATTATATATAATATTAAAAATATTTTAAAAAAATAAAAAAAAATTATTGAACCAGTGGTCTGACCGGTTCGACCGGTCAATTGACCGATTTTGACAGGTTCACATTGGTTCAATTTATAGCCAATTTTTTAGGTTGAACTGAATCAAATAACCGATCGGTTATCGGTCGAACCGATGATCAACCGATCCAGTCCAATTTTTAAAACTATGCTCCTAACAATTAATTAGTTTCCAAGATCAAAAAACTTGGTAAATGAGATCACATCTTAGGTGCTGATCAAGATGTGACCGTGCTTTACAGAGTCAGACAGTTTCTGTCACTGTGAATCCCGTGCTCTCTAAGAGGACTAATTGCAACTGTCATTAAGGACATATGCTTATTAAGAATTTTACTGCTCAGAACCGTGACTGGATCAAAATTATAGATATTGCCCCGGTGTGACGTTAAGGTTAGATCAATGCAAAGTCATCAGCTAAGAATCCCCCACTGCTATAAGAAACTCTGCACCTCCAATTCTTCGACTCAAACCAAGGCAAACGGAGAAACATCAAACATGGCTTCTCCTAAAGTTTCTCTTCTTTCAATTCTCCTAGTACTATCTTCTTCAATGGGGCTGTCGTTTCCGATCAAAGACAGCTTCCTTCATTGTCTCTCCTTCACTTCTAGGTTCTCATCAACTCCATTTTCCTCTAACATTTATACTCCAGACAACTCTTCATTCTCTTCTGTCCTAGCATCTACCGCTCAAAACCTTAGATATTTGTTGCCTTCTGTCACAAAACCCTCGTTTATCTTCACTCCTGCTTGCGAATCTCACATCCAAACTGCTGTTTTTTGCGCAAAGAGGCTTGGAATTCACCTCAGAGTCCGTAGTGGAGGTCATGACTATGAGGGTGTCTCATATGCTTCTGAAACTGAAACACCTTTTGTTATTCTCGACCTCTCCAAGCTTCGTTCTGTTAATGTCGATATTGCTGCTGGCACTGCTTGGATTCAAGCTGGTGCCACTATCGGTGAAGTTTACTATAGAATATATGAGAAAAGCAAAGTTCACGGCTTCCCAATGGGTCTTTGCAGCAGTTTGGGTGTTGGTGGGCACATCACAGGTGGTGCCTATGGTTCTATGATGCGAAAGTATGGTCTTGGTGCTGACAACGTCGTTGACGCTCGCATTGTTGATGCACGAGGCAGAGTTCTTGATCGCAAAGGCATGGGTGAGGACCTCTTCTGGGCAATTAGAGGTGGTGGAGGAGGGAGTTTCGGAGTCATTGTTGCTTGGAAAATAAAGTTGGTTCCTGTGCCACCAACAGTCACAGTTTTTACAGTTACAAAGACATTAGCGCAAGGTGCCACTAAGTTGCTGTATAGATGGCAACAGGTTGCTGCCACACTCGATGAGGATTTGTTTATCAGGGTCCTTATTTCAACTGGTGGAACTGGAGCTCAAAGAACTGTTGCAACTTCCTATAATGCCTTGTTTCTTGGTGATGCTAAAAGACTTCTCCAGGTCATGAAACGCAGCTTCCCTGAGCTGGGTTTGACACCAAAGGATTGTGTACAGACGACTTGGATCAATTCTGTGCTGTATATTGCTGGCTTCCCAAGTAATGCGTCTGCTGATGTTCTGCTTCAGGGGAAGTCTCTATTCAAGAATTATTTCAAGGCAAAGTCTGATTTTGTCGAACAGCCAATTCCTGAAGCAGGGCTTGAAGGGCTATGGAAAAGGATGCTACAAGAGGATAGTCCTCTCATGATATGGAATCCTTATGGTGGAATGATGGCCAAGATTCCCGAGTCTTCAATTCCTTTCCCTCACAGAAAGGGTGTTTTGTTCAAAGTCCAGTACTTGACCAACTGGGAGGATGGAGAACAGAAAATGGCAAAACATATGGAGTGGATGAGAAACTTATACAATTACATGGCACCTTACGCTTCGAAGTTCCCAAGAACTGCGTATATAAACTACAGGGACTTGGATTTAGGCATGAACAAGAACGGTAACACAAGCTTCATAGACGCATCAGCTTGGGGTGCCAAGTACTTCAAGGGTAACTTCTACAGGTTGGTACAAGTGAAGACGAAGGTAGATCCTGACAACTTCTTCAGGCATGAGCAGAGCATCCCACCTATTCCAATTTCTAAGAGAAGACAAGGAAGAAAAACAGGGCACTGGTAGAAGTATTAACCTATTTGGCAGGTTTTGTTAATTCTTGAAAGTAGTTTAACTAAGCATGCAGAAATAAGCATCCATATAGGAATGAATCGCGGTTTCAAGTTCACAGAGAAGTGGTGCTTTGCATTTGTTTACGAGTTGATGTCATGGTTGGTTTCTAAAATTTGTGCAATTTTTGTGTTTCTTTAGCTTGTTGTCACTGAAGGAAAGCGTCTATGTAAAACGGAAATGAGTTCCCATTATAAATCAATCTACAAGTGTTCTTGACTCGTGTTTCAGGCACTCTACTCGAGTTCTGTTAAATAACTACTCGAGTTCTGTTAAATAACAAGCTTAAACTTCCAGGTGATAGCCTCCCAACCATAAAGAGGAACATGATCTTGTGCCTCAATCTCTAATCAAAACCATCAATATTGACAATTACCTTTGTTTTGATTTGATGATTTGGTCCAAGTGCCAGATCCGTTTCGATAAGGTCATTATCCTTCCAAAGCACCATAATCTGCGCCAGTAATCTGGCTTCATCTTATTAAGTCTGCTTAAATTTTACTCCTGACTTCCTAGCAAAAACAAAAAGGAAAAGATATTCAAACTCTGTATTTGTTTCAATTCTAGAGCAAAAGAGAACGTAAAGGTGAGCCTCAACATGGTTTCGTACCATTTGAATCATGCAAAATCATTCGGCTCGAAACTATCATACATTCCCAGTTTAGAATAGGATAATTCAAGTCATGTAAAATAATGCCAATTGCTGGCAGCGTCCGCTTTCTTCAACAAATGACTACAGTACAAAAGCAAATATAAACAATACGGTCGAGAAGACTAGAATGCTTGGAATGGACAAGCAGCACCTTAACATTTTCTCTGCATGGAAACTTGGAACAACTCAAGAAGCATCGCCGACAAACCTCTGATTGTGTATCAATTTCTGCTTGCTACAATTTCAAAGCAGATCAAGTCAAAGGTCCCTATAATTGAAGTAGGCAGCTCATAAGGTGCCATATATCCGTACAAACTTCTTATCCAATTCCCGTTGTAATTTATTTAATTATATGATCTAATTTATATAATTAAACAAATAATTTAAAAAATTCACGAACAATTTATATGATATTAACTATGATAATTTTGAGTGTAATTATGATGATTTTTTTAACTATATCCAATTTATTTATTTACAATTTAAAGAAAAAATTAAATTGGGAGGAACAAACCTTCTTTCCATATAAATCTTTCTTATTCTTTATTTATTTACAATATGAAATATATTTAACATTTTATCATGATTTCTCACGGGAGATCTTTATCATAGGCCTAGTGAGGAAACATATTCATAGGTTTTGACACCGCACTTCAATCCAAAACCTTAAGGCATTAAGTTTATGGGTTCTTTCCACTTATATGTTCCTCACTAATTTTATCTCTTTCCAATGTGAAATTCCTATTTACACTGGCATCCCAATACTTACTAATTTATACAAAAATAATATTAACGTACTCCTCCATCTTTAATGGCAAAAAGAGAGCTTCTCTTGTGGATTTCTTGTCGAGAATCCGATTGTTTAGTAGCTAAACCAAACTTTTAGTATTTAACACTAGAAGCACCTACTGCAAAGTGCCCTTCAACACCTACAATAGGGCGACCCCCACCTGAATCATACATGCAATTGAACAGTTACATAGCTAAAACCATATAAGATTTTATACTTAAGTAAAAGACATAGACTTCCCTATAATTTAAAAAATATTTGAAAACAATTCCTAATTTTCAAAATTCTTAGAAAAAATCTCTTTTTAATTTTTAGCTTTTTACAAAAACTCCTTGTCTTATATTTTAAAAATAATGATGAAATATGCAATATGAATACCGAACTTTTTAATATTTAAGATAATTATAATAAATTATTAGTTTGAATCGATTCAAGTTTAAGATATATGTTGAATAGTCACATAAGTGACATTTGATTATTACAGGTGTAATATTCATATATAATGTATTTTGTCGTTATTTTTTTATATAACTTTGAATTAGGACTTCTCTCTCTATGATTATGTTCTGACCTCTCGTTACCCTTACTATCTTTCTGCCCTTTCCTCTTTTAGAAATTACTCTTCCCTAGTCCTTACTCGATTGGTTTATGGTGGCAGCAACCTCTGCCTCAACAGCAGGTGTAACACCCCACTCCCGCAGGATTCGAACCCGACATCGATGGTGATATCCGAGTCCGTGCCCCGCGAGGGTGGCGTACTACATCACTTAGTTCGTCAAAAACTCAGTATAAATTTTTTTTTGTTTCAAGCGTACGTGAAAATCAATAATCGTAAATTTGGGCCCACTTTTATTCAGAAACATTTTCATT
>JAOTAX010000007.1:1346873-1377525 GCA_025629825.1 Erythroxylum guanchezii
TGGAATGAACTATGGTGATGATTAGGTGTGAAATGATGGAAAAGAAATGTTTGTGGGCACCATTCGTTTTAAGTAAACCTTTAGGAGATTATAACTCCTCCATTATGGACACATAGTGGTTCAAAGGCTTGTGGCATAGGCTAAATGTCACTGTACACCTATGAAAGCGGAATCAATAACTTGGTTTAGGTTTAAATAGTGAGTTTTCTGTTGTTGCTTAGGGACAAGCAATAACTTAAGTGTGGGGGAATTTTGATAAGTCAAATTCGTTGTAGATGATTTTGGGAGGATTTGGATTTAATTTGACTTATTTCGTGGGAAACTTGAAGTCTTATGCAGTAATTTTCTCACATTCTGATTGTGTTGTTTGATAGGTACAAATGGTAAATTTTGGGAAAAAGGGCATAACTTTCCTTGTGGGTGCCGGATCAAAGCCACTCAAAGATGATTGCAAAGGGAATTCCGAGCTCTGCAACTTCCAAGAAGACTCTGAGAAGAAATTATATCAAAGGGAAGGTCAAAGGCGTGAAATTGTTGGATTGGGCCATGTCTGTTTAACGGACATCACTTGGCAAGAAGACCCCAGACCCGAGAAGGTCTGTTGAACGGACACCTGTCCGTTTAACGGACATCACCTACCAAAACATCACCTTCCCCTGTTTCGAAAATTTAGGTTTCTTGGGTTGGGGGGACTATAAATACACACTGTTTAGACCTAAATAAAGGGGGTTGGACACTAAAAACGAGGTTACTACATCTGGGAGGCACAAAAGAAGAGGGAGATAGGGAATTTTGGGGATTCACCCAAGGATTGGGAGCTGCAACTCTTGTGTTTCTGCTACTTTCTCTCTCTTCTCTTTCTTAAATGTTGAGCATCCTTATGTGTATGATTTTTGTTGCAATGTTTAGGAACTAAACCTCGTTTAGGGTGAGAGATGTAGCTCATTTGAAGGATGATTTGTATGACATGGATAGTTGAATGTTAAATGAAAATTTCTAGGTTATGTTTATCTTCTTTGAACTTCATTATCATCTCTATGCTTGATCTCCATAGATGCAATCTTAGGAATCATAGGATATACTGAAGAGTGAAATATGATCCATGCTCTAGGAAGATAAACACCTTGGATTTAGAGTTAAAGATATCCTAAGCTAGGGTGAGAGCTTGAGGTTGCTTGTTTTTAATGGATTTGGCTAGTGAGTTCATACATTGAGAAATGGTGTTTCTCTAGCTGAATACTCCTGTATGCTTTGAGAAAAAATATGGGTAAAGTATTACAACTGTTTTCATAGCCTAACATTTGACTAAATTCATATTGTACGAATTAACCTTTTGAATGGGTGAGCCCCTACCCTTATTTCTAAACCCTTGATTTATCCTTTTACTGCTTTTCTGTTTATAGCTACAAATCACTGTTCACCCAACTTCAATCTCATTTTTAAAATTTTTCTGTCGATAACATGCAAATAATTAGAATTAATTTGATAATGAATGAATTGGTCCTGAGGGAGATGACTTTGGAATATTCAGTGGGAGGATACTAGAAACGATTCTGTGCACTTGTAGAAATCATCGATCAGATCCTTGGAACTTTGTACAACTTCTCTTCTCGCTTTGTGTAATGTTCTTTCAATTTGTGGATCAAATTTCAATTCACCAATGTAAGAAGATCGCTTCATACATTATAACTAACCAAATAAGAAAAGAAGCTAATAAAAATAAAAATAACAATAACAAAACAAAACAAAACAAATAAACTAAAGAAAACAAAGGATAGTAATCCCCGACAATGGTGCCAAAATTGGTCGCGCATTATAACACTACCAAAATAACTAGACTAAAACTATAACTAACAGTAAGTCTAGATCAATCCCACAGAGATTAATTCCAATTACTTTCCTAAATTATGTGTATAAGTAAAACATGGGAGTTTTTGGTTTGAAGCAAATTAGAAAACCAAGTAAAATTAAATCTATAAAAACAAATTAAATTAAACAGCAACAAAGTGATAAAAGTGATGAATAAGTTGAAATCTAGTTCTTTGGTTTAATCTCGACCTAAGCATTATTTCAGAGATGTCGTTGAATTATCGCCTTTACACCTCTCTTAAGACTATTGGTTGTGAACTAACAATAAGAGCTCTGTTAATTATGATTTTTCCTTAGGTTGTAATTAATCAAGAAGAGCTCGTTAATTACCTAACTATCGGGAAATCTAGAATAATCTCTTTAAGTTTATCCAAATAGCCGCATTATAAGTGAGAAAAATGGACCAATCTAAGCAACAATCTCAAAATCTCGGATTATTTAACTTATGTTATGTTATCTCTAACGATTTAATATTATTATTTGCCACATACGACCTTCAACACGACTATTTCGTATCGCATTCAAGTTCTAGCTATAGGTTTTCATGAAAAATGATTCAGTAGAGCATTAAAATCATTCTTATACAATACCAAATCAATCCATACAAGATAATGTAAACAATCTGAAAAGAGGTAAAGAAAACGATACACAACAATAACAACAATCTACTTAATGTGCTCTTTGGCCTCGACTGCACCTCCGAACCAGTTTTGGGAAAGTTAGCCTTTCCTCTCCTTCTTCACGCTCTCACCATCAACCATCCTCTCCACCGTTGCTATCGGTATTAAAGAAAGAAGAAAAACTGAAGAGAAAATAAGAGAAAAGAGTTTTCGGCTAGGTCTGTCCCCCATGTCCTCTCTACCGTCACAAGCTTTTCCTTATGTATTAAAATTTAGGTTTAAACTAAGGGACACTTGGCATTGACAGAGACACCTGTCTTTCTCACGCCTATTAGTTAACTCTCACGGGTGCGAGAGCACCTCATAATCGTGTATGGTCCTCTCACAGTTGTGAGATGTACTACATAGGAGTGAGAAATTTCTCACGCCCATGCGATCCAATGTATGTCGTGAGACTTCTCCTTTCTTTTTTCTTCACTTGGCATTCTATATTCCCTTTTCTTCTTCATAGTCTATAAATCAATAGAATATGGAAATTGAGAAGATGGCTTCAATGGACATGCTTTTGGGTCACTTTAGCTTCTTCACTTCTGAAATGAACCGAAGATCAAATATGAGCTAAAGTGAGTATCCTAAGCATTTCTAAGGCATTAATTACCAAGTGTGGTACACCAAATGAAGCAATATTTAATCACATATCAATTATATAAACCTGATGGTTTCTAGCAACAACTCTTTATCAAGCCACAATGTACTTTGACTTTTTTATTTTAATTTTTAGCTAAACATTAAGGATTCTCTGTTGGATCTTATTACAACTCTTGATATCAAACGTGTTCTCTTCAGCCTACATCGACCTAAGTCACTTGGACCCAAACATGGGACATTTCGGGGTAGCTTTTCACTGAGGTTGTCTTAGAGTTCTTTGACTTTGGCAAAATGCTAAAAGAAATCAATCCTACCTATATTTTTCTGGTTCCCAAAAAGCTTCATCCATTACAATGCATGATTATCGTCCTATTTCTTACTGCAATACCATATATAAGGTAATCTTCGAGCTTCTTGTTGAAAGATTTAAATTGGTTTTATCAAGCTTTGTTAATCTTGCGTAAGGAGCTTTTATGCCTGATAGATATATTGTTGATAATAAATTGCTCCTGCAAGAATTTCTCAAGGATTATCACACAGGAAAAAAGCTTAATAGTTACTTACTCAAGATAGGCTTCTTTAAAGCTTTTGATTCGGTAAGTTGGGAATTTATTTAGTTATGTTTTGAAGCACTTCATCTACCATAGAAGTTTATACAATGGATCATGTCTTGTATTATTACCTCTTCTTTGAGTATTTTGGTGAATGGCGTCCCTTCTACTCCCCTTAAACCTGCCAAAGGAACGAGACAAGGAGATCTCTTATCTCCTTATCTGTTTACTCTTGCTATAGAAGTGCTCTCCTAACTATTGAGTAAGCCAATCCATTATAATGGGGGTTTTAAATTCCATTATGTTGATGATTTGCTTATATTATGCGGTGCTGACTCTTCTTCTTTACATTGAATTATGGATCTGTTAATACTCTTTGGTGACTGGTTTAGACTGAAACTAAATTCTCATAAGAGCAATTTGATTTTTAAAAAGATGTGTGAAATATGGATGAACTCAGAAGTAGTTCTGACCTTAATATAAGCTCCACCCCTTTTTAATATATGGGAGTCCCTATAATATCTTCTAAGCCTAAGTTGCTGGACTGCTTACCAATCATTGAAAAGGTGAAATCCAAAGTATTGGTATGGCAAAATTGTTTTATTTCATATGTAGCTAGAGTCACTCTTATAATTTTGGTCCTGAACAATTTGCATATTCATGGATTTCACACATAGCTTTACCTAGAAAGGCTATTAAGGAGATGAGTAAGGTTATGAAATCTTTCCTTTAATTTAGAATAGTGGGGAATTCTAAATAAGTTAGAGTTAAATGGAGTGAGGTCACAACCTCTAAACAGTTCGGAGGACTCAGGATTATCTCTATTACCAAGATGCAAAATGTATTAATGTTTAAAATATTGTGGAGATTGTATATGGATCAAAATTTCTTATAGACAAAATGGATCCATAAATACTACTTGAAGGATATTAACTTCTGGCAGGCCGATTTTCAAAGGAAGGTTCATGGATTCTAAAGCAGATGATGAAATTAAGGGATATCATTTATCCTTATATTAAACATAAACTTGGTAATGGAAGACCGGGTTATGGTACAACAATTGGTTTGATATTAGTCCCTTTATCCAACTTTCAGATCTGTGAAGGTTCCCAAATAGATTACCACTTAACCTAAAGGTTTCTACCCTGATTGTTAGTGTTGAATGACAAGGACAATACCAAGGCTTCCATTCTTTCATGCGGTATTTTCCTTTGCTTCAAAATACTAATCATGAAGATGTTATTTCTTTGAAACTTCACTCGAGTGGTCAATTCACCAATCCCTCTTGCCACCAATTGTTTTCTCCCAATCACACCAGGGCTCCATGGTCCAATCTACTTTGGAAAAGTGCTATCTATCCTAAGGCTTCTTTTATTGCTTGGTTGGCCATCAAAAATATGCTCCAAACTAAAAGTCAATGGCGAGGAGAGGTGGACACCACTTGCCTCCTATGTAATAGAGTAACAGAGGATAAGTATCATTTATTCTTCAACTGTTGCTACTTTAAGTCAATATAGAGTCGAATCTTGTAGCTGCTATCTTTTCCTCTTTGTAACTATAGTTGGGAGCATATTCTAAACTGGATGATTAGTAACATAAAGAAGGGTCAGCCTAATTCCTCCCTTCTCAAGGTTCAATCACCATCTCGCTCTATTGTATTTGAAAGGAAAGAAACACTCGACTATTCTCGAAGAAGAAGGATGACAAATATAGGTTTACGGAGAAAATCATCAACATGATTCGAGACTATATCTTCGCAAAAAATGCACAACACTCTTTATCTATAGACATGAAGACTCGATGGTTGCTTTAACTTTTTTTTAGCAACTTTTGTACGTTCTTTATATTAAATCTCTGATGTCTTCTCCCCTTTTGTAATATTTTTGTAGGCTTATGCCTATAACTCATTGATATGTTGTAAATAGTTACAACTATAGTAATACATCATTTAGTTTCCAAAAAAGGAACTTGTCTAAATTTATTTGAGGTCGTCACCAAATCCTAACATAATTTAAGGATTTGAATAATTTTTTAATGTAATATTTTATTCTTTTGATATTTACTGTAGCGACTAATATACTCTATAAAGCTTTGATACATTTTGAAATAGTAGCCCAATATAATAACTCATTTTTATACCATTTTTTAATCGGTACCACTAACAGATATTAATCAGTATTTACTTTATAAAAATCATAGCTTTACCTTTTTTTTGTAAATCAAAAGAATTTATACGATATATAAAAGTTATGTACATGCTTGAGGTTACTTGAGCAGTAGTCACTCTGCTTCAAAATGACCAGGATTAATACATTTGGACCCTATGCATTTCCTACATCAGTAAAAACTAGTTGAGCAAAGGCCCCTTTGCTACACAAGGCAACTACCTTCGGAAGCTACATAACTTCCTTACATCTCTCACAACTGACAGAACCATAATCATCCCTCCTACCAAAACAACCAAAATACCCCTTCTTATCATAATGCTTTTTAATCCTCAAACAACCAAACTATACAATCCAGTCAACTGCATGATAACATAAAAGGAAAAGTGGGTACTTTCCTGCTGTGGATTTCTTGTGGCCACATCATTGCTTTCTATGAATTTACTTTCCCTTCTTCTCGCCTGAGAATCTAGGATAGTTGATGTCCCTCCAATTTTACTTTCCTGTCAATATTCGAAGGGTGCTACTTCCCTACTGCTTGGGTCACTGCTGACATATTTGATGCATCTGTGATGCTACTGACTTGTAAACCTGAAACCAAAAACTTTAGATGAATTGTTAGTTTGTAAATAGCTCCTACCTTTACCTTCTCTCGGTGTTTGAATTGAGAAGCTCTATAACTTGGAAGATCACTCTGGAGTTTAAGATCCCCACTTCCAAGGCTTCGTCTTTGAAGGTTCGGGTGTTCCTTTCTTTCTAAAGGTTGTAAACAGTAGCTAAAAGGAGGCAAGGTAAGACATTAAGGTTAGGGGTTCGAATATTCGGATATTTGGGGCCTGGCTTAGCCAATTGGGAATGGAAAGGAGGTTTATCTAATTTGGAAGGCTTAACTGGAAATGATTAAGGCAATATTCCCAGACAGATTTGGAAAAGCGGCAATCAAAGAATAGATCTTCTGTTCTGTAGTTTCATTATCCTTGTGGCATAGAGAATAATAATTTGGGGTGTGAAGATATAGTAGTCTATCCCTGGTTTGCAACTTCCTTAGGAATGCCAAACATAGTATGAAGGAACTCCTTGGGCTATTCTTTTTATGCCAGACCAGGTTATACCAATGGACTTTCAGAACGAGTGGTCTTAAGAAGGTATAGGCTGAGACATTTGCATATTTTTTTAGGGAGTGGCTATCCATTCCAGACAATCAGGATTAGAGGTGTTTGGTTAGTACAGTAGGGGCTCTAAGCTTTCAAGGATCTCAACATTTGCTTCTTGCCAACACCAATCATTATTTTTTATGACTTCTGAAACCTTTGCTGCCATATTTAAAACCAATCCATTGATTACTCTCGGGGTGGAGAGGTGTTGTAGGACTCCTCTTAGATGCCAAAGGTCCTGCCTTAGGAGGGTAGAAGTATCATTTCCTATCCTAAATCTGAATTGGTTCCTTATTTTATCTCTCACAAGTAAAATTTTCCTCCAACTCTATGAACTATTATAATTAGGTTGGGCACTCCAGATATTTTTCCTTCTAAGAATGATTGTATGAACCCACTTGACCCACATAACTTCATTGTCATTGAACAAAAACTAGATCCTATTTCCTAACAGTGCATTATTCCAAGTAAGTAACTGTTTGATCCCTAAACCCCCTTTGTAACATCCTGTTACCCATGTTAAGGCTAGAATTGTGATTTATGAGAAAGTACTGAGAAATTAGGAAATGCACATCATGCTTTAGTTAAATATGACATGCACATTTTTTCACATGAATATGATTGTATATGCATTCTTTGACATTTTTCGGGTATAATTGATTTATAAATGCAATTAAAATATGAATTGTGATTTATTTGCGTTAAAAATTTATTTGAAGACCATTAGTATTATTTCAAAATTTTTGGTAAATTTGAGATACATTTGGACTAGGACAAATGTTAAGTGGTAGGATAAATTGATACATGAAAATTTTGGATGATTAAGCCTAAAATTGAGAGACATTTGGCATAGGTAATTGGCAAGTCAAATTATTCTTATATGATTTTGGGTTGAATTGGAATTAATTTAACTTATTTCTATATGGATTTGAAGCTTAATTTGGTCAATTCTCACACATTTCAACTTTGTTACTTGATAGGTGCAAACGAAGCTTAATTTGGTCAATTCTCACACATTTCATTCAAGGATGCTTTCAAAGAGGACTCCGAGTTCTACAACTTCCGTGAAGGCTCCGAGGAGAGATTCCATCGAATGAAGGGTCAAAAGTGCAAAATTTGTGAAAGGGTGTATGTTTGTTTAACGGACATCGCCTGGCAAAAACTCATTTCCAGACCCGAGAATGTCTGTTTAACGAACATTGCCTACCAACCTTGCCTCCAGAGACCCGAGAAGGTCCGTTTAACAGACATCAAGTTTGTTTAACAGACATTGATGGCCCAAAGACGATCTGCCTTCCTCTGTTTAGTAAAAACTAGGTTTCTTTGGACCCAAGACAATATAAATACTCCTTTTGAAGACCTAGTTAGGGGACTGGACACTAAAAATGAGGTTACCACTTAAAGGAGGACAAAATAAGAGGAAGATAGGAAGTTTTGGGGATTGCATCAAGGATTAGAATTAAATGTTAAGCATCTTTATGTGTATGGCTTTTAGTATTATGTTCTAGAATTAAACCGCATTTAGCGTGAGGGATGTAGCCTATTTGGAGGATTAACTTATATTTTATGGATTGATGAGTGTTGAATGAAAGTTCTTGGGTTATATTTATCTCTCTTGCATTTCAATGTTGTTTCTATGCTTGATCTTCATAGATGCAATCTTAGGAATCATATGATGGACTGAGAGGTGAAGTATGGTTTATGCTTTAGGAAGATAAACACCCTAGACTTAGATATAGAGATATCCTAAGCTAGTGTGATAACTTGTGGTTGCTTATTTTTCATGGATTTAACTAGTTAGTTTGCACATTAAGAGATGGTAATCAACTAGTTAGATACTCTTGTATGTCTTGAGAAAGGATATGAGTAAAGTTGTTCAATTGTTATTATAACCTAACATTCAATCAATTTCATAATGTATTAATCAATCTTTTGAATTGGTAAACCCCAAGCCCTAATTTTAAATCCTCAAATTTATCCCTCTTTGCTATTTTTTCAATATTTACAATTTACTGTCTACCAAACTTCAATCATCTTTTAAGTTTATTGTCAATTTCGTTCACGTGATTAGAATTAATTCAGTGGTGAATTTTTTAGTCCTTGTGGGAAACGACATTGGAATACTCAATGTGTAGGTAATAGGAACGATTCTGTATGCTTGCAGATTTTGTTGACCAAGTTTTTGGCCGTTGCCGAGGACTTAAATTAGTTTCGCTACCATTAATTATAATTATTGTTTTGTTTTTCGTTTATTACCTAAAGTTTGCTTCCATTGATTAATTTTGAAACCCTTCTTGTTGTTTAATTTCAGGAGCTTTATGCACTTAAGGCATTCAAGAAATTCAAATAACGACCAGCTCATTGAGATAAATCCTGAAATTGAATGGACTTGGCGAAGGAACAACGCTCGAAGAAGAAGAGAGATGGCAAACAATAATCAAACTCCGGATCTGCATGAGGAACAAGATATGGGGAATGAGCAATTCTATGAAGGAAATTAGGCTGAACCGGTTATTGTTAATCCTGTGGTAAGAAGAATTCGAGATTATCAGATGCCATTTATTGTAGGCAACCCTTCTTGCATCCAATTAACTGTAGCAGTAAGGAATTACGAGCTGAAGCAGATTCATCTGTCAATGTTGCCACAATTTAATGGGATGCTTAGCAAAGATTCTCTAGCCTTCATGAGAGATTTCTATGCGACAGTTCAAACTCTTCTGTTGTATGGAT
The DNA here is from genome assembly GCA_025629825.1 of Erythroxylum guanchezii. Classification (NCBI taxonomy): domain Eukaryota; kingdom Viridiplantae; phylum Streptophyta; class Magnoliopsida; order Malpighiales; family Erythroxylaceae; genus Erythroxylum; species Erythroxylum guanchezii. Next base: position 1,356,611 of record JAOTAX010000007.1, read on the forward strand.
TGTCTGAGGATGAGTTGAGGCTAAGGCGTTTTCCTTATTGCATGAAAGGATTAGTAAGAAATTGGTTGTTGAGATTAGAGGTAGACTCCATTGATACTTGGGAGATACCTAGACTTTCATGATAAAGAGGTACCTAGCCCACAAAACTCTTGAACTCCAAAAGATGATACAGTGGTTCTTGCAAAAGGACAGAGAAAAATTTCATGAAGCATAAGAACAGTTTAATGATCTTCTTAATCAATGTCCTCACCATGGGTTTGATATGTACTCTTTGACTCAGTTCTTCTACTATGGTCTCACTAATTACAACCAAACTCTGGTGGATTTGAATGCTGGGGGGAATATTAGTGACCTGAGTTCCCAAGAATTGTGGAATATTTTCAAGAAAGTTGTAGAGATTTCATATTGTAAGTTGACTAGGAGCAAAGTTGTTACTCTGAATGAAGTGGGTTCCAAATCCGACATGGCCTACCAAGTTGCCGAGATTAATAAGAAATTGAATTTGATAGTGAACGACAATAAGTCTAGTAGAGATCCTTGTACTCTTTGTGGGAGATTTGGGCATACAGCAGTGGGTTGTATGAACATTGAGGCAACTTTGACAGAGGAAGAGGTGAACTATGCAAACAATGGTAGATAAGGTCAGGGATTTGATCCTTTCTCGAACACTTACAATGAAGGTTAGAAGTTTCATCCGAATTTCTCATGGAAAAATCAAGGAGCTACAAAACCAATGGGACCCCGAGGTTCCAAGCACCACTAAAACAGTAGTACTCATCCCCTTCATCTTCTGTATCATAACAATTCCCTCCCCATGGGAGAAAAAGGTAGATCGGCTTGAGGATATGTTTTCTCAATTTATGAGAAAAATGGATCAAAGTGCCCAAGCTAGCTCTCAATCCATGAATAGAATGGAGCAGAATATTCAGTTAAACCAAGTTGCTATTAGAAATTTAGAAGTGCAAATCAGTCAAGTGGTAAAAGAGGTGAGTGAAAGAGGTAAAGGGAAGCTGCCTAGCAATACCCAAATGAACCCGAAACAAGATTGTATGGCAGTTGTTCTAAGAAGTGGTAAGGTGGTAGAAGGTGTGGTTCCTAAAGAGAAGGAAGCCAAGAATGCTGAAAGTGAGAATTTGGGTGAAAGTGAAGAGAAAATAGAAACAACACAAGAGAAAGAGTCTTTACCAAGTTTAGAATTTTCCTTTGTACCACCCATATCATACCCTCAAAGGGTCAAGAAGACGCATATGATTCGAAATTTTAGAAATTTCTTGACCTTTTCAAGAAGATCCAAATCAATATCCCTCTTACAAAAGCTCTTGCTGAGATGCATGTATACACCAAATTCTTGAAGGAAATCATCTCCAACAAAAAGAAGCTTGACAACTTTGCTACGGTAGCCTTAACTGAGGAGTGTAGTTCTATTTTACAAAATAAACTAGCCCCTAAGTTAAAGGATGTAGAGAGTTTCACTATTCCTTGTCACTTTGGTGAATCTAATATTTTGCAATGTTTATGTGACTTAGGTGCAAGCATTAATGTCATTCCTTTGTCTCTCTATAACAGGATGGGAATTGGTGAACTCAAACCAACTACAATTTCACTACAACTTGCTGATAGATCAATTCGATATCCCATTGGTATAGTTGAGGATTTACTGGTGAAAGTTGGTAAGCTTATAATTCTAGCTGATTTTGTTGTGCTTGAGATGGAGTTTGACATGCAAGTTCCTATAATTTTAGGAAGACCATTCTTAGCCACTTGTGAGCATTGACTGATGTCCCGGATGGTAAGCTAACTTTGAGAGTGGGTGATGAGGAAGAGGTGTTTAACATTTTTAAGGTTTTAAGGGATACCTCTTTCGATGAAATCACCTATAGGATAGATGTAATTGATTCTCTTGCATTTGAAGCTATTCTTGAATTGATGTGTGATGATGCCTTGGAAACATGCCTAACCTTAGGAATAGAAAGGAATGAATTGGATGATGAGTTAGTGGACTTTGCTTATAGATTGCAAGGTAATGGTTTTAGGTATAGATCCCAAATTGAAGAATTGGGCCCTCCTAAACCTAAATTGTTACCCTCTATATCGAGCCCACCGAATCCTGAACTAAAACAACTTCTAATTCATTTGAGATACGCATTCTTGGGAGAATCAAATACATACCCGGTTATCATTTCTTCTTCTTTGGATTCTTCTTAATAGGAGAAGTTATTAAGGGTGCTACATGAACATAAATTGGCTATTGGTTGGAATATTGCTGACATAAAGGGAATTAGCCCTTCTATTTGTGTTCACAGGATTCTAATGGAAGAAAACCACAAACCTAGTGTGGAAATCAGAGGATGCTTAATCCTAACATGAAGAAAGTTGTGCGATCTAAGGTAATTAAATTACTTGATGCAAGAATTATCTATCCTATTTCTGATAGTGCTTGGATCCTGTGCAGGTGGTGCCCAAGAAGGGGGGTATAACTGTTGTTTCTGATGATAGGAATGAATTAATTTCCACTAGGGTTACGACAAGGTGGAGGGTTTGTATTGATTACAAAAAGTTGAATGCAGCACCTAGGAAAGATCACTTCCCTCTCCCCTTTATTGATCAAATGTTGGAAAGATTAGCGGGGCATGATTATTATTGCTTTTTAAATGGTTCTTCAGCTTATAACCAAATTCCGATAGCCCTTGAGGATCAGGAGAAAACCACCTTCACCTGCCCCTATGTTACATTTGCGTATCGTAGGATGCCCTTCGGTTTGTGCTACGCTCCTGCCACTTTCCAACGCTGCATGATGTCCATATTCTCTGACATGGTGGAGAATATAATTGAGGTATTTATGGATGATTTTCTATGTTTGGTTCTTCTTTTGATGCATGTATGTTCAATCTAGAACAAGTTGTACAAAGGAGTGAAGAAAGCAATCTCGTGTTAAATTGGGAAAAGTGTCACTTTATGGTATAAGAAGGAATCGTCCTAGGCCATAAAATTTCCAATAATGGAATAGAGGTAGATCCAGTAAAAATAGAAGTCATTAACAAGTTGCCACCTCCCAATTCGGTTAGAACGATAAAGAGTTTTCTTAGACATACCGGGTTCGACTGCAGATTTATTAAGGATTTCTCCAAGATTTTTCAACCATTATGTGCTTTATTGCAAAAGGAAGTTCCTTATGAATTTACTAATGAATGTCTTTTTGTTTTTAATAGGTTGAAGAAGGAACTTACCTCAGCTCCTATAATGGTCACACCGAATTGGAATCTCCCTTTTGAGCTGATGTGTGATTCTAGTGACTATACACTTGGGGTTGTATTAGGGCAAAAACAAGATAAGAAATTACATGTTATTTATTATTCTAGCAAAGTTCTGAATGATGCTCAAATTAACTATGCTACTACAGAGAAAGAATTGCTAGCAGTAGTTTTTGCATTCGACAAATTTAGGTCTTATCTTGTTGGGTCAAAAGTCATTGTTTACACTGACCATTCTACTTTAAAATATTTGCTTACAAAGAAAGATGGAAAACCAAGATTGATTAGATGGATTTTTGCTTTTGCAGGAATTTGACTTGAAAATTAGAGATAAGAAAGGGTTTGAAAATTCACTTGCTGACCATCTTTCACGACTGGAAGAAGGAGATAAGCTGGGAGAGGAACCAATTAATGATGCCTTCCCTGATGAGAATTTATGGTCTGTTAAGGACAATTTCCCTTGGTTTGTTGATCACGTTAATTTTCTGGTTTCTGACATTATTCTTGGTGATTATTCATACCATAAGAGAAGGAAATTCTTATCTGAGATAAAGAGTTACTTTTGGGAAGATCCGTTGCTATTTAGAATATGTGTCGATGGGGTGATCAGACGATGTATGCCTGATGAGGAGATGCAATCAGTTCTGCACCATTGTCAAGCTTCTCTGTATGGAGGACACCATGGGAATAACAAAATAGCGGCAAAGGTTTTATAATCCGAGTTTTATTGGCCGACTCTTTTTAAGGATGCTAGGACTTTCGTCATGACATGAGATAAGTGTCATAGAACGGGAAACATTGGTAGAAAGCACGAGATGCCTCAATCAGGAATTCTAGAAGTGGAACTCTTTGATATGTGGGGTTTAGACTTCATGAGACCGTTTCTAGTGTCCTTCGGCAATGAATACATTCTTGTGGCGGTTGATTATGTATCCAAATGGGTGGAAGCCACAGCTTTGTCAAACAACACTAGAGCTACTGTTGTCAATTTTGTCAAGAAACACATATTCTCAAGATTTGGTGTTCCAAGAGCCATAATCAGTGACAATGGGGTGCATTTTTAGAACCATCAATTCAAATCTCGCTTGGCAAAATATGGGTGTCATTTTAAGTTTAGAACCACTTACCACCCTCAAAGAGCGGACAAGATGAGGTATCTAACTGATAAATGAAGCAAATTTTGGAGAAAATTGTTAATACCTCAAGGAAGGATAGGGCATTGAAGCTTAATGATGCTCTATGGGCATACAAGATAGCATATAAAACCCCTTTAGGGATGTCTCCTTATAGGTTCGTCTTTGGAAAATCTTGCCATCTTCTGGTTGAAATTGAGCACAAGACATTATGGGCAATCGGGAAATTGAACTATGACTTCAAGGAAGCGGGACAAAGGAGACTAATGGAATTGAATGAGCTAGATGAATTTCGCCTCGATGCTTTTGAGAATGCCTGCATATACAAGGAGAGAACTAAGGCCTTCCACAACAAGCATATCCTTTGGAGAGAATTTAAACCTAGTCAGAAAGTTTTGTTATTTAACTCCCGTTTGAAATTGTTTCTAGGGAAATTACGATCAAGGTGGCCCGGACCCTTCGTGGTGACGAAAGCATACCCACATGGAGCTGTGGAGATTAGAGGAGATGATCAAAAGCCCTCTATGGTCAATGGGCAAAGACTTAAGCACTATTTGGAGGGAGAAATGGTTGGATGTATTTCCACCATCATATTCCAAAATTGACATCAGGATTGTCAAGTCTAGCTAAGGACATTGAATTTAGTGCTTGTTGGGAGGCAACCCAATATTTCTAACTCTTTTGTTTTTTTTTTGAATTTTCAATTTTTGTCACATCTTCTTATTCTAGTTGTTGTGTGTGCATAGGGATAGTGTTTGCGAGACATTCCAATGACATCTTCCAATAACATGAGGAATGGCATGATCACGACTCTTCAAACCTAGAGGTGAGACTCATATAAAGCGTGAAGGAGGTAAGTGGCAATTTCTCTTTGTTTTGTTTTGATGTTCTTGCATTTTTAGTACTCATACATCCTGCATGTGAACCTAGAATATCATTGAATGGTTAAAAGGAACAAAAGAAGAGTGGACAAGGTGAGAAAAACTTTGGAAAAGTCGAGAATGTTCGTTTAACAGACATCAGACGCAACATAGCGCAAACTGACCCGTAAATGTCCATTAAACGGACATTGATGTCTGCTTAATAGACATTCGTCTTCCAAACACTCAATCTGACCTATAAATTTCCGTTAAACGGACATTAATGTCCGCTTACTGGACATTGTTTATTTCCATCTTTTAAAACCCTTTCTTCTTTTTCTCTTCCCGCACTTATCTCCCTACCCCACCACTGCTGCCTGTCGCCTTACTCACTCTCTTTCACCTTCGCCCACGCTAGCCCTCCTAGCACAAAAGCCTTATCCATTTTCATCTTCTCACTTCCTTTTTCTTTCCCATCCCTTCTAAAAACTCCATTCCAGGCGAAGTTTTTCTAACCACACACTCTTCTGGCAAGCTCTCTCTCTCCCTGAAGAATTCGAAGGAATTTCTTGAGATTGGGGGGAGAAATACATGCCAAATCCACTTCAAGGCTGTTGGGTACATGCTCTTCGTTTCTATTGAGTTGAGAAAGGGAGTGTTGCATTTGTTGGCTGAGATTCAGATTTTGTGATTGATTGTGAGTTGAATTGAATGGTGGGTTGAGATTGGGTTGAAGTATTGATTGTGTTATTACATTTGAAAGAGATTGAGATTAAATTGATGTATGGATTTTGATTAAGCTGAAATGTTGGAATGTGTTTTTACACTTAAAGGGGTTTAAATGGAATTGAATTATGGATTGAGATTGAATTGAAAATTTGGATTGATTTGATTGAAGTGTTGGGTTAAATTTAGAAAGAATTGTAGTTGTGTGGTTGACGTTGTGGCTGGTTGAGATTGAAGAGATTCATCTTGTGGGGAATTTTGAGATTGAAATTGGTTGTGAAGTTACTAGAAAATGTCAAGGTTTAAGCAATCCGCAAGGAAGAACACCGGCCAGTCCTCTCGATTTGTGAGAGGGAAAAATCTGTTCCAAGATGAACCAACCCCTAAACAACCAAGGTTTATTAACGAGCAATGCGAAGAATGGTATAATAAGAAGAAGAACAATAAGTTTGTCATTGAGGTATCGGTGGAAGAGATAATTGATGAAAAGTTCCATGTAAAAGCAACCTTGGACAAATTCCATTGGGGTAAATTGTTGACCCTCAAGGGTGCCTATTACTCGGAGGCTGTCAAACAATTTTACGTCAATCTTAGTGCAGTAGTTGGGAAATAACCACCAGTGCTCGCCTCAAGAGTCAATGGAGAAGAGGTGGTGATAACTGAGGAGCTTATTTATAGCCATTTAGAGCTACCGATGGGAGGCAATGTCCCACATTTTGACAAGAGGGCCCAATGTTCATGTGATAGCATATGGGATAAGGATGATGCTATGGAACAGCTTGGGATTCAAGCTATATGGCGCCTGGCAAATCAGCAATATTTTATGCACTACAAATATTTGGATATAGCCCCGAGGCTAGTAGCTTTCTTGCTAGCACATAACGTAATGCCAAAGGCTAACGACTCCTGATACCTATAAAATGAAGACTTGTTCATTTTGGATAAGATGTTATTTTATGATGATCAATTCCAAGGCATAACTGCTGCTAAGATGATGATGACCTCATTGTGGTAAGTGATCCACCATAAAGCTGAGACCAAGGCATTCATCTTTTCCGTCTTATTAAGCTAATTGTTTCATCATCTCAAGGTCATAAAAAGGGATGAAGTAATGTCTATTACCACTAAAGGGAATGTCATTGATGCTGATAAGATGCGAGAATTCGAATTCGAGGACAATTCCCCTCATGGGTGGATCAATCCACATCGGGTAAGGCGCAACCCAGATGCTCCTACTGCATAACAACCAAGAGCACCTCCAGCTTCAGGAAATACTTCGACTCTGGTTCAGATGCAAGCAGACATAAGAGGTCTTTGAGCATAAATGACCAATCTCGCAGCTTCGCAAGCAAGAATGGAAGTGATGTTGAAGGCTTTTATGGAGCAGCACCAACCACCGCCACCAGGACAATGAAAGCATAGGACCTTAAGATTTCATTTGTGTCCACACTCACAAGCATGTAAACATGCATTTTTACATTTAATCTCGATCTAGCTTTGATTTTCTGTTGGTACATTGTAGCACTAACTTCAGTTTTATTTTTCTTTATTTCCATATTTTGTGTATTTATTGGGAGCTATGAACTTTTAGGGTACGAAATTGGGCAATCCAGTCTTTCAGGGGGTTTCTTTTCCCTTCCTATGCTTTCCGTTAATTGCATTGCTTTTCCTTTATCTTTCCTAACATTGAGGACAATGTGGATTTTAAGTGTGGGGGAGGATAAATTGGATAGTAGTGCATACCTTATCTCGCATCAAATCATTCAAAAATAAAAAAAAAGAGGTTAATTTAACATCTTTCATGTCTAATTGTCATAATAATTCAATTTAATGAGTTAATTGCATTATGGATGAGATTGACCGAGAATGAGATGCACAATATGATTAATTGGATTAGATACCTTGTGACAATAGGATGATATAATGTTAAACTGATTGAATGAGCATGCTATTGAATGAGTAAACATCACTAAGTGAGCTAATTTGAGCCTAAAGGTTTGCACTCAATCCTACTTTTCTTATGAGCGATATGATTTTCTCTTCTGTGTATGTTTACTTCTAGAACTTGCATTGCATCTCTTCGAGGTTACATAATCATGTTACGGTATGTTCATGAAGGTGATAAGAGGCAGTAGGATTGAGCTTAAGCCAGATAGCTAACCCTTTTTATACATCAATCCCCTAGTGAACCCTTTGTGCCTAGTGATTCTATTTGAGCCATTTTCTTTGTAAACCTACTCTAAAGAACCTTGAACCAACAAAATCAAGTTTACCTTTGTTCAACGGTTAGTAGAGCTATTAATGTTGTGCATTTATTATTTTTATTGATAGGTATACAAAGGAAGAAGTGTGGGAGTATTTTTATGGTAATTGAAGAAGCATGCTATCAAAAAAAACAAAAAACAAAAACAAGAAAACAAAAAAAAAAGATGAGGAGAAAATGTGATAATAATAAACAAAGCATGTGTACTTCAGATTTCAAGGTGAAGGAATGAGAAAATTTGTGAAAATAGAGTTGGTGGCATTTTATAAGCATCATGATTGTAAGATTTGTGATCTCTGCTCTACCAATTGTTAAATATTTGAATTCCTACCCCTTCTTTCATAGCCCACTTTACCCTTTGGCCCCATTACAACCTAAGGAATAAAGACCTTTTTGATTCATGGATATGCCATAGATGGGAGTAATGGAGAAGTAGATAAAATGCAAGCTTATGGTAAGAGGCATGCATGAGAAGATGATTAAGAGTAACCCTTAAACACTTGTGTGTGAAAGTGAACGCTTTATGAGAGACTTCATTCATGGTATGTGATTTTGATTAATTGAAGCATTACGAGGTCTTATTATTGCTTGGTTGTGATCTAATTTATGAAGTATTATGTAACCTTGTTTTTATGTTTCAATTCTCACCTATAATGTTTTTGTCTTATTGGATTGAGTTATGGTGATGATTAGGCGTGAAATGATGGAAGGGAAATGTTTGTCGGTACCATCCGTTTTAAGTAAACCCTCAGGAGACTATAACTCCTCCATTATGGACACATAGTGGTTTAAAGGCTTATGGCATATGCTAAATGCCACTGTACACCTACGAAAGTGGAATCTATAATTTGTTTGAGGATTTAGTAGTTAGCTTTCTTTTGTTTTGCTTAGGGACAAGCAATAGTCTATGTGTGGGGCAATTTGATAAGTCAAATTATTCTTATATGATTTTAGTTTGAATTGGAATTAATTTGACTTATTTCTATATGGATTTGAAGCTTAATTTGGTCAATTCTCACACATTTCAACTTTGTTGCTTGATAGGTACAATTGGATAGATTTCGGGGGTGAAAGGCATAACTTTTATTGTGGATGCAGGATTAAGGTCATTCAAGGACGCTTTCAAAGAGGACTCCGAGTTCTATAACTTTTGTGAAGACTCAGAGAAGGTCAAAAGTGCGAAATTTGTTAATGGGTGTATGTCTAGTTAACGGACATCATGTCTGTTTAACGGACATCGCCTGGCAAACACTCACTTCCAGACCCAAGAATGTCTGTTTAATGGACATTGCCTGCCAACCTCGCCTCCAGAGACTCGAGAAGGTCCGTTTAACAGACATCATGTTCGTTTAATGGACATTGACGGCCCAAAGACGATCTGCCTTCCCTTGTTTAGTAAAAAATAGGTTTCTTTGGACCCACAACGATATAAATACTCCTTTTGAAGACCTAATTAGGGGGCTAGACACTAAAAACGATTTTACCACTTAAAGGAGGAAAAAAAAAGAGGAAGATAGGAAGTTTTAGGGATTGCGTCAAGGATTGGAAGCATCCTTGTCTTGTGTTCTTTCTACCTTCTCTCTCTACTCTTTCTTAAATGTTGAGCATCGTCATGTGTAAGCCTTTTAGTATCATGTTCTAGAACTAAACCTCATTTAGGGTGAGGGATGTAGCCTATTTGGAGGATTGATTTGTATTTTATGGATTAATGAGTGTTGAATGAAAGTTCTTGGGTTATATTTATCTCTCTTGCATTTCACTGTTGTTTCTATGCTTGATCTCCATAGACGCAATCTTAGGAATCATATGATGGACTGAGAGGTGAAGTATGGTTTATGCTCTAGGAAGATAAACACCCTAGACTTAGAGATAGAGATATCCTAAGCTAGTGTGATAACTTGTGGTTGCTTATTCTTCGTGGATTTAACTAATTAGTTTGCATATTGAGAGATGGTAATCAACTAGTTAGATACTCTTGTATGTTTTGAGAAAGGATATGAGTAAAGTTGTGTAACTGTTATTATAACCTAACATTCAATCAATTTTATAATGTATTAATCAATCTTTTGAATTGGTGAACCCCAAGCCCTAATTTTAATTCATCAAATTTATCCCTCTTTGCTATTTTTCCAATATTTACAATTTACTGTCTACCAAACTTCAATCATCGTTTAAGTTTAGTGTCAATTTCGTTCATGTTATTAGAATTAATTCAGTGGTGAATGTTTTAGTCCTTGTGGGAAATGACCTTAGAATACTCGATGTGTAGGTACTAGGAACGATTCTGTATGCTTGCATATTTTGTCAACCAGTAATTAATTAACAAACGGCAGTAATTAATGAGTGAAAAATGGACTAGTAACTAGGTGAATTTTGGCAACTTATGGAGTGGACAAATGGGATGCATGCTTAAGGACAAATGTTATTAGGAAAAGGTGACACCTAGCACCTAATGTGTCAAGCTAATGCAAAAATGTTTCTGTTGAGTTCATTTCCTTCTTTCCTTACTCTCTCCATCGAAATACACTCTCTTCCATAGCTCCGGAGTTTTTCTTCACCTGTAATAAATTGCCATACCAAATCCATGCTTTTATCCTTCACAAGATAGCTATGAACCAGAATATTGTAGTTCTTATTTTGGTCTTTTACCCTAGCCGAAATCCTTCCTAGTTTCACCTTGATTGTGTGATGATTCTGTATGTTCGAAGTACTGATTTTCTTAGCTAGGATTAGAACTGAACAAGTAAGTGAAAAATTAATGTTTATGGCATGTTATAATAGAGATTAATTGATGAGTTTTGGATGAAAGTGAGGAAATGTGTTGGAATATTATGAATTGGAGAATTTTCATTGAGTAGACTTCGGTATTTTGATTATATCTTGAAATGTAGATTTCCAAATATGTTGATTATTGATTCTAAATAAATTAGAGACATATGTCTACAACTTTCCTGAAGAAGCGGAATGATAATTCTATCTTTAAACATTTCAAAATTTGGCTAGAAGTAGAGTTAGGAGTTCTGTTACAGTTTAAAAATAGTCTGAACTGTTTTGGATATAACTTTCAGTATACTGAATCAAATTGTATGATTTTGGTGTTATTAGAAAGTGGAAACATAGTGGAACAATTTTCTAGAAGAAAGTGTTACTGAAATACACCATTTTCTTTATCATAATGATCATCCAAAGTTATACCGAAAGGGGGGGGTGCTAGGATGAAAATGCTGAGGTGTGCTGGAATTTGATAACTGGAATGTTTTACTGAACATGCTTCAGTATTTTGGCTATATTTTGATATGTAGATTTCCAAATGAAATGATTCTTGTTTTAAATTGAACTAGAGACATTAGCTACAAATGTTAAGAAGAAATTGAGTTTTAATTCTGTCCTTAAGGGTTTTGAAATTTAGCTTGAAAGTAAGTTTTGGCTTAGGCAGTGGCACTACCAGGGACAAAAATCAAGTCATGTTGTTATTGAATAAACTGTATTGATATAGGTCAAATTTGAAAAAGGTGTCTTCACAAACGTTATAGCTTATTCTCTTAGCTTTCAATTAGTATAAAGTTTGTAATTTTTTAGATATTGGAATTGATAGATATGAGGTGTACAACTTGAATGCATGATCATACATTAGCCAACTTGTACATAGTCCGTGGTATTTTGGGCATAACTCATAAAATAATGAGTCAAATTGTATAATTTTGGTATCATTAGAAACTTAAGACATTTTAGAACAATTTTACAAAAGGAAGTGTTGCCTAATTTTGTTATTTACCTTATCAGAATAATTATGTAAAGTTCCTGAAAGCATATTATAAGAAAAAAAATTTTGAAATGATCAATTGGGTTACGAAATTAGTTTCACATTGTTTTATTATGGTCCAAACCCTAAGTACAATGATAATTATGAGAGTTTTGATATATGAATGATATGGTGATAAGGATCACAATAAGATACCTGGGATTGGCATTGAAGATGCATTGTGCATATTTTCTACACATAGATGTGCATAAAGGAATACTTATACATTTGTGCAAAAGTGTGATATTTGTAAATGTGTTTTGTATGATATAGAGGAGCACATTGGACACCAGTCATACATTGCTAGACTATCCAGGAAATAGCATATTGGAGCGTACTATGAGTCAACCTAGATGATTTTCCTAGGATTGATTTGATTTGTTTAACTTCCAATTATTAAACTGTTTGTGATTTGTTTATGAATTTCGGACTTAAGGTCTGAGAAGTTTAATATTTAGGAATGTATTGGAAGTGTTCTGATTGCTTTGACAATTCTAAATGATATTTGAATGCTCAACGAAAGTTAAATGCTGGACTTAGGTCCGATGACTATGAGATTTTGACTGTGCACCATAAATGAATGTGATATATGGCATATTCCATATTTGATGCATTTCATAAAATGCATGCTCAGATAAAGGCGTCGTGATCAGAGTAGCCAGTTTAATAGAGCTTTAAGCTCAGTATTCTGTATGTAGAGCTTTACTCCGTGAATTTTGTTATGACTGAACTCAATGGGACAGTATTTGTATCCGTATGTGAAAGGCACTTAGTCACAACAATAATAACGAATCTAGAGTCTCATATGCATCTGTAATTATATATATATGTTCTAATTCGGAATGATTATATAATGTGCCATGTTAATATGAGTATTTGGAATATACATTTTCTGAATGAATATATGTGAAATATATGATTTTATGTATTTGACCTGGGTGAAATCATCAATGATGGTTCACTCATTAAGTTCGCAAAACTCATAAAAATTACAACTTGGCTTTTTAGGTTATGAGGAATTATTCAATTAGGCTAATTGGAGTATAGCCATTGAGATCATATATGGATTAAGGTGGGATCAATTTGCACCTGCATATGTCTTCAATGATTTTATGTTTTGAATTGTGTCCCGCAAGAATTGTACAAAGTGTATGTGAATGATTTGGTAATGAAAGGACATTATAATTGCAAGTATTTTGTATCTGAAATGGGCCCAAATGGCTATTGTAACACTTGTGAATGGAAATGTTTTAAAATAAAGTGGGCCCGATTTGATTAATAATTTCCGCATATGTGCACATTGTTTGAAAAAAATTGTAACGAGTTTTGACTGAATGACTATTCTAGCATGTCACCCTTGCGGGGTACGTACTCGGATATCACTCAGGATATCAAGTATGTGTCCTGCGAGAGTGGGGTGCTACACTCTTCCCTTTTGATTCTACAAATGTCTGTCTATTTGACCTTTGCATGGGATTTTAAATCAACCTTCCCAGCCCAAAAAAAGTTCCTAAGTTTTGCCTCTATCTCCTTTAGAATGGAGGAAGGAAGGATAAACAGAGTAGACCAGTAGACTTGAAAAGTAGAAAGCACTGAAATGACCAATTGAAGCCTACCAACATAGGATAGGTATTTATTGGTCCATTTGCTATTCCTAGCATCAATCCTCTCTAGTAAGGGAAAGCAATCCCTTCTAGACAATCTTCCTGTTAAGAGAGGGACTCCTAAATATTTTATGGGGAGTTTTTTATAACAACGCTACCTTCCTTTTCCATTTCTCTGTAACTAAACTTGTCATTAACATCACCTATTTGGGATCAATATCATTATTCCTCACAACATTATAACAACAAAAACACGAATAGCAAATAAAAGATCCTCTATTCTCGCTTCTCAATAAGAAGTGGGTCATTAACAATTTAACATTATGTAACTATTTGAGCATCAACAACGCGACCCATTAAAAGGTAATAATTTATCAACAAAAAAAGTTGTATGGTCAATTTTGGTGATTATTAGTGATTATTATTAACATAAATCAATGATTAAAAAATCGAATCAATTCGGCTGGTTCAACCATGAAAACCTTGAACCAGTCAACTTTAATTTTTAATTTTCAGTTTGATTTTCTTTAATAACTCTTATTATTAAAATCGATTAATTTATTAATTAATATCAGTCAATTTTTGTAAACTAATTGATTTTATAAATTAAAATAAATTAATTAATTTTTGTTTAATAATCTATTTTTTCAATTAAACTTCAAATTCTTCAATAGATAATAACAATCTCGTTCAATTATATTTCAGATTCTTTAATTTTATTCATCAAATTTTAAGATATTTGTTTGATATAAATAATAAAAATAAAAAATTTATTTAATAATAATAACTGTAAATAATTACTAAAATTAATCATATAATTGAACACTACAAGAAAAATGTCATTTAACGATGGATATTATCGACGAAAAATTTAAACATTTCGTCGGCAAGACAGTTTAGCGATGGAATTTACCGACAGACCAAGGAGTCGTAAAAAGGGCCTTAGGTAATAATTTCCAACGAATAACAGTAAATCATCGGCGAATATACCAACGGTTGTTTGCGCGGTCGACCATCGGCAAATTTTCAACAGTTAAAATTTGTCCATTGGCAAATTTACAAACGGTATTGATTATTCCGTTGGTAATTTTATTACAACATTACCGACGGTTATGTTTGCTCCGTCAATTTGTTATTCTGCGGCAAATCCTGCTGATAAAATTGGCGATGGAATTGGTTATTCCGTCTGTAACTTACTATGAATATTATCGATGGTTTTTTATTTTCCGTCGGTAAATAGAATTGATTTTACCAATGCATTTTTGTTTTTTAGTCGGTAAATTAAAAAAATAAAAATCTTGTCATTAAATTTTATTTGATGATCTTATGGTTGATGCATAATTTAAACAATTATGAATTAACTATGCATAATATTTTGATTTTTTATATATTCAATTTATTTAAACACAAAGTTGATTGATGATATAAAGTTAAAATTATCTTAATTGATAATAAAAATATTAAATTGTACATAATAAGTATTTGTAATTCAAATGAAATGATTAGAAGTACACTATTGATTTGGTAACTATGGATGCTCAATTTGCCGCGATGAAATGCTACCCCTCCCCTTCAACTCATCTATTTCATTATGGAGCTGAGTTATGTACTCCATCGATTGCTGTAACTGAGTTGTCAATGTCTGCATTGTGCTCCGAAGCTTGTGGACTTCATTGGTTGTCGACCGCCTACTAGATGTTGTTGTACTGGATGTGGAGAATTGCGAATAACATGTGTTCGCAAATGATCCTAAGTCGAATATTCTTTCACGACGGTCCCTACCACCCACTAAATAAAGATAAGTTTAAGTCTCATCAATATCTTGAAGTTGCTGAGATTGTCGTTGAATGCTTTCTTGTATTTAGTCCTAGTAGAAGGCAATGTTTATATTAGTAAGTGATAATTATTGAGCATTAATATTAAACCATAAATTTCACATATATTTAGTCCTCTACATTGGGTGTTGACAAATGTCACACCGTCTTGCTTCTTAGTGTGAGTGTGCAAAAAAAACTGACGGGGTGTAGTCCTCATACCCATAGACTTTTCCTACATAAAAATAAAATGTTATAAGTGAGATAGAATTTATAAAAATTTTGACAGAGTTTCCTTTATTTTATGATATTTACCTCTTATTGAACAAAGAAAATAACTCAACAACATAGCCATATATGACACCAGAAATTTATAACATTATCACTATTCATAATACATATATTTTCATTCCAATATTCACACATCAATGTAAATTAAAATACAGCAAAGTAAAACAATCAGAGTATAAGTGTAAAGTTTAGATACTTACAAGTCTCTTTGCGTGCTTGTAGTGGGTAACAGATCCTCCCGTATGTACGAGAAGATTCTTTCTCCCCGATCCTCTACATCTGTTAGTAGAATTATGCTCTGAAATGGATATTGCCTCAGGTGATGTCCAATACTGCTGCCAACGACTCCATATTTGTTCAGAAATTTGAGGCGGTCGTACACCAGCCTTGTGTATTGCACCAATAAAGTCCCGATAACGTGTACGTGCTCATCTCTCCCATACTTTATTATGACTACGTCAAATTCAGAATCCTAAAAAAGTTCTTTCTAAAACAAAAGGAAAAACATTCGATAAGTACTGATAATGTAATAATATTTATAACATCTTCTTAAAACACTTCACCTTCAATTCTCTATTCTCCTTTTCCATAGGATTCAAAAATACCTCTAAGTTTAACTTTACAAATGACCAACCCATATGACTTATCTTGTCGTAAGCTGGGAAAAAAGATATAATATACCTAGATTGCTTGCATTGCCAACATGAAAGGTTCAAATTGTCTAAACCTTCTTCGGTTGTTGATTTCAATTAGATTGTATCGGCTATGTACTTTTGTACCATCATTTGGAGTTGGATTAAACCAGTCACACTTAAATATTATGCTTTTATTGGCAATGCAAGGTACTTAATTTCAAGTATCTCAATAATTTTACCATAGTAATCCATCAATTCTCCCTGTATGCAAACTCCACTATTGATTGTTGTCATGTTATGACCATGATATTTTGTATGATATTTATATCCATTAACGAAATACACCGGATACGATTTGATAATTCGCAAAGGTCCTTTGGTAAGATCACATATGAACTTGTTCTCTATTAGATTTTCTAAGGCCTACACAAAAGAAATTATCATATTAAGGAATATAATGTCATTTAAATACTTAAATCTTATAATTCAATCAATATTTGTAAGTGAAAACTTACATGTTTCTCGAACCATCGAGGAAAGTGTCTTCCATCTTCTTATTGATATCATCCTTTGTTTTGTCGGGCATTAGCTTGCGTAACAATTCCTTGTATACTCTAAAAACATTATTATGTATTTAAGTTATGAATAACACTAAATTTCAAAAACCAAATAATCAATTTCAACTTACTGCACAAAAGGTTAATTTCAAAACCCAAATAATCAATTTCAACTTACTGCACAAAAGGCTGAACCTCTTGACAGTTCAATAAAATGTAACCATAGGTAGCCTCAATTTCTTCCTCTGTTAACATTCTTTTTGTTGAACATCTATATGTTTATCCAGTATATGTGAAAATGAATAAGTTACCATTGGCATCACTCGTTCCTCACCCATCGTCATTACAAGGAACTTTTCTTTTTCTTGTGTGAACATGCAACTCAAAATAATGTGAATAAAATGTACTAGCTTCCTTCACTAAATAAGCATTACATATTGAACCTTCAACTATAGCCTTATTTTTGACATTTTTCTTCAAGTGATGTAAATACCTATATTAGCGAATAGGGTTATTCCAAACATGTTATTACTTCAATTACAATCATTTTTGTTGAATTACCTCTCAAATGGATACATCCATCGACATTGAAGTGGACCAGCTAGTTTTGCCTCGTGTGCTAAATGCACAGGTAGATGCTCTATACAGTCAAAGAAGCTTGGAGGAAAAATCCTTCTAACTTGCATAAAATTACTGGAATTTTCCTTTTTAGTTTTTCCATTTCAACCAACTTGATTTCAGATGATGTTAAACTTTTGAAAAATAAACTTAATTATGTTATTACTTCCCAAACCTTATTCAGTACCAACTTTAGAAACGCAATTGGAATTAGCATATGACAATCATGAATTTTCATCCTAAACAATTTGTACTTTATCATGTCAACACACCTTGCCAAGTTTGAAACATAACTATCAGGAAACTTTAGACTTTTCAACCATTAACATAATATTTCCTTTTTCTGTTTTCCCAAAATGTAACATGCTTTCGGATATTTACCGGTGTGAAGATCTTTATATAACTTATTCCTTCTACCAAAAAGTTTCAAATCAGCTCATGATTTTGCATTGTCTTTTGTCCTCCCTTCAATGTTCGTTATGGTATTGAACGAATTGTGAAAAATATTTTTTTCCAATATGCATCACATCTAGATTTTAACGTATCAAATTAGTTTTCTAATATGAAAAATCCCAAAAAATGCTTCGTTTTCTCAAACCAAAGTTTTTACTAATGCTCGTATTAACTTCATCAACTTCAAATTCTGTAACTTTCAACAAGTTTAATTTCTCAATCTCCTACAAAGGGGGGAGTTGTTTTCACCGTCCTATTCTTAATGAACTTTTGTTTATTGTGGCTAAATGAATGATCTGGAGGAAGAAATTTCCTATAGTTGTCAAACCAATATGTTTGACCTCTTTTGGAAGATAAAACGCATTAGAATCATTGCTACAATAAGGATAAGCCAATTTCCCTACTGTCCTCCATCCAGACAACATGGTATATGCTGGAAAATCACTAATGGTCTACATCAAAGCCGCTCTCAATACAATAATTTTTTTAGAGACACGTCATATGTCTCAACACCATATTCGCAAAGATGTTGCAATTCAGATATCAATGATTGTAAGAATACATCAATTTTATGCTTTGGATTTGTAGGCCCTAGCACAATCACTGTCAAGAATATATATGCCTATTTCATATACATCCATGGAGGCAATTTATAAGGAGTAATTATAATTGGCCATGATGAATATTGCTGGTCGGATTGACCAAAAGGTTGGAATCCATCCATCAACAATCCTAACCTAAGATTTTGACTTTCAGGTGCAAACTTATAATGGGTGTCATTGAAATGTTTCCATGTTAGTGCATCTGATAGATGACTCATTATTCCATCTTTTTGTCTGTGTTTATTATGTCATCTCATGTGAGATGCAGTAACATCAGAAGCATATAGTCTTTAAAGTCTCGAAGTTAATGGGAAATAATACGTCAACTTCTAGGGAACTAATTTTTGTTTCATAAAACGATTTCTAGGCTTAAACCTAGATTGACCATAAAATTTGCACTCTTATAATTCCACATCATCTCCCCAATACAACGTATATCCCAACTTGCAACAATCAATCTTTTCAATAGGCAAACCAATACCCCTAATAAGTTTCTTCATATTGTAAAAACTATCAACCATTGTATGATCAGGAGGTAATAATTCATTATACCATTCAAGAATTTTATCAAAACTACGATAACAAATATGCCCTTCAAGCTTTAGGTTCAATATTCGAGCAATTGAAGGCAATTGAGTTATTGTCTCACAATTTGGCCATAATTCTTGGTAAGCTGAGTGTAGTAAGTCAAAAGACTGTTTTGCATATGGGTTTGGTTCTTCTTCAAGATTTTCTATATTTTCTTAAAAGGTATAACCGGTTGCATCGTAAACCATTTGCATGTAAGGATTTTCATTTGCATCCACGTTATTTGTTCTAAATCCAATTCCCCCTTCAAACTCATTTAAGTTCACTAACAATTGTACTTCATTACCCCTTGAGGTGTTACAAATCAATGGTTCCCCATATCGTGTTCACTCAAAATAATTTTGAACAAACCCTTTTCTCGACAAATGCCCATTCACTTCATCAACAGGAAGGAAAAAAATGTGTTTACACTTTTTATATGGACATCTGATCTTTGGGTCATTCATATATGTAGGTTGAGAACATGTATAATGAATAAAAGCTTTAACTCCCTCAACAAACTCAGGATTAATGAATCATCAGTTTGTAATCATCTATACATCTAAGATCTATCAACGTTACTCATTTATGCAAAACTGTTAATTTCAAATAGTGATTCCATAGTTAGTATCCTTCATGTTCCCTGAAGTTTACAGAACATCTAAACTTTACATAACATCCCCTAAATATTAATCAATTGAATTAATCACCTACAATTGATTTCAAAACTATAGTAAGTGGCATTGTTTACACCTGTGAATCAAGAAAACAAGTTTTTTCTGTGACTTCTAGGCTCGTGAAATTCTTAGAATTCTAGGCTTGTGGAATTTATAAAATTTGATCAATATGCAGACTTTATGTACATTTAACATGAGTCAAATATTAAAGAGTCTTCTTTGTTCATAAATCAATACATGAACTTCCCATTCCACCAACTCTCCTATTTGATGGAATTGATGAGTGGAATTCCCAATTTCTAATATAATAGAGTTTCTCTTAACAGTCCAGAGGAGCACAAACCTATTGAAAATGCACATATACTATATAGTTATAATACAATAGGTTGTCTTAATTGCTAAACTTATAAGTGTCAGTATATAATGACATGAAGCTACTTTTAACTGTCGAAGTTTTCTTTCTATTAATGAAACTATGACCAACAACATTTAAGCCATAAGAACTCAAGTGCCAAGTCGCATACACAATATAAAAATTTTACCAATTCTATCATAAATCAATAAAAAAACTAAGAAAAATACTAGCAAACTAAGCAACGTAAATTTCCAGAATTATGGTAAAGTTTATAGTCATTGCTCAACTCAACCAATATCCTATATTAAAGTTCCTCAAAACCCATAAAATCATTCATTTATCAATCCTATCACAAAAAAAATATACATTCATACCACAAACTTAAATTTAGATTAACAATACTGAAAATTTAAAGTCATAAATTGAAGTTCATGCCACAAAGAAGTTTCGATTAGCGCAGGCCATTTACATTAAAAATATAGCAAGTTCAAATGGGAGGTTCAAACCACAAATAAATACTCGAATTAAACTAAGTACACAAAAACCTAGTAAATAACAAAACCCACTTACCTCAACTGACACGCAGAAAAAGTCACTGAAGCATGCGAAGGAAGAAGATGACGGAGCTACAGTGAGCTGACGACCAAAGAAGATAACCAAAACAAAGAAAAGAAGACAATGACAATCAAAGCAGTACACAAAACACA
>JAOTAX010000007.1:1377625-1393404 GCA_025629825.1 Erythroxylum guanchezii
TTAGAAGTTTTGTTATATATGATAACAGCTTTCTAAGTTGGGAAAAATGTGTGCTGCGTTGTAGGTACTTCCTTGCAGCCCAGTACATCAATCTTCATCGAGTTTGAAAAGCAGCGTTACCAAGTATGTAAATCTGTCTTAGGCGTAACTGATTGCCAACGGTTATGTTTCGGTTAAGGTATGCGAATATGTTGTTATCTACAATTTATTGGTTGTAGGGTTATCTTGGGTTGTTCTTTGGCAAATTGAACTTCAATTGAATATTAAAGTACTATAGGATTTACTGAGACTAACTACGGTACAATTGCAGTTTCCGTAACTGTGCAGTCGTGAATTTCTTATGTTTAGTTCCCGTCGTTATTAACCACCATTTCTTAACTTGTCATTATCGACTATAATGATTCTTCACGCAATTCGTGAAATATGTCAATGATTGAAATCAATTGATAAAAATAAGTACTCATATTTTTATGAATACTTATTGACAAAAACAAATCACATTTATGATCAGAAACATGTATGTGAGATCTGTAGTGTAGGTTCGTGTAATACATTTGAACCTATAGAATTTAACAGAATTACCGTCATCACAATAACCATGATGCTAATCGACAAAACATAGGAGGATCGTATGAGTCATTACTTGAATGAGACTCAAGTCACATATAGCTGAGGACATGTTCTATATGCAATGCCGAGCATGTAGGACACTAACTACAGACTAACTGTTTGACATTAACATCCTTGCAGAAATGAGTTATGTTGAAAGATCTTGGATGTATAGACGAGCAACACCTGATGGTGACATTAATCCTGAATTTGTTGCTGGAGTTGAAGGCTTTATTCAGTATGCCTGTTCTCAACCTACATATATGGATGGGCCGAAGATCAGATGTCCATGTAAAAAGTGCAAGCACAAATGTTTCCTTCCGATAGAAGAAGTTTATGGGCATTTGCTGAGGAAAGGGTTTGTCCCAAATTATTTTGAGTGGACAAGGCACGGGGAAGTTGGCGTTTGTAGCAATGCAAGGGGTAATCAGGCAGAATCGTCTGTGGATGTCAATGAGCAGATAGTGGGAGTTGGATTGGGAACAAATTATGGTGAAGACATTGGAATGCCATAAAGGCAAATGGTGTATGATTCATTACGTACGACCTTTCACGACAATTTGTCTAATCTTGAAGAAGAACCGAACCTACAAGCAAAACATTTCTTTGAGTTACTACAATCAGCAGACCAAGAGTTATGACCAAATTGTGAGACAATGACCCAATTGTCATCGATTGCGCGAATCTTGAACATTAAGTCTGAAGGGCATATTTTGGACCGTAGTTTTAATAAAATTCTTGAATGGTACATTGAATCAATGCCTCCTGATCATACAATGGTTGATAGTTTTTACAGTATGAAGAAACTTATTAGAGGTCTTGGTTTGCTTGTAGAGAAGATTGACTGTTGCAAAATGGGATGTATGTTGTATTGGCGAGATGATGTTGACTTAGAAGAGTGCAAATTTTGTGACCAATCTAGGTATCGGCCTAGAAAGCGTTCAATGAAGTAGAAATTAGTCCCATAGAAGCGGATGTATTATTTCCCTTTAACTCCGAGGCTTCAAAGGTTGTATGCCTCAAATGTTACTGCATGTCATATGAGATGGCATTCCGAACACGAACAAGAAGATGGAATAATGAGTCATCCATCAGATGCACAGGCATGGAAGCATTTCAATAAGACCCATCTTGAATTTGCAGCTGAATCTCAAAATGTTAGGTTGGGGTTATCAACGGATGGATTTCAACCTTTTGGTCAATCCGGGCAGCAATATTCATCATGGCCAATCGTAATGACTCCTTACAATTTGCCGTCGTGGATGTGTATGAAAGAGGCATATATGTTCTTGACAGTGATTGTACCAGATCTGACGAACCCGAAGCATAAAATCGACGTGTTCTTACAACCATTGATATATGAGTTGCAGCATCTATGGGAATATGGTGTGCAAACATATGATGTCTCTCTGAAACAGAATTTTGTGTTGAGGGCGGCTTTGATGTGGACCATTAGTGATTTTCCTGCATTTGCCATGTTATCTGGATGGAGCACAACAGAGAAATTGGCCTGTCCGTATTGTGGAAACGATTCTGATGCCTTTTATCTTCCCAATGGGGGCAAAGTTTGTTGGTTTGACAATCACAGGAAATTCCTTTCACCAGATCATCCGTTCAAACGCAATAAACATAAGTTCATTAAGAATACGACGGTGAGGAAAACTTCGGCCCCTTACAAAGATGGTGATGACATATTGCAGGAGATTGATGAGTTAGGGTTGATGAAAGTTACAGAAATTGAAGCTGTTGAAGTAAATACAAGCATAAGCAAAAACTTCGGATGGAGAAAACGAAGCATCTTCTGGGATTTGCCATATTGGAAGACGAATTTGATACGACATATTTTGGACGTCATGCATATCGAAAAAAACGTTTTTGACAACATGTTCAATACCATTATGAACATTGAGGGGAGGACTAAAGACAATGCAAAATCACGAGCGGATTTGGAAATATTTTGTAAAAGGAATGAGTTACATAAACATCTTGAAACTGGTAAATATCCAAAAGCATGTTACACGTTGGACAAAAAACAAAGGGAAATATTGTGTGAATGGTTAAAGGGTTTAAGGTTTCCTAATGGATATGTTTCAAACTTGGGAAGGTGTGTGGATATGAGGAGGTACAAATTATTTGGGATGAAAAGTCATGATTGTCACGTATTTATGCAACGGTTAATTCCAACCGCATTTCGAGAGTTGCTGCCACATAAGGTTTGGGAAGTGATCACAGAAATGAGTTTGTTTTTCAAAAGCCTAACATCTTATGAAATCAATTACAGTGACATGGAACAGTTAAAAAGGGAGATCCCCGTAATATTGTGCAAGTTAGAAGGGATTTTCCCTCCTAGCTTCTTCAATATGATGGAGCATCTACTTGTGCATTTACCATACGAGGCTAAACTAGCTGGTCCTGTCCAATATCGATGGATGTATCCGTTCGAGAGGTAATGCACAGTAAACATTCAGTTAATGACGTGTGATTGGGTGTAACAGTTACATTGTCAAACTATGTTTTTGTAATATAGGTATTTGCATCACTTGAAGAAAAATGTTAAAAACAAGGCCTGCGTTGAAGGTTCCATTTGTAATGCTTATTTAGTTAAGGAGACTAGTACATTTTGTGGACATTACTTTGCGCCACACGTTTACACAAGAGCGAGAAAAGTTCCTCGTAATGACGATAGGGGAGGGACCACTAATGGTGATGGCAACATCTCTATTTTCACATATGCTGGGCGAGCATATGGGCGTGGAACAAAAAGAATGTTAACAGAGCAAGAAATTGAGGCAGCCCATGGGTACATTTTATTAAACTGCCAAGAGGTTCAACCATTCGTGCGGTAAGTTCAACCACATTATTTCCGTTCTGACATTATGTGTTTATGATTAATCGATTCTGATGACAACATCACAGGAAATACGAGGCATTGTTACAGGAGATCATGGCAACCATGACACAGGATGAAGTCTATAATGAGGTTGGGAGGCACTTTGCTCGATGGTTCGAGAGATATGTTAGTTTCCACTTAGCAATACAGTCCTTACTACATCATATGCAACAAGTTTTGAACTTGGCCCATGTATTCATTGCTATTGCAATAATTCTGTTGTGTAGGCCGTAGAAAAACGATTAGAAAACAAATACCTTTCAGATCTTGCTAAGGGACCTTTGTGAACTGTGATATCGTATCCGGTATACTTCGTCAATGGTTACAAATTTCAAACAGAAGCTCATGGTCATAGCATGGCAACAACAAATTGTGGGGTATCCATAGAAGGAGAATTCATGGATTACTATGGTAAAATCGTGGAGATACTCGAGGTTAAGTACCCTGCATTGCCAATTAAGCGAACTGTGATATTCAAGTGTCATTGGTTTGACCCAACTCCAAATGTTGGAACCAAAGTCCGTGACTGATACAACCTTGTTGAAATTAACTCACGCTGGGGATTGAAACAGTTTGACCCTTTCATATTGGCTATGCAAGCAAAACAGGTCTGTTATATCCCATTCCCCAGCACACGACGGGACACGTGTGATTGGTTGGCGGTGTGCAAAGTGAAACCCCGAGGTGTGTTTCAAGCACGAAGAACCGGAGATCAGAGAATTGGAACTGAGGCGTTTCAGGAAGATGCTTATGTTATCAATGCAGCTATGACATATGATGCTCATGAACCTTTGCACGATCCTTCACATGAATTTGTTGATATTCTATCTGGAGAGGAAGACGATGGTCAACGATCTGACGAGGAGCCGGACTTTGATTCTTATTCGTCAGAAAGTGAAGATGATTGTAATTTAGAATTAAGCACTGGCAGCGAGTAATTTGTGTATTTCAGAGCAAGATTTAATTTCATTTAACAAGTAATATCTGCGCAATGTTTACAAAATATTCTATCAAATGGCACATTTCTTATTCTTAGTTAAGGAATGTCGACTTGGCGTCTGGTACCTGATGGTCGTAATTCATTCCGTTAGGAGGAATGTGGTAAAATTGTCCAACCCGAAATCAAAATGGATGCAGCAACAACATCCGCTTATTGGCCGAATGATCGATTGCTTTCCATGACTGATCTCCTACTTGAAGGTGTATAGTATTCATACAACATCCTTTTCCTTATTGCATACATCTCAAATCTGTCATTTCAAGTTGTTATGTTAACATTTCATGGTATATCGTTACATGTTTTAAGCTGTTATGAATATCGACGATGAAACGAATGCCGAAGGAGGGGGAGTAATGACGCCACGATCGATGAAGGATTTCACAAATCAGTTGCTGTCGAGCAGTTGGCAAATCAACAAAGCTCATATGGAAACTCACGTACGTTTACATATTCAGGATGGAGTCTATTGTCCCATTTCAATATGAAAACCTGTAACTTGCTTCCTATTGTGTTCTAGGTCTACCTTTTCCGAACATCGATCCAAGCTACTTAGCAATAACTGAAAAGCTGTTGCAAGAAGGTATTCAAAACCACACAGGTTCGGGAAGAACATATACTCTTTCCATTGGAGCATTTGAACATGCACGGAACCTTCTCGGAAATCCACCAATCGAAGACTCATTTACCTTTACCGACTCGCATGTTACTTGGCATCCCAAACAAATTTAAACACATTGTCATGTATCTCTGTATTACATTTGGGATATGCAATGAACTCGTTATATTATTGTACTATGACAGTAATAGTTATTGTTTTTACTAAATTCATAGTTATGCTATGAAATCTGTCATTTTGTGTTCCATTTACATAGCAATGTCTAAATATGCCATGGGGGATTCAATAAGCAAATAATTCCAGGTCAAAAGATGGGACCAAAGAGAGCACGTAATGTGATGCGGTCCAGGATCAGAGGCATGTTCAGAGGAACTTACTGTGAGGGTGGCCCATCGCAACCTCCACGGGAGACTGAGTCACCAACACCACCTGCAGCCCCTACGGTTGGGGCCTCCGATTCTCCTGCAGCCCCTACTGTTGGAGCCTCAGGATCACCTGCGCCCGGAGATGCAGAACACTCCAACAGTGAACGATCTAGCAATACAGTTATGGCAGATGAAGGAAACGAGATGCAACCCGGTGCTGAGGGGCCCGATGGCAGAAAGTATATAACAGTTTCCGATAACCAGTAAGTGCGATCACATGCCACACTGTATGTGTTTATCATTATGTTGCTGTGTTAAATGATTGCTAGGAATATTACCTTATTTGTCCTCTTTATTAGGTTCATTCCGTCTGGCCCCTGTTCACGACACATGACATCGACTTTTAAAGAGAGGATTGATCATGAAGGTTATGCATGGAAGAAGATCTCTGAGGCAACCAAGACATTCTACTTTCAGGAGTTTGAGGTACAATAAGGCATATATATGCGTTTCTTGTTTTATTCTATCCATTCCTAAAATACATATGTTATTGCTTATTCGTTATAATGAATTTATTCATTATATTCTCAGAAATATTTTTACTGGAGTCCTGAACTCGATGGGTCCATACATCGTCTATGGGAGTCGCGAGCCCGTACCCGTTATCGCGATTTTATCAATCAGATACGCAGCGGTGGATAACGACCCTCTTACATTTCTGAGTCCACATGGAACCATTGGCTGGAGTACTGGAGATCTCCTAAGGCAATGCGCATATCAGGCCGTAACTCTACCAACAGACATGGCAGGGGAGGGGCAGACAGTCTTCCTGTTCACACGGGTGGATCAATTACTCACCGCAAGCATGCAGAGAGACTTGTAAGTTTTATGCATATTACATTTATATTCGACATTTGTTCTTTCCTATATTTGAATGTAAATTTATTTGGTAATTAAATCATGAACATATATGTGTGGTATGCGTAACATCATATTCATGTGTGGAGTAATATGCATTGACGTTGTTCTGCAGGAAAAGTCTACGGGCGTTAGGCCTACACCCCATCAGTTATTCTTGCATACGCACACTAAGAAACATAACGGTGTGACATTCGTAAACAGCCGATGTCGAGAGCTTAATGTATGTTAATTTAATAGGTTAATATTCAGTCTTACTTTTCATTTCCACTTACTAATTATAATATATGCATTACGCCCTAATAAGACCACATACAACAGACAATTGGGCAACAGTCGCAGGATGAACAACCTGTTGATGAGGCCCAAGTATATTTTGATGTTGTGGGTGGCAGGGACAGTCGAGCCAGGATCTTTGGCCTAGGATCATCTGCGAATGCATTTTATTCTCACTCTTCCACTATGTCGACAACAGCAGCATCGAGTTCAGAGCCGACAAACCGACGTATCATTCAGCTTGAGGCCACAGTGAATACGTTGATGGAGGTCATAACTAAGATGCAAAATGACATAGACCAAATGAGAACAACGAGGGATACAAACTCACAACAACAACGCTCACCAAGACAATAGGATTGTTGTAGTTATAAATTTGGTTTTCAATATACTACAAAATGTTACGCTTTACAATTAAGAATGGTTTCTCTTCTTATGGTCATTTGACTTTTTCTCCAATAATTTATGACGATTCAGAACTCCTCAACTTATGTTACGATCATTTATAATTTGTGAAAATTGTAATCAAATTTAATTAGTTATTCAACTGTTATTAACAGTAATTTGTAGGTCATTTCAGCGATCAAACAGGATCCATTTATTTAAGCCTTCAAATTAACCAATTTTAGTTATATAGAAGACATTACCAACGGTTCCGTCGGTGTTTACAGACGGAATCGTCGGAAAATAACACCGACATAATCGTCGGTATAAAGGAACCATTTACTCTGACGGTTCCGCCAGTGTTTACAGACAGAACCGTTGGAAAATAACACCGACGGAACCGTCGGTATAAAGGAACCACTTACTCCAACAGTTCCGTCGGAATTTTTTCCGACGGTACCGTCGGGAAATATAGTGTCGAACTCTGACGATTCCGTCGGAGTTTCCATCCCCATATTCCGACGTTTCCCCTCCGCGTCGGTAAAATTGGACCGACGAAAAATTTAGAGCATCGGTAATCAATAGCGACCGAGGTAACGCCGACGAACGTCGCCGTCGTCCTTTACCGTCGGCAAACTATATTACTAACGGAAGTTAACTGGTTTCCGCCGGTAGTTTCCGTCGGTATTGCCCCTTTTTCTTGTAGTGTGTTATGCTAGATTTTGTTGTATAAGACTAGATTCTCTGTTCCTATTAACCAGTTATAATTTCATTCCAATTAATCTCATCTACATATTTATATAGATTATATAAATATGTGAACAAAATTAAGAATACAATTTTGATAACATAGGATTTCGTGTATTGTCGTATATCTGACTTCACCCAGAGTCCTCTGTCGAGAATCGTAAGTTTTGAATCATTAAACCGCAAGTTTGGGTTATGGTCTTTGAAAGTTGAATGAATGATTACTGGAATGTACGGACTCGGAGCTGCCCATGGACACGTTAGACATTGGGAAACAACACAATAAAGAAACGAAAGCTCTTACACGGTTTTGACATTTGTTTAATCAGACTTTGTCTCATCTTGACAATTTCTTGGCTTTAGCAGGTTTGCTCTGATAATTTATCTATTTACTGTTTCATAGATTACATACTTGATATCAGATTATGACCCTGTTTGGCAAACAACTGATTGTATTAGCTGTTAACTGATTCTATCAGCTGATTTGATCAGCGGATTGCATTAGCTGTTTGTTAGAGATGTTTGGTAAAATTAGTTATTTAGTATTAGCTGTTTATATATAAAATGACTTATAAGGACATGATTTTTTAAAAAAATTATAAGAGTATGAATATTATATATCTCAGTATTTCGTTTAATATTCTTATATGAATTTAAATTTTAGATATTTAATTCTAAAAAATTAAGTTTATAACTTTAATAAAAGACATAGAATATTTAATAATAATAATAACAACAACAACAACAACAACAACAACAACAACAACAACAACAACAACAATAATAATAATAATAATAATAATGTTATAATTGATTCAATTAATTAAACTACTAAGTTTTTTTATATTTAATATAACATATTATAGATATTCAATTAACTAGATTTTGCTAAATGTGGAATATATGAATCAAAACTCTTATGGAAATGGAAATGTATCTCAAAGATCAAAATCGACCCTTAATGGAAATGTCTCCACCAAATTAGCTAAAGAGCACCTCAAGGTAGGAGTAGAGATTAAGCAGATGATTTTTGTGTTTGTAACGTAAAACTTTATTTTCTTACTGTGACAAACCAATCAGATTTTAATAACAAAAAATGGATAACCAAAACCAACTATTATAGCTTTCATGAGTTATGAAAACAGGAAAATACCAAAAACTCAACTAAACAAACTTTTTAAAGTAAATTTAAAGACGAAAACTAAAAACTGTAGTATAACCAAAAATGCCCCAATAAACCTCATATGCATTCTGAAGTTTCTTAAAAGCTTCTGCAGCCTTCTCATTGCCCATGTTTTTGTCAGGGTGAACCAACATAGCCTAATCACAAAACAAAAAGCCATACCAATAATTTGCAGTAATTTTTCAGTTTCTTTTTACAAAGTATACTTTCCAACATCGATAATGAAGCAACCTCTGAAAGCATGCATAAACATTAGAATCTGCAATGTACATCAGAACAGTTTATCAATCTAACAACTTCATCTTCAGTAGTTATATCAGATTCAGCCCCACTGGTCGAGGGAATTCCAGGGCCACGATCAGTTGATAATCCATGACCATTTTTAGAAAATGATGCTTAAAAAGCTTCATCATCAAAGAAGCTTTGTTGACACCAGATTGCTCAGAGGCTTGATTGGATCTTCTACGTTGATTAATGTTATTCTTTAGGTAGTGCATCAGAATGTCACTTGACATAAAGGACAAATGTAAAGCCAAAAGTAAGCCCAGCCATCCAACATATGCCCAAGCACTATATAGGGAGTAGGCCTTAATTACAAATAGTGCAAGCCGGTCATGGCTTGACATGAAAGCCAACCCTGGTTAATAGGGAAAATCAGAAATTAGTTCAAATTAAAAGATGCACGAAAGAGATCACACATACCAAGTAGATGTGAAGAAGGGGATTACCTCCCATCAAAATCACAATTGCAGTCGTCCAGAAGCTTCCATAAAGCCATAGAAAAGTAGCTCCAGATATTATATTTACTAAAAAGCCAAGGGTGAAGCCTATGAAAACTCCCATAAGAATACTTGAACAAAATGAATTGAAATAAATCTCAAAGTAAATATCTAGTTGTTTCACATTAATCTTTTGGACTTAGAGAATTAAACAATAAGATGCAATGTTTAACAAATCAAGACGTTATGTGAGGTATTCCTACCCATGTTCTTTACAGTCTACTTCTCTTCTAATGATCCATCTAACTATAAATGGAAAATTTTAACCACACCTTTTACTTAAAGTTTTGGTTCAGAAATAAGTGTCTGTGGCTATGGGGTTTTTTGGGATCCAGAACACACTGACCACCATTACAATCATGAGTTGATGAAAGTAGCCCCTCAAACATTACATAAATGACAGGTGAATCACTTTTGGCAGCTACCAGCATTCTCAATTAGCGATGAGGAATCACACTTGACAGAATTCAGCAGCGCAATGAATTCAATCCAATAACCAAAGCAAATCAACACTAAAGTGAGCAACATTCATGCCAGCTCTTAGAAGCTTTTCAATCATAGGGACAGATCTTGAAGCTGGTCCCAATGTGCACACTATTTTGGTCCTTGGAATACGACCATCGTCACTATGAGGTAGCTCCTTCAATATTCCTTCTATATCAATGTTTGCCATTTGCTCAGCTTTGGTTGTCTAAAGTCCCACTAAAATTGCAAAACTAATATTAGAGTAGTAAGTAACATGTACGTACTTGTCCCAAGTTTGAAGTTTTATCAAATTCAATTCAATTGAGAATATCCCAATTAAGAAAGCAAACAGCAAACATAGAAACAAGGAGGCAGAGAGAAATGAAGACATGTTTGATACGTATAAACAACTGGGTTTTGGTTAAGAAACAAGAAAGCCCTTTATCATTTAAAACCAACTAAAGAACTGAAATTGAACACGAGAATAGCTAAATCATTGTAACCATACAGTAAAAAAAGGAGAAAAAGAAGAAGAAAA
The DNA here is from genome assembly GCA_025629825.1 of Erythroxylum guanchezii. Classification (NCBI taxonomy): domain Eukaryota; kingdom Viridiplantae; phylum Streptophyta; class Magnoliopsida; order Malpighiales; family Erythroxylaceae; genus Erythroxylum; species Erythroxylum guanchezii. The sequence continues at coordinate 1,388,396 of JAOTAX010000007.1, forward strand.
CAAAGATGATACTCCAAAACAAGCAGAAAGAAGAAGAAAGAAAATACCTTTCCGAACAAACAGATATAAGAAGAAAGAAAATACCTTTTCGAACAAACAGATACCAAAGTAAGCAATATTAAGTAAAAGCTTCTCAGACAGAGACTTATGGAGAAGTGAAAAGGCGAGGGAAATGATACCGAAGAGGTACTGCATCATCTGGTGCCTCTTCTCGTCACTCCCATCTCTCTCCCTCAGTGATTAACTGCGATGTGAGAGTCAACAATGTTCTGGACAACCTAATGAGAAATGAGACCGAGAGAGAGAAGAGAGTAAAGTGTAAAGATCAAAGAGGGGGCAAGATCAGCATAAATGAACCAGCTAACTCCAAATGTTGCTATGATGAGCTTGTGAAAATTTAGCTGGTTGGGTTGAATCAGCTAACCCATCCAGCTATTTACCAAACGGTTAAAAAGCTTTTCTATATAGGTCAAACATCTCTTTTGGGTGAAACAACTGAAATGCTGTTCACCAAACACGCCCTGTGTACTTGGAATGTGGTTAAATCTCTTTTGTTTCCATTCATTGTGCTATGATTTAGATTATGATAACTTCGATGCTTGTCCCACAAAGAAAAAGTAAAAAACTGTAACAGCATTAACAAGTAATAAATAGCATTGGTAGCTAGTCGTACAGTCGACAACAGCCATCGGTGTCATGGATAACATCGTTTTGGCTACCAACCATGTGGGCTGTCAGATCAATGATTCAACATGTACTGCTTTTACTTTAAAGCGTGGTAGACAATTTGTTTGACAATAACACTTTTGACTGATTATCACGCTCAAAATGTTTGGACCAATTCACTTGGGTCCGTATTGTCACTCCGTACTCTTTTTTTTTTTATAATAAGGAAAGCTAAAAAGCTTAAAACAGCGCCCCCAGGGTATACGACGCCTAACACATCACGGTGAAGAACTTCCTGAATCTCGAACAGAGGCTTCTGGAGAATATGCAGATCCGGTCGCGACACGCCAGCAACGTGAGCGAGGCTGTCAGCACACTTATTTCCTTCCCGAAAAATATGCTGAATCTGAACCGTCCAATTTTAGTGGATTAACATACGAAGAGGGCACGAAATAGAACATGAAATATATTCGTTAATATTTAATAAATGAATAGACGAAGACGGCACAAGAAGGGACGCGAAAACGAAACTACAACCTTATGCCCCAAAATGTTCTCGTGAATGGCTTAATGCTTTATTTGAATTTAATTTAATGTTTTGGACCAGTACTGCCGCGTAATAGTACTTTGATGTATATGGGATAGGCTTCAAGCCATTTTATGGACCGAGCAAACTAGTGGACAACGGGAAGACAAGTTGCACATTAAGCGCTTGAGTTGAGAAGCCAAAAAACAGAGAAGATAAGCAATGGTTAATTGGTTCACCACCATGGCAAGAGGCAATCATACATAATTTTCTCATGAGCGAAAATAATATTCTTCTCCTTTCACATGCCTACTGTGTTGTCTATAATCACTATTAGCTACTAATCTTCTTCTATGCCTTGCTTGATTGAGTAGGGATACTTTGCTCATTCCTGAAGAAATTCTCTGGATCAACTGCAGTTTTCACTTTAACCAACCTATCAAAATTACCATTGAAATACTTGTATCCGTAAACTTTGCCTTCATCGTAGCTGTTAGTGCCTGCACTCATGACCCCTATATCCAGATCCCTGTAGTTCAAAAATGCACTCCTTGGGTTCTTGGACACAAATGGAGTCATGTAACTGTAAAGCCTCCTTATCTGAGTGATATAGTTTTTGTCTGCTTCACTTCCAGGTTCCTCCCAGTTCACTGAGTACTGAATCTTAAATAAATTCCCAGCTCTGTGTGGAAATGGAGTATCTGAAGCAGGGATCTGATCCATCTTCCCACCATAAGCATTGAAGACCAAACCTGTTTTCCCCAACTCAATCATCCTCTTCCATAACCACTCCAAACCATCTTTAGATATAGGATTTTGAACGTAATCAGATTTCCTTTTCAAGAATTTGGCATCGTCAGGATTTCTATCCAAGAGTATCTCAGGAGATGATGTTAATTCTTCATCACTATCCCACCATAACACCGACTGAATCCAGCTCGTCTCAATACAATCCTCCTTTTTCAGACCCAATTCAGGAAATTGTTCTCCAAACAAAGCAAGAAGACTATCAGCCTTACCTAAATATTCAGCAAGAACTGATACTCTAATAGTCCTCTGACCTTTGCTAATCTTAGATGTCACTGGCTGTATTAACATCCTCAAGAATAGATTCTCGTCTGTTTTCGGAGCAAACAACTGCCACTTATATGCAACATCAGTGGCATTACCTTCATCAACGTACCTTTCCACTCTAAACACAGTAACTGTCTCGGGAACAGGAACAAGTTTGATCTTGTACGATATTATAACACCAAAACTCGCTCCTCCACCACCACGAATAGCCCAAAAAAGATCCTCCCCCATGGCCTTTCTGTCAAGAAGCTTGCCATTAACATCAACTATCTGAGCATCAACAACTTGATCCACCGACAGACCGTACTTTCTCAACAAATTACCATAACCACCGCCACTAAAATGCCCACCAACACCCACCGTTGGGCAGACCCCAGCAGGAAAGCCGTGAACTTTACTACTCTGCCATATCCTGTAATAAAGTTCACCGAGTGTAGCACCAGCCTGGACCCAACCAGACTCGTCTTCTACGTTGATCTGGATTGACCTTAGATTAAACATATCAAGAATGAAAAAGGGTGTGTCTGAGACGTAGGAAATTCCCTCGTAGTCATGTCCACCACTGCGAATTTTGACTTGGTAGCCAACTTTCTTGGCGCAGATAACAGAAGCTTGAACATGGGATATCTGTGTAGGGGTTACGATAATAAGAGGCTTGGAAGTTGAGGAGACGTTAAAACGTGCGTTCCTAATATAGGCTCGAAGGATTGAAGTGTAGGATGTGTTGGTTTGGGCGTAGACGAGGCTTGAGATCTGGTCTTGAGGGCTTGTGTTGTCTTTCAAGCAATTAAGAAATGATTCATACACCGAACTGTCAGAGGCAGCCCACGCTCTAGAGCAGTAGAGACACAGAAGAATAAAAAAATGAATCAGCGTATGTTGTTGTGGTTTCATTTCTTTTGGTTTGCCCAAAAAACACAGAGTACGTTTTGTGAATTGTGTTACGCGAAGCGAGTATAAATAATGTACGAACTATGATTATGATGACATAATCGAGTGCGGAGAAAGCGCGGTGGAAGATTAGTACCAATTGGTCTAGAACCTCAAGCGTCGAATTTTCCAACTTGACAAGAAAAGTCTTGTGGAAGATATTGTTTGGGTTCTGTGGACGAGGCGTGCAAAGGCAGCCTGTTTTTGAAAAGTAACCTAATGCAATTAGTAGTCAGTGGTTGACTTGAGAATACGACATCTACGAAAGTTGCATTTGCATGTTGCATCTACCAGACAACCATTGACGACAAAAGTGAACCCACCCACCCATTACGCTTTCATTGATTGACTTGGTCCTTACCATGAGAATTAAATTGTAAACTCACTGCCAAACTTATGAATACAGTATTAAATTTAGTACAAGATTGAGCTCTAGAATAGAATTGTACCGGTACCGAGTACCGTTTCGAAAAATTTTTTAAAATTATGAAATAGTTCTTAAAATTTTTAAAAATTACAAAATAGTCCATATTGGTGTATTATACAGTTGTATTGTACATTTTACTAGTTTACTGTTTACATCAACCATGTTTTCAAAAATCTTAATAATAAATAATAATGATATTTAATATTAAATAAAAATAATTTTTAAATATTTTACAAATAAATAATAATCACAATTAATATAAACAAAGATAATCATCATCATACCATTATAAAATTAAGAATAATACAAAATATTTAAAATATTACAATAATATAATTTCATCATTTTAATAAATAATATTACATCAAAAGATTCAAAACATCTGATAAAAAGAACAATAAATATTACAAAAAGAGTTGATGACGAATGAATAATCAAGTAGCAGTTAAACCTGGAACAAAAATATTACAGTTACATTACATATATAGAATTTAACATAAACATCAAATACAATTAAATTTCAAAGAACAGGAAAAACAAAAACTTGGAATTCAATCGTTAATGGGAGGAAATCCGCTAGAACTGCATTGACTATAGTGATCATTTAGTACAAAATCCTCATCATTGAGAGGAGCTTTATCATCATTATCATTCAAATTTAATGCACTAAATGACATGTCAATGCTTTCCTATCCAAGATTATCTTCCAAATTCAAATCACTCGCATCAACCAAATTAGGTTCTTCAGAAACCGAATCCGCCAAAACATCAATATTATCAATGACAATTGGATTATTTGAATAACTTGTGCTACTAAGACTCTTAGTAAACAATTAAATTTAATTATTAGAAAATTATAAGAAATTATATCAAAATTAATAATGAAAATAAGATACCTTTCTCGAAGCTTTAAATTGTAACGAATATAAACCAAGTCATTCAACCTCTTATGCTCTAATCTATTCCTTTTCTTGGAATGAATAAATTCAAATGTGCTCCAATTTCGTTCACACCTAGTTGCACTCACACATTGACTTAAAATCCGTATTGCAAACCTTCTCAATTCTGGAACAGAACATTTGAATTGATCCCACCAAGAAACTGCAAGTTATAAGATAAAAAAAAGTAGTGTTATAAATAAAATAAAGTGATAAATAACTTTCAACAAATAAGAAATAGGAAATAAGTAATACCTGGAGAAAGTTTTCCTCTTTGTCGAATCGCAAGCGACATTCCAAAATCCCCATTATACGACTTATAAAGCTCCATTTCTGAGCTTAAAATTTCTTGCATTGTGTCATTAGGAACAATTGTTGTAATTGTGAAAAGCATTCCTCTATTAATTTCAGCTTGCTTTTCAACATCCAGTCTAAAATACACACTAGG
>JAOTAX010000007.1:1393504-1410010 GCA_025629825.1 Erythroxylum guanchezii
CAAATTCCAACAAATTCCAATTACAAAAAATATTTTACTTTAATATGTTCATATTTCAATGATTTAATTTATGAATTTGTAATGTACACTCGTAATTATTATACAAAATTGTAATTCACAACCTAAATAATTTTGGGATTAGGAAATAATCATACAACACATCTTAAAGATAAGGTAAATAACAAATTTAACTTAATGTTTATGATTTAAAAAGCAACTATAAAAACATCAAAATTTAAAATAAGTGAATTTGGTTGGTTTATCATTCATGATTGTCTTATTTTAATTTTAATTCAAAATTAAAAATTTTACATATCTAAAAATAATAATTAGAAAATTGATTATTTGTCTTTTTTATAATCATATACTTTCATTTACTAGCTTTGAAAATTGATTAGTTGTCTTTTCTTACACCTTAGCTTAGATTAGATGTCCTTAATTATGATGAGTCATGACTCATTCCCAACCAAATACCAAACCCTTAACTAGCACAATTGACATTTATTTCAAAATTTAGATACACAAACACAACCAATTGGTCCAATTCAATTCAATATTCATAATTTCATTTCATAAACAAACACAACCCAAATTCATTTCATACACAACAATAACCAACAACATCGGATCATTATTCATTGGACACTCCAATTTATTTCATACACAAGTCATAACCCAATTGATTTCATCCACAACCCAATTGATTTCATTTCATGTTCCCCTCCATCATCGGGTCATCCAACAACAACACAAAAAACCATCAACACTCCAATAGTCCGACCAACTCCAACACCAAATGGCAAATGCATCATCGGATCATCAACCAAAACCATAAACCAAAACACAATAAAAATTTAGATTAAGAAATTTTTATCATGGGTCAGTGTGTGGACCCGTATCTGGTGGCTTCAGACACTTCTCTAGTGGTGCAGTGCGGTAGCTTCATGCAGAGGAGGTGGTGGCTAGTGGCATCTTCGAGTCCTCGTGGAGGAGGAAGCGTCTTCGAGTTTGATGTCTTCGATGGAGGATGAGGTGATGTCGTGATGAGCGGAGGAGAAGAGGAGAAGAGTGGCCATGCAAGACGTGACAGTAAGAAGAGGACAGAGGCGGCGACGGTGAGAAGAGGAGAGAGCCGACGACGGTGAGGTGAGACTGAGAAGTGAGAAGATGAGAGAAGAAGAAGTTTAAGAGAGAAGAGTCGATTCCAGAAGAAGAAGCAGTCGGGTTTAGGGAAAAATTAGGGTTAGTTTTCTAAAAATTGCAAATAAGTCCCTATACTTTCAAAATTTTCACGGTACTGACCAGTACCTTCTGATACTGTCAGTACCGGCCGGTACCGACCAGAAACCACCGATATCGGCCAGTATTTTAGGCCAGTACTGTAGTGGACCATCCGTTCTGGCTGGAACCACCCGGAACGGAATGGTATTCACAACGTTGCTCACTGCCCAAAAAGAGGATAATTTCGTATTCTTTTAAAAGAATCCCTTGTAATACAAATGTGATTGTAGAGTTTACAAAATTACTGGATTTCTTAAACAGGCTTCATCTTTAACAGTAATTAAACATCTTAATATTTAATGCTATCAAGAAAATACTATAAATTGGAAGATCACATTGATTACATGATTATAAATGAGAATTTTTATAAAAGTAAAAAAAACTATTTTTTATGATTTCATAAACTTCCATGTGTTTTGTGAAAATTTTGTCATAAATATTTTTATTATTTTCTCTGCAAATTATTTTCGAAATCTCTATAAACTATTATTAAAGTGATAATAATTTGACATATTACAATATCATATTAAAACTTACTTTGTTAACTCTGTTAATTTTTCCCATGGATCATTTTATTTTCTCTACAACTTCTCTCTCATTATATCATCAACTTGACATCATCAAAAAAAGATCAAATGAGAAAAGAAGAATGAAATAAGCCAATACTTAATGGAATTTTCACCTAACTTAAAATATATTACTGGATCTTTACATATACTCTTGTACTAGAATAGTAGAGAAATTATCAATCACACGACCCAAACGAGTATGCCAAAGTATTGAATTTGTATTTCAACTTTCCTTTTAAACATATGCATCATTTGTAAACAAGACATATATTGAATTTTTCCTTTTAGCCAATACACAACGCAAGATGCTCTATATTAGAAAGTACTTCAAAAGGAGAACATGCCTCTCTTAATCGTTGATAACATCCAAAATCAATAATCCATTTCTTAGAGCCAAAGATTGTAGTGACATATGTAAATGTATTCAATTTGAATAAGTAATTGACCAAGTCATAATCTTGAAGCATGTAGTTCTGGGTGAGTAGTTAGCTCCCATGTATTGTTCTTCTCAATTGCTTTAATTTCTTCATCTATTACTTTAATCCAACAATCTTTACTAATTGCTTCCTCATATGTTAATGGATCTCAATCTACAACGAAAACATAATAGGTAACATCTTTATTATCATTATTTGGATCATCATCTTTTCCAATTTCATAATCTTGCAAATAAGTAAGCAGATAACATGGTGATGTTGGAGGCGAAGTTGACTCCTCAGAGCTTTCTGTTGAAGTTAGCCCATCACTAGAAGCTTATTCAATTCTTTGATCAAGTGGTTTCACTTCATTAATTACTATCACTCGTACTGATGATGATCCCTTTTCATTGTCTAACCAATCTCAGACTATATCTTCATCAAATGTAACATCTCGACTAATAATTACCTTTTGAGTGATTGGATTGTATAGATTGTAACCCTTTGTTTCTTAACTATAGCCAATAAAAATGCTTTTTTTGGCCTTGTCTTCAAGTTTCTTTCTCAATTCTCCAGGTACATGTGCATATGTAATACAACCGAACACCCTCAAGTGACTGAAGTTTGGTTTTCTTCTGGTGTTTTATCACGAACACTTTTAAGTATACACTTGTTCAAAATATAAATAACTATGCCAGAACTTCTGCCCAAAAACTTTTACGCACCTTTTTACAATGCAACATACTTCTTACCATATTCATTATAATTCTATTTTTCCTTTCCGCTACTCGATTTTGTTGAGGAGTATATGTAGTTGTCAATTGATGTTTAATTCCTTTCTTCTTCAAGAAATCATCACAAACAATATACTATGTACCTCTATCAGTTCTTAAAACTTTAAAAGCATGGGCACTTTGTTTTTTGATGTATTCCACAAAAATCTTGAGTTTCTCATATGCTTCAAAATTTTGCTTTAAGACATAAGCCCATGTCTTTCTACTAAAATCATCAATGGAGGTAATAAAGTATTTTATTACCTCCAACTAAAGGAACATCCACATAGCACAAATCTGAATGCACTAGCTCAAGTGAACTCTTAACTCTCCACGCACGTTCTTTAAGAAATAGATCTTAACGTTTATTTCCCACGATGCAAACTTCACATACTTAGTCAGGAAGTTTAATGATAGGTAAGCTAGTAGCACATTTTTCTGTTAAGAATTTGATGCTTACAAAGTTGTAGTGCCCAAGTTGCATGTGCCAAACTAAATTTCATTGGCGATTACAATATTGCATCACAAGAAGGTATCATACTTGACATTTATTGGAAATAAACGATTTCTTGACATCTTCATTTTTGCTATGAAGCCCATCTGTACATCACTGATTGTGCATCCTTGCTTGTTAAAATGCAAATCATAGCCTTTCTCTGCCAATTGTCCCACGCTTAAAAGATTTTGACAAATACTTGGTGAATAAAACAAATCATAAATAAAATTCAATAATCCATCCTTAAGTTTGATGGCAATCTTTCCTTTTTCTAGAACTTCAATTGTTGACATCTTCATTTTTTCCACTTAGATGACTACTACAACCGTGTCTAACAACCATTGATAGTCATTGTTATTAATAATTATATGACTAATCATTGGCACAATTTTTGTACTATCATCTTTTTCAGCCACTTTAGCATAATTCTTTCAATCATTTTTGGCTTTAGCATGACATTCTTTACTATAGTGGCCATCTTTCTTACAATTATGGAATTGAATATGTTACTTGCACTCGTACTGAAGATGCCTATGCTTTTTGCATTTATAGCACTGCATAGTTATTTTATTTTGAAACAAGTTGCATCTTGTTCTTTGATTGGAACCGGCTTTAAAGTTCCTTCCTCCCTCATTTCTTGAAGTTTGACTTATTTGGTTATACTATGCTTTTCTTATAAATGTTGTGTTCTTTAAATTTGATTGAGCTTTTAAAGCTTGATCAATTATGCTGCTTATTCTTTCATTCATTCACATTTCACGTGAATCTAATGATGCTTGAAGAACATTTAGTGTCATCGTGTTAAGATCTTTTCTCTTCTAACGACAGTCACCACATAATCGTATCGACTTGTTAAAGTATGCATGATTTTCTCTATGATTTCCTTCTTTGCAATTTTGTCACCATTGTCTTTCATCTCGTTTACCAACTTATTAATTCGTGAAAAATAATCACGAATACTTTCATCGTAGGGTTGCTCCATTAACTCAAACTTCCTTTTTAGTCCTTGTAATCATGTTGATTTCACTGGATTTGCACCTTCATATGTATTTATTAAAATCTTCCAAGCCTCCTTTGCTATTTTGGCATGGAATTTTTTTTCAAGAACTACCAACTCAATTGATTGACAAATTAGGAACAAAGCTTTTTCGTTGAGTGAACAATCACGACCCACTTGTTGTCGTTTTGCAACTGATGTTGCTTCTTTTGTTTCATCAAAATCTTTTTCCAAGATTTCTCCATAACCACTACTTCTCAAACATAATTCCATCATATGTTTCGACATTGGAAAGTTATGTTTTCCATCAAATTGAAAATTGTTGATTGCACTTGTTACACCTGTGGAAGAATTTGTTTTGCATGTATCAATTGTAATTGATGTTGATTCTCTCCTCCCATATTTGACGCCATCACGAACCCTTAGCTTTGAACACCAAATGTGGGGGAATTTCAAGCAATAATTTTCCAAAATAATTGTATGGAATGGAGTAAATACAAAACACTCAACAAAGAACTTTAATCATCTAAGAAACAATACTCTTTTTAATCTTGGCTTTTATTATAGTCTTTTACAACACAATCAACTTGTTAGAGTTGATTTATTTTCTAATTATCAATTCTCTCTCTAGACCCCTTTTTTGCTTGAACACACACACTTTTACAAAGGAAATCTAAAACTCTATATGTAGGGTTACAAAGGAGGTTAGTACATGACTTGAGCAAAAAATTTCTGGCTAATGACAAACTCATACATACCAAGAATCCTGGCAAAATACAACTCCTATGCAACTAAGCATATAACTTAATTACTAACCATTTGACTTAGTCAAATGCCAACTAATATACACATAAGTGTATGTATTCAATTTGAATAAGTAATTGACCAAGTCTTAGTCTTGAAGCTTGTACAAAGAATCTTTTCCCTTTTAGATTAATTCCTAAAAAATACTAGTGAAAAGAAGTTAATTGTATTAAATTAATGTTTTGATTTTATTGGCTCACTTACTTTGTTTAGAGAGTGCACACAAGACTTTCCTGCTTGTATGGTATCCTGGTTTGAGGTCTTGTACCTTTTGAATTTCTTCATTAATTCAATTTAATTTTTTAAAAAAGAAAAAACTTATAGACCCATTCAATGTAAAATACTTTGCACTAACTTGCAACTTCGCATTCCTTAAGGTTTAATTGTAATGAATAACTTTACATGGAACAGTAGGGAAATTAGGTATAAATAAACAACGAAATAGGAAAAGGAATACTGCCAATTAATGACTAACGATAAAAGAAGAAATGCAAATTGGATTTATTTACAATACATACATGTAAATACACATTATGTTGAGACAACAGCTTAAATATCCATGCTTTTATATTTGTCTAAGAAGATTTTTCAATGTATAGTTGAAACAATAAATTAACTCTTTTATCAATTTGACCCCAATGAAGCCTGTTTCCAGCTTTCAGAACCACATTTTGGCTTCTACTCCGCCATCCAACTCTTCCCGGAGGTTTCAAGAGATGGGATGCTCTGTTCGTACCTAAAGAAATTGCCTGGATCCACTCTTGTCTTTACTTGCACCAATCTGTCAAAATTGCCTTTAAAGTACTTGATTCCCCAAATGCTAGCTTCTTCATAAGTTACATTATCAATCCCATTCACACCTAAATCTATATCCCTATAGTTGAGATATGAACTTCTTGGTGATTCCGACACATAAGGTGTCATATAGTCATAAAGCCTTCTAATTAGCTCCAAATTGCGTTCCCGTGCTTCAACACTTCCATCTTTCCAGTTGACTGAGTATTGGATTTTGTAAATGTTGCCTGCTCTATGTGGAAAGGGGGTTTCTGTCTCTGAAATCTGAGCCATTTTGCCTCCATAAGGATTAAAGGTCAATACTGGCTTTTGTAGTTGGATCATTTTCTTCCACAACCCATCAAGGCCAATCTTAGATATAGGCTCCTGCACATAATCTGATTTCTTCTTCAAGAACTTCTCTGTCTGAGAATGTCTCTCAAGCAAAACATCCAAAGATGTTCCTTTCGGATAATTAGACCAAAATAACACTGATTCAATCCAGCTCATTTCTTTGCAGTCATTACGCGATAAACCCAATTCAGGAAACCGATCATCCATTAAAGCAGTAAGCTTCTCTGAGGTACCAAGAAACAAGCCATTGAATTTGGCTTTGATTGTTTCCTGACCCCCTTTAATGACAGGAATCAATACCACCCTTATGAACAGGTTTTCATCTATTTTTTCAGCAACAAATTGCCAACGGTAAACAATGTCCGAAGCTCCTTGTTCCAATGTTTTTTCAATCCTAAAAACAGTCACAATTTCTGGGACGAGAACCAGCTTAATTTTCCATGAAACGATGACTCCAAAACTAGCTCCTCCGCCACCTCTTATAGCCCAGAACAGATCCTCTCCCATCGCTTCTCGATCCAAAACTCTGCCACTTGCATCAACCACAACAGCATCCACAATATGATCAACAGACAAACCGTACTTTCTCATCAAGTTACCATATCCACCTCCACTTAGATGACCTCCAACACCCACGGTAGGACAAACACCGGCCGGATATCCATAAAGATTGCTTTTTGCAACAATCTTGTAATAAACTTCTCCCAGTGTAGCTCCTGACTCGACCCAAGCGCTTTCATTTTCTATGTCTACCCTGATTGATCTGAAATTGAACATGTCAAGAAGGACAAATGACTTGCTTGATACATACGAAAGGCCATCATAGTCATGGCCGCCACTACGAATCCGGACTTCAAGGCCGTGAATTTTTGAGCAGATGATTGTAGCTTGAATGTGAGAGACGTGGGTTGGGGTCACAATGAACAGAGGTTTAGGGGTGGATGCGGATGCGAATATGAGGTTTCTAATGTAAGATTGCAGAACAGGTGGGTAAGAAGGGTTGCTGGGGAAGTATGTGACTTGAGAAATTGGTGTTGGGGATTCTGAGGAATGATTAGAAAGGCATTGAAGGAGGGTTTCTTGGATTGGATCTAAAGTTGCCATTGTAACACAGAAGAAGAAGATTGGAAGCAAAAAGAGAGGTGGGTGAATTAAAGACCCCATCACATGGTTACGACAGCTAACTCCTTGTCGGAACAGAGGATCGGTTTGCTTGCCTGGTCAATCGATTTAATCAAAAGGCGATGCTTGTAATTGGTTTTTTCAAGTGTGTAAAGGTTTGTTATTGATTTGAAATGGTAGAGAAGTTCTAGGAGGGTTCCATTCTAGCCTTCTAGGGGTTTTCAGAGTGAAAAAGCAACATATAAGTTACAGCTAGTTGGTTTCTTGTTGTTCAGTTCGAAGCTTCTTATGGAACGATTACACACCCTAGCCCGTAGTGGCATTAAAGATTCGGGACGTTTCGTATGTTACATGTCTTTTGACTATATTGTCAAATAACACGGTAAAGTTGGCAGGAGGCTCTGCAACTTTTTCCCCTTTCTCTTCTTCATATGTCGTTAATAAATACAGAAGATATTGATTAAATGGGAATCATAATCGTCATCATCATAATCATCATCACATGATGATCACGACGACGACGACCAAAACTCAAATCTTACACCAACATTATGTGGCAATCAAGACATGCTAAATTTAGACAAGTAGACAAAAGAAGATTACCACAACCCCGAGGCTTTTACGAGAGCAAGTACATTATCTTTATGGTGCTGGCTCAAAGACGTTTCACAATTCCATGTACACGTTCAATGAGCAACCCATCCTAAACAAATTAAGTATACATCTGTTTGATGTTCATGAGTTAGATGCCCATTGTAGTGAATATATTCAGATGATTTAGAGCATTATCTAATTAATGATTAAAGACTTTTCATAATGTAATTTACAATTTGTCCATCATTGTAATCAGAAAAGAAACCTAGTCCAAGAAGCCAAGAATGGGAAAGCAGCAATCAGAAGCCTAAATAGCAATGGTGTGTCTCTGACACTACTAAGCTTATTTCTATTTTGAAACTTCTGTTTCCTTTGTAGCCCATCTTCATCACGAACTGGTGTTCCCTTGGGGACCTTACCATTCATTTTATCTAGCTCGTCCCATCCACCAAACCTGGTTTCCTCTTTGTTTCCCTTTGTGAATGAATCATGATCTGTTCCTACCCATGATTGGTAACTCCCCCTTCTGCTCCCACCCTTGGTTTCTTCTCCTTTTCTCTCATTTCTTTTTGCTGTACCTGGTCTCTTCCTCACTTTGGTTCTACGTCTAGGTTTTGGCGAACTCATTGTACTTCCCCATACCTTATCAACCACAAGAGAAAGTGCCGTCTGCCCGAGGGGAACAGCTAATGCCATGAGAAAAGCATTCGGTCCTGTACCCAGCAGCAATGATATGGCAACAGCGGGTAGCATCCAACCAAAAGCTTGAACTACCTGAAATCAATTGAAATAGTTGCATATACTTCACCAATCAAGCTCAAGCTAACTATTATTCCAACCAAATTCAGGTTTAATGGCTACAACAAATTACTTAATTCACATCTCTAAAAGCAAATTCCAGCTCCTCGTAAACATCTCAACATCACAAGCATTCATAATATTTAGAAAACCAATTACTTAAATTCACTATCCACATACTACAACTGTAAAAAAGGTGAAAGCTTTCTAGTGATGCAAATTCAACTTGTCTTTTTAATTCCCATACCTTGAGAACCCAAAACCCATCTGCTTCTTCTTCATCATCAACGTCCAAAAAGTCACCACCACCGTCAGCAACATCATCGGACCACCAGGTCCTCCGCTTCCACTTCCGCTTCCGCGCCCAATCTTCATCTTCATCAACGTCGAAGTCGAAGTCGAAGTCGAATTTGGAGCGTCCAGCCGACGTACTACGAGCGGCGCTCTTGGAAGACCAACGAGGACTACTGGCCGCGAAGAGACGATTAGAATAAGATAAAGTGTTGGGGTTCAGTGAGGGCGTGGGAGTGGAAGACAAACGTAGAAGAAGATGGAGGGAATGGGTATGGGTCCCCATTCCTTATCTTCATTACCTTTTTCATCCAAAAGCTTTGTCCAAGACTTTCGTTTGCTTGCCATTTCCATCTTTTATTCTATGACATAAAAATATTATATATTTATATGGTTCTGTTAATATCATTTTATTATTGCATTGCTCTCGTATTCCATAGGCATAAGGCATCTAACTTTGACTTTCTTTTGTTTGAGAATGTGCAGGAGTCACGAATTTTAATTGTTTTTGTTCCTTAAATATATCTTCAATACAATCAAAAGCTAAGATTCCACTATGACTTTTCAAAATGAGATTTCTATAAAACATATCAAAACTTCCAGAGATGATAATGACATGATTGAATGTTCTATTAACTAATAAGGAGTGACATTGTAAAGTTCAATAGCACAAAACTATTTATAGAATTAGTAACAATCATTTAGTTGTTATATCAAGGGATGGATACCACTATTTAAATTCCCTTTAAGAAATAATATCCCTTTATACCTTGAATCACTCACTGTAAAAAAACTACACCCATAAAAAATTTTATGTAGGAACCTTAAGATAGATGTCCTTTTCTTTTTTCTAGTTGACTATTGCTAGTCAATTTCATTATACAATTCTTACTTTGCAATTTGTAAACCCTAAATATAACTAAAGAGGTACACATCAATTCTTATGCTTCATATGAGTTTTCAAGGAAGTGTACATAAAAATGAAATAAAAAATAAAAATAAAAATAAAAACAATTTTCTATATATTTTCCTTTATGTGGATGGTCAGATTGATAACTAAATCTTCACTATACAAATTTTAAAAACAAATCTAAGGTTTAAACAATACAATAAGTTTAAATTGTTTTTTAAATGAAGAATATATTGAATGTTGTCCAGAAATAGTTGAGAGGCAAAGCCATCACAAGCACCAATAGACCATTATATTAAAGGAATGCAAAATGCAAAAAAGGGACTAACTGACATTGGTATTACAGAACTATATTGATGAGCGGTATACATCAATTATCTAATCCTACCATACAACCAAATCAGTGCTAGTGTCTATTCTTACATTCCTACTGCTACGACTTCTTGAAAATCCGAAAGGATGTAGTTTCACAAAAATTCTGATTCAACCGCAGTTGTTTCTAGTACAAGCAAAAACAGAAAAATTAAACGAAAAATAAAAAATCAACACTAGAAATTTGTTAAACCAGTTTAACATACCTTGGCTACGTCTGTTGGGTCCTTACCCAACTTAATACTTTTACTAGTAACAATAGTTTTATACAAGACTTTATTGAGTTGACTCGCTCAACCCTTGAAGCTATCCCTCATCCTCATAACCTGTGAAAGTAATTAACACTCAATAATACGACCACCTCGTGCTAACCTCAATAAAAGATTTTCTCAACAGTATTTGATAATAAGGATGAAAATAAAATAACTCAAGTGATAGACACAATAACAAACATAAGCAAAGATAACACTTGAGATAAAAAGCAACTCCCTTAAATATGTCGTTTCATCAACGAAGGAATGGGAAGTTGTCCACCAAGAATGTTACTGTAGTTTTTTGATATTATCACTGGAACACCTCACATATAGCAATTGAAAAATCACCAATAAATGTGAACATTTCTTCACCAAAACATTACAAACGTCAGAGTGCGAAATCCACAAAAGCTGCTGGAGTTATTAGCACACTACCACCGTTAACCACAGCCACCAAATGATATATGATCAATCTGGGTACCATCGACCAAGAATGACAACTGCAAAGATCACAAAAACTTCTGGAGTTTTTGCACAACATTAATCACAACCAACAACCACAAAATCAACACTCTATCGACAATGAACAACCCAACAAAATAATGCATACCTTGACAAAAAACATAGCTTCAATTCTGGATAATATCCCCCATGAAATCAGCTGCAAAAGATCATTCAAGATGACCCGAAAATCTCAACTACCAAGTCACAAGATGCCTATCATTTATTCACCCAAAAACCAATAACAATGTAGGCCCACACATCACGTAAATCACAACACCAATACAACTACAAAAATCACACACATCTACTGGAGTTTTTCACATGAGCAACATAACATTAAGTAACTTTCCAATGACATCAAGTGCATATAACATCAAGTTTGTCAAGTTCACATAAGCACTTGGCAAATATCCACATAAACAATAATTTAAAGCTAATAAAAAACAACCAAGTTCTCTAAGTAAACACAATATCCACAACCACTACATCATCCATTCTCCCCCCTTGGGACAAAAAGATGCCAAAAATCAAAACTAATAGTCACGGAGATACCTTAAAATCTCCACTTGAATTGAACAGTTATATCAAATGAAAATAAACAATCATATATCTCCCTTTTGGGACAAAACAATGCCAAAATGAAGAATGTCTTCAATGTGATCATTCTTAGTGAATAAAGAAGCATAAAAATCAGCAGTAGGTGCAGTGGAAGAATCATAAGCACGCCAAGATGACAATTCACCACCAGTTAAAACACTAGCCAACATATTATTACTTACATCAAAGTCATCTCCATATGACTAATTAGATTCAAAACTCCAAAAATGTACTCAACGAATCATTATCAAACTTAATCAATCTCCTCCTCACATAAACCATATGAACTTATATTGCCCAAATTCATACAACCCACGATATAGAGAGAAACCAAGATAAAACTTTAGAGATCCAAATTATAGAAAACTCGAATCTTCCTATAAGTCTCCAACCAAACATCAACATTTTCTCGACATAACTCTGTAAATCAAAATTCAAAAGTAGAACTCTCAAATCATCAAGTGGAGTCTCATTCTCACATCAAATATACTATTCAACAAGTAAGGAAAAGCCAAACACACACCAATCAACTAAACCTTAGAAAACCTATAAATAAAAACTCAAAAAATCTAGATGTTAACTACTTCGAACCTCCTTTTTCTTTTTTTAAAGAAACAACATCAATATACTTCAAAAATGTAAAGCACACAATCTCTATGCCCCTTGAAGAAATTCAAACCTGACCTTACTCCAACTCACATTATCTTTGTCATCAGATGAGGATGATTTGCTAGAGGTTTTGACCTACATCATATAATAATTGTTTGCCGATCTTCTGCCACTTACCAAACATTCTCCTTGTTCGGTTAATACCCTGCATTCATCACTAATGAATCTAACCAATAATCCATCATCACATAGTTAGCTTATACTCACCAAATTGGCTTTTAATACATCAACGTGAAGCACATTTATAAGGTGTGGCAATCTATCCACACATAGGGTCCCTCTTCTAATAATTGAAGCCTTCTTTCCATCACCAAAGGTAACGTGACCGTCTACACAACTTTGATAGTCTATCAAGTAACTTCTTTCACCTTTCATGTGACATGATTACCCACTATCAAAATACCAACCATTATATGAGGTAGCTCTCATGGATTCAAGAGCTATAAGAGTTGTAGTTGACCCTTTCTAACCCATGTGTGTTTCGGTAACGTAGGTTGCTTCTGGGAATTCATAGAAGATTGTTTAGATTTTTGATTTTAAGAAATATCATTTGTAACAACTTGTAGCAATTTGGTCTTATGTGTCCAATTACCCCTCAAAAGTGACAAGTAGGTATAAATTTTATATTCCTCCTTAACATTTCTCCTTGAACAAATCTGGTTGCACTAATTTTCTCATCATTTGACTTAGAACATTCATCTTTATAGCCAATGTCTTGAAAGTCTCCTTTAATCTTACCAATTTCAAACAATTGTTCCAATTTTTCAGTACCTTCATTTAGCATTCTTATCCCTTTTTCCGTATTGACTAGCTTTAATTTTGTTTCATCAAACTCATCTATTGTAGATAACAACTTCTTCTCAAGGTCTTGAATGATGTTCTTTATGTTAGAGTTTTCCTTCTTAAGCTTTTCATTTTTCTTACATGTTTACATCTACTTTGCATACATTAACTTGTAGGTTTTGTAAATATCCTCACTTTTGTCTTCTGAATCACTGTCATCAATGTCATAATCTGAAATTAAACTTTGGATTGATTCATTTGCATTTTCCCTAAAATTTTAGACAGTTTTCTCACAATTTCATCATCAGTTTCTTCCTTCTTGGTTGCTGTCAAGCAAGCAACTAGATTTTTTCAGTTTAAAGCAACCAATGTAGCACTACTCACAAATTCTTCTTCACTACCATACTCACTTTCAAATTCATTCTTATTCCAAGTGCTTGTATGGGACTTCCCTTTTGTCTTCTTTAAAGTGATAGTGCATTTCGCTTGCATATGTCTGAAGCCCTGACATTCATGACATTGAATTTTCTTCACTTTTCTTTCACCCTTTTGAGTTTTAACTTGTTGTTTGAAATTTACTATTTTATGAGCTCCCACCGTTTGGCCTAAAATTGGATCTATCCTTTTTCACTTTCTTTAACCACTTGTTAAAATTTCTTGTCAATAACTCCATATCCTCATTCTCATCGGATTCATCTCCTAAGTCATTCACAGTTTTTCCAACCTTAGCTTGAAATGCTAATCCTTTATTCTTCTCTCGTTTATCCCTTAACAAATTCATCTTAAAGTTGGTAAGAATCCCAGTTACCTTATCCAAAGATGATTCACTGATATCATAGGCTTTTTTGATGGCTATAATTTTCGATATAAATCTCGGAGGCAGTGATCTCAATGTCTTCTTAACAAGTTTCAAATTCAAATATTCCTTCCCAAGTTGATGTGCTTGGTTTGCTATGTCACGCAGTCTCTCATAGAAGTCTCCAATAGTTTCACTCTCATCTATCTTGAGCTCTTCAAATCTCATAGCTAACATATAAAGTTTCGAGGCTATCACATATTTCGATCCTTCATGTATAGTTTGCAAAGTGTCTCATGCTTTTTTCGCTGATTCACATGTTGATATCAGAGAAAATGACTTTCATCAACTGCACTGAAGATGGCATGCATGGCTTTAGAATTTCCAAGCGTTCTGTCTTCTTCAGCCCTTGTCCATTCAGATGCATCATTAAGCACTGTTTCTGTAACATCCCATCACTAATGGGAATGGTAAAATAGTAATTTAGGCTGGTTTCTGAGTGCTTAGAATTGTCTTGATATAGTCATGCATACACATACACGTGGATAGTAAATTTTGCACATGTAAATGACTATAGATGCATTCATGAAATTTCCCGGTATAGTTGTGAAAGGATGATCTTTGATTTAAAGGCTTGTTAGTCTGGAAATACTTACATATACATCAATAGAACCAATTGTGATGAAGATATATATCTTGCTTTTATTGATATCACACCCAGATGAAGCCTTGTAAGTGATAAGAGAATTTATGAGTATCTCAATATAAGTAAAGCTATCATTCTAACTTATATTGTGATTAATCAGTCTTCTCAGGGCTCTTATACATAATGTTAATAAGTATAGTGAAAGGGGTCTCATTGCCTCAATCCCTATCTACTTTCAAGTTTTCTTTGGGCTCTTTATTGATTAGAATGCTAAAGGAAGTGGGTGGATGTCACACATTGTTGGATCTAATTATTGAAGAGTGGTAGGAATCTAAAGACTTTTAGACTGTCAAAAAGGAATTTTTCAACTTATATTATTAAATGCCTTATTGAAATATATCTTTAATGTATAAATTTTGTTTCATATCTTTATATTATAATTTTAAAAAAGCTCTTGTGCAGTAAATATGTTGTCCCCTATTGACCTACCACTTATAAAAAGCTCCTTGAGCTAAACTTATGATGGATTCTATTACTACTTTGAGTCTTGAGGATAACATCTTAGAAATGATAATGTATAATGTGTTATAATATGATATTGGCCTATGTACCTTAAATGTTGACGGGTTGGGTAACTTAAGAATAAGACAAATGAGTGTTTTGTTGATCTCTTAAACATTACCTCATTTAAAGACCTCTAGTATGTAATTTTAAACATGCTTATAATTTTTTAAAAATTCCTAATGTATATCATGTCATCAATATGCAAATGCACAGTTAATAAATCATTGCCTTAAACTTTCATATAAAGTTTAGGTTTATTACCACTTTTTGCTATACCAAGCCCTTGGTTCTTGCTTGAGCCTATAGAGGGCCTTGTCTAGTTTGTACAATTTATGCTCTTGAAATACATGTTTTAACAATTCACCATTAAAAAATGTAGATTTTACATTTAACTTAAAGACTTTCCAACCATTATTAGCAACCAAGGTCAAAAAGAGTTTGAATAGTATCAAAATGAGCAAATGGAACATAAATTTCAATAAAGTTAGTACTTGGAACTTGAGCATACCTGTAACATCCCGACCCCAAAGGAAGGGTTCCATTGGGAGTTATGAGTCACTGGTATAAGTAATGGAGGGTTGAAGGTCGGATTGGGCGAATGACCGATCGATCTCTTAACTGTTCACTGAGCTTCCGAGCTTACTGACCGAGCTCTCTTCGTTTACAGTAGGTCGAGCCTTGTAGTACCGACCTTACCAAGCTTTATTGCTCCTACTGACTGAGCTTTGATTGCTTACTAACCGAGCCTCAACTGATTGTAGCTCTGACTACCGACCGACTCAATTGTTTACGAGCTATTGCATAGCCGACCGACTCCTTTGTATTGTTATTGAACTCTCTTATTGTGGGTCGAGCTGTCTACATAGCTGACCAACCTCTTAACTGGTTACCGAGCTTCAGAACTTTCTTCGTTTACTGTAGGTCGCGCGTTGTATTGTCGACCTTATATTTGCATTGTGACCGAGCCTTATTGCGCTTTGATTTGCCTTGTTACCGAGCTTTATTGCTTACTGACCGAGTTTTTCTTTGCTTACTGACCGAGCTCTATGGCTTACCAACCGAGCTTTGCTTTGCCTTGTCACCGAGCCTTATTGCTTACCGATTACCGAGCTTTATTGCTTACCGACCGACCTAATTGTATA
>JAOTAX010000007.1:1410110-1447584 GCA_025629825.1 Erythroxylum guanchezii
TGATAAAGGTTGTGACCGCAGCAGCTCACTGATACTGATATCGAGCCTTGAGCTCGAAGGGAGAAATTCACTCCCCACTGCTTACTGTTCACTGTTAAAACGCACGGTCACAACATTGTAATAAACTGGAAAGCATCACATGTGCATCGCACACATACTGAACTGCACAACTGTGTTCCTACTGTTCATGACTGTGTTATTATTACTGTGACTGGATGATTACTGCTTACTGTGTACTGTCTATGTGATGCATGAGTTGGGCGAACCATCAATGATGGTTCCTCACTGAGTTCGCAAATCTCATCCAAATTTGCAATTATTTTTCAGGAGTCAGAAGGACTGCATACAAGGGATAGATAGAAGTTGGGATCAGTTGTGTCTGCGTGGACTATTTTATTATTTTTTATAAAAGCAAACTGTACTACCACTGTCATTGTAACTGATGACTTTGATTGATAAAAGAGATGTTTTCTGTTTCCGCTTATACTGCTACTGCTGTGATTTACTGTACTGAAATGGGAAAGTTAGGGTATGTGTTTGCGCTAGCACGCCAGTTCCGGGAGCACGAGCTCAGACATCACCCTCGATGTTGGGCTTGGGCTTTGCGGGAATGGGGTGTTACAATACCATTTAACTACCAACCATGCCTTACACTTTTGCAAAGAACCATTAGGATTGAGCTTAGATTTATGAAACGTTTCAAACCAATTACTTCCTGTTTTTTGGCAAGTTACCAATGTCCATATTTAGTTCTTTTCGATTGCTTTGATTTCTTCATCCATTGCTACACACCATTCTCTTTTCTTGATTGCATCTTTAAAACTACTAGTTTTTAAAGCAAGAAATCTATATTAAAGATTCATAAATTTCAAATAGACTCCTCACCCTTCTAAAAGTAGATATAGGAGAAAATTATGGAGAAAATGCTTCCAATGGGATAATTGGCTCATCAATTTCCATAATATGATTAGGCTTCTCATTGATATATTTTCAATTTTAAGCAACATTTTCATTAAAAACAACATCACAAATAATGATTAGAATTTTAGAAACATGATCAAATAGCTTATAATATTTAGTTTCTTTGCTATAGCCAACAAAAATATATTTTCTACTATTGTCATCCGGTTTTCTTCTCAATTCAGTAGGTACAAATTTATAAATAATATAACTAAATGGTTTTAAGTGACTTACAATGGGTTTATAGCCATACCATGCTTTATAAGGAGTCATTTCTTATATACATTGAGTCAAAAATATGTTGGAAAGATAAATAGTCACCCTTACAACTTCATCCCAGAATTTTTTAGGAAGGTCTTTCTTCCTTAACATACTCCTTGCTGTTTTAATAACTGCTATGCTCTACATAATGCCATTTTATTATGGTGTATAACTGGACGTATACTATCTTTGGATGCCATACAAATTGTAAAAATTTATAAATTTTATAGAGATGAACTCACCACCGTGGTCAGTTCATAATTTTAAAATAGAACAACACTTTCTTTCTCAGTTATAGCTTTAAACTCTTTAAAAAATTCAAAAGCATTTTAATTCTCCTTAATAAAACTAATCACAAGTCATTCTCAAACAACTATCGATAAGGAGCAAGAAATACATACTACCATTCAATGAAAGTGTTTGCATTGGTCTGCAAATGTCTATATGCATCAACATCAAAAGTTAGAGGCCCTCTATAAACATGCTCTAGGAAACTTGTTATAATGTTGCTTTCTTAAGATGCAAGCTTCACAAAGCTTCCTATTGTCAGTAATAATTGAAATACTAGTTACTAGTTTCTTTTTAGATAACAAGGTTAGTCCACCAAAATTGAGATGACCAAACATTTGATCCCAAAGCAACATATTATCATTACCGGTTGCTTTGAAAACATGAATAAGAGCATTAGCAAATACAGACACAAACGTCTCATCTTCAACCATTTAAACACAGTGAAGTAGGTGCATGCTTTTCTTTTCATAAATCATGCATTTATAAATACCTTATTAACTAACCCACACTAATAAGATTATGAGCTAAACCAGGAACATACATTATACAATGTAACAAGTTCTTTTCATATTTTGTCAAAATAGTAATATTACCCATTCCGCATACCTAAACCTAGTTCTTATCGCTTTATCTTACTTCAATCTTCATGGGTTCATCAATAGGAGGATTACAATACAGATGATAGTTTTAAAGTTAATTAGATAATAGGTTCAGTGCCAAAGTACCACATTCAAAGTCCAAATTTAATATCAACCTAAAAGATATATGTAATTTATTTACATGTATGATCATTATGTGGTTATAATGTTCTTACATGAATTTTTGATTTGTAAAAGGGAAAGAGATCAAAGAGAGATCATCTCTTCAATAAAGACAATCATAATAAAGGTTTGGTAAAAAAAAATAAAATTGAATAAGAAATCAGACCTAAAGCCTAAGTCGTGAAAGGATCATATTTAGCCTAAATTTAGGTCAAAACTTCAATTTAATAATAAAATAAAAATTTTAATTTTTACTTAAGTAAATTTTAGTAAAAACCCAAAAAATCCTTTCAAGGCCTATCAATTTCAAAAAAAATTTAGCTCAAGTTTATTATCAACTTTCATATTTCTTTAAATATTCCTTTTTCTCTTTCATCATGATTTTTAAATATACGTGATAGTTTATATTTTATAAATCAAAATTTTCTTTCTAAAACTTCTTTCTTTTGAAAAAAAATTCTTTTAAACATATTTCATGCAAAAAAATCCTTATTTCTTCATATACTTTTTTGAAGTCATCATTATGTTTAGAATGAACTTCATATAGATTAAATGCATTTCATTCATCTTAAATAGCCAGATCATTTTAAACATTTTTTTTATCTTATTAAAATCTTCACTTTAGGTTATTTAAACAAGTCTTTCATATTAACATTATAGTTTATACCTCTTTAATTAGATGCACTTCATTTAAACTAAAAGCACACGTTCTTTTTATTAAATTACTTTTTCAGAATTTATTTTGACCATTATACATAGGCTAATTTTCAACTCCTTACTAGTCCCTTAAAATCTCAATTTCAATTCGAAAAATGATTTTTTTTTTTTCATGTTTCAAATCTTCCTAAAATAAGTGAAAATATCATATTTCATATATAAAATCTTTTTTTAAATATTTTCAATTTGTAAAACCATTAGAGATCTATGTATCTCCATAGACTAGCAAAATACGGTTTCTATCATATTTTTATTTTATAATCAACTCTCAAAACTCTTTTTTTTATTAGTATTTTCTATTTTTTTCCATTAAGTTTTTTCTTATTCTTATTTCAATTATAAAGATACAATTTCAGTTAACCCTTCTATTTAAGTTGTGCTTTGCACATTAATTATATTAGTGTTAGAGTGAAGTTGGTTTAAAACTCAACATTGGACTATCCTGATTTTCTTCTACTAAGTTATTATCATGATGCTCCACCATAAAAAGATGCAATTGCTTTCTATTACACTTCTGTCTAAGCAGTATCTTCTCATAAAATCAAATTGTAACTTCTCTTCCCTCTTTTTATTTAAATATTTACTACTGATTTGCTTTTATTTTCTTTGAACTAGTTTGTTGAATGTAGGTTTATGGGTGAAAGGTATGTTTGATGAGGAGGGACTTGGTAGAAAACACATTAAATGGTTTTATTTAGATGTAAGAGTCGGGTCGGAATGGGATTGGGTTTGAGCCACCTATAGACTAAACTTGCTTGAATCTTTTTATTTAAGCTTGGGCCTAAACTTAAAACTTCTAGGATCCAAGTAATTCAACCTGAGCCTATGCTTGATCAGACTTTACTCTATTTAAAGCTCAATTAGACTAGGTCAGGCTTGAAAAGCTAAACCCTAAAAAATTAAGGAGATAAATTGGCCCAAGCTCTCCCCATTACCTCATAAAGAAGGATTAAGTTAGTTCAGATACAACCCAACGTCCACTAAGAAATAACATTAATCGGTGTAGTGTTCATACTGAATCATCTTCAAGTCCTAATCGAATTTATAAAGGTCACTGCACTCCCGATAGGTATCACAAGTTAGATGAAGAGTATTCAACAAAATATAAAGCGTATATAATGAAATGATCTATTTTGCTATCTACGTATAAAGGTAACTATAACCATAAAGTATAAAGTTTATATCTTAGCAAAATAAACTATTTTACCAAGATCAACAACAAGAAAACCAGGTGATAATATGAAGAGCTATAGGTGACAAGCAGAGAGAGAGACATAGGTAGCTAGCTAAGGCAAGGAGAGATGAGAGAGTAGTTGGGTTGGGCGAGGCACAAAAAAAATTTAAGTATTCATAATGATATAAAACGAAATCATTTTATTACATAAACTAAATGATATTATTTTGTTACATAATTCAAGATATACACGCTGACCAAGCTTCAAAGAGTACTTCAAGAACTAATCTAGGAGATTTTTTAGAGATTTCGATTCATGCGGTCGTTCTCTACTGCATTGGTGTTTTCACTCCCCAGTCTAAAAAATAACAAAATGTTTCCTTCTCAGGAGTAGTCAAAGTCAAAGGGCGGGTAACAATGAATCAATTCAGTCAGGAAGACTAAAAAATTAGTTAATTGTTTTAATCTAAGGTTGTAGAAGATTTAGACGTGGATACAATCTCCAACATAGTCATGTACCAGTCCATATAACTTTTTAAAGAAGTATTAATTGTTAAACCATAATCTCCAATACAGGCGTGTCCAAGTCTTTATCCAACTTCACAAAAGTTACAAAAGGATCTACCATATCAATTATCGACATATCCTAGATCGTGTGCACTCACGTTATTTTTTTTATAACTAATGTGACCTGACATATGACCGTGTCCTAGGTCATATCCACTCGAAATCATAATTATTGGCTAAGTACTTAGGGAATGTTTCTTTTTGGTCTTAGTGACTCTTTTGACATCTTTGTTTATTGAGTATCGTGAGTACTTTTTCTTATTCTTCATTAAACTTTGAACTTATCAAATTGTGGTGTTCAATTGCTTAACGAATTTGGTTATTAATTTCTTATAATCAACGAGTCCATTTTTTAATATATTTGATTTATCTTTCTTAGGTTTAGTTTAAACGTGATCATAAGTTCTTAAGGTTTTAATCCTAAGTGAGTTTGCATCAATTAGCTTTCTTCCCTTTCTATGTCCTCTTTCGTTAGAATAGTTTAAGCTTTGTTCAAACTTGTTTTACCTTTTTTTTAATCTTAGATGAGGCCTTATGGGCTACCTTCATTATAGTGTCTTTTGGTCCTATTAATATATTTTATTTTATTTATTTTTTCTAAGTTTGCTACCATTAGTAAAGACTAATAATTTGTTATATGCATAGGTGGTCTTAATAAGGTTTTAAAATACAATCCTTTTATATTGAGATTAGTAGTGAAGAAAATTTTAAAGATTCAAACTTAAAGCAATCCATAAAATTAAAGAAAAGAAGGTTTAACTTTAGTTTTGTGTCCATCTTTATATAATCATTTGTCATGTAATATTCTTGTGAATGTTTCCTTTTGGACTTAATAAGTTAGAGACCTTATAGTTTTTCTAGATACCTTCAGGAAAAATTCATCTAGGCCTTAATTCTAGAGGCGGTGCCAAAGTACCACACTTAAACCCAATTTTAAAATTAACTCTAAATATATATATTTAATCTATTTTGTACATAATTGTTATATGGTTTGTAATTTTCTTATTTGAATATTTGATTTATAAGAGGGAGAGAGAGCAAAGAAAGATGATTTCTTCAATAAATGTTCCTAATAAAGGTTTAATTAAAAATTAAAATTGAGTGAGCAATTGAATCCAAAGTCATGAAAAATCTTATTTAACCCAAATTTAGGTCAAAAGTTCTCAATTTAATAAACAAGTCAAAAAAGTTAAATTTTTACTTGGTCCAAATTTTAGCAAACAACCAATTAACCCAATTAAAGCCCAACATTTTAAAATTTTATTTAGCCTAAATTTATTATCTCTTTGATATTCCTTTAAGTTTTCCTTTCTCCTTTTCATCATGTTTTATCAATTATATATGTTAGGTTATATTTGTTCAAATAAACTTTTTTTTAAAACCTTTTTTTATAAACATTTTCTTTAAACTTATATCGTATTTAAACAAATCCATTACTTTGTGTAATCATTTCAAGCCAACATTTTATTAAAGTAAACTTCATTTAAATTAGGTGCATTTAATTTGTCTTAAAGAATCACATCATTTTAAACTCATTTTATCTTTTTTAATTCTTCATTTCATGTTATTTAAACAAGTGTTCCACATTTAAGTTATAGTTTACACCCTTTCTAATTAGATTTATTTCATTTAAATCAAAAGTTCACTATGTTTTTATCAAAATTACTCCTTTTTATAATTGATGTTTATTGAATGTCCATCCCTATTTTGAGATCTTGGAGGATGTGGTGGATAAGATTACAGTAGATAGATATCAGCTCTAAAAGATAAAGATCATGTGGGATGATCATTTGAAGATAGTGGAGATCTTTGCGGATAAAGATGTATCATTCCTAGTTAAATGAAATATGTTATCTTGTTAGTAGTGATGTAGATAAATCCTATTAGATATAAACCTATTTGGATGAGGATGTCATCTTATTGGATAATGTGATGTAATCTGATTAGGATAAGATATGATCTAACTAGCTAAGTTCAGTTAGGATTTTTAAGCTATCAAGCCAGAGGTGTCTATAAATAGATGAGCCTTGCTTTAGGTGAACATGAAATAAAGAAGAGATAGTGAGTGCTGTCACAATGTCCAAAAGTGAGAAAAAAATAGAGAGAGGGTAGAGAGAGTTAGATTCTCATCCTTGTTTTTTTTTTTTGGGATTAGTTTGAGGGTTTGTTGATTGTGATATCAATTTTGGTTTCAATCTTGAAACTTTATGAGAAAACTTGTTGTTGGGGGGTGATAAATCAACTTTTTCTGTAAATCCTTGTTGAGTTTAGTGAATTTATTTATTAGTTTGTCTTATGGTTTCTTCCCTCTACATTGGAAGGTTTTCCACGTTAAATCTTTTTGTTTATTTCATCATTTAGTTTCTTATTTCGTATTGTTCTATTACTGCAATTTGAAGAGTTATTTCTTATCATTAATATTCGGTAGACTTTTTAGAGAGTTGTGTTATTTTTCTCCCAACAAGTGGCATTAGAGCCACTATAATGGAAGGTGGAAGCAACTCTATGGTCAAGTTAACAACATCAAATTACTTAATTTGGAGGCCCATGATGGATGACCTTCTGTATTGCAAGGATCTCTTTGATCCTATTGATGTGGATTGAGGTATGAAGGATGATGTTCTTTTAAAACCTGAAAATATGTCAGATAAAGAATAGGAAAAGATGAAGTGGAAAGCTTTGGGCACTATAAGAGAATGGATTGATGTGGATTGAGGTATGAAGGATGATGTTCTTTTAAAACCTGAAAATATGTCAGATAAAGAATAGGAAAAGATGAAGTGGAAAGCTTTGGGCACTATAAGAGAATGGATTGATATCGGCATATTCAATCATATGTCTCAAAAAACATATCCTTTTGAGTTATGGAAGAAGCTAGAATGTCTGTATAAAAGGAAAACTACTCACAACAAGGCCTCTTTGATTAAGAGGCTTGTGAACTTGAAGTTGAAGGCTATAAAATCAGTGTCAGAGTATCTAAGTGATTTCTAGGACATAATCAACAGGCTGACTATAATGAAGATCATTCTTAATGATGAGCTTCAAGCCCTGTTCCTGTTGAGTTTGCTACTGGATAGTTGGGAAACACTGATGGTGACGATTAGCAACTCAACACTTGAAGGTGTGCTCTCTTTGGATGTAATCAAAGAGAGTATGTTAATGAAGAAATCAGAAGAAAGGAGACTAGAGTTGACAATGTGTAGGCTTTTGTGACAGAAACCAAGGGAAGGAATAAGAGTAGGGGTCCCAAAGATCGTGGGAAGTCTAAGAACCATTCAAAGTTCAAAGGTGTCAAAGATGTGAAGACATGCCACTATTGCAATAAGCCCGGACACATTAAGAGGATCTACTATAAATGGAAGAGGGATCAAAAAAAGGAAGCTCATCAAGATGAGGATGATTATGATGATAAGAGTATAGCTATAACTGTTTCAAGTACGGATGATAAGGTGACACTAGTTTATGCAATTAGTGATTGTTTCTATGTCAGCAATGTTGGTTCTCAATGGCTGATCAACACGGGAGCATCTTATCATTGTGTTCCAAAGATAGGGTATTTCTCAAGCTATAAGAGCAAAGATTTTAGGAGTGTAAAGATGGGAAACTAAAGTTCTCCTAAGATAGTCGGTAGGGGTGCTATCTAGGTTCCAACAAACATCGGATGCTTACTAACCTTGAGAGATGTACAACACATCCTCGATCTAAGGCTAAATTTGTTATCAATAAGTGTGTTAGATCAAGAAAGATTTAAGCACACTTTTGGGGATAGGAAGTGGAAATTATCTAGCGGCACAATAATGGTAGCCCGAGGAGAGTTTTGTTGCTCACCATACAAGACATACTTAAAGGTGTGTGGTGGTGGAGAACTATATACAGACAAAGAGGAATCTTCAACGAATTTGTGGCATCGATGATTGGGATAGATGAGTAAGAAGGGATTAAAATTGTTGACTAGAAAATCCCTTATCCCAGTTAAGAACGCACAACTACTTAATCCGTGCGATCATTACTTGACTGGAAAATAGCATAAAGTCTCTTTTAAGAGAAGATCCGTAAGGAAGTCGGAGTTATTAGAGTTGATGCATTCAAATATTTGTGGTCCTATTGAGGATAATGAGCAGGGGGAGCAATGGGATTCAACAGCTGATGAAACACAATTTAGAAGGTCAACATGGGAGAAAAGGCTATCTATAAGGTATCCAAGTTCTGAGTACTTGTTACTTGCTACTAAGGGGGAGCCTAAGGATGTGCAAGAGGTTGCATTTATGAAGACATTAGAAATCATTAGTTGACGTCCGTGATAGAAGAGCAACAATTAATGTTGAAGATTATTCTTACGGCTTTGAATGTTGTTGATATGCTAACTAAAGTGGTTCTTGGAAACAAGTATGAGATTTGCCGTAGGCTTACTGGGATGAATCTCAAGTAGATGATGAAGAATAACGTGTATTCCCATATTTGGGTTGGAGGGGGAGATTGTTGAGTATCCAGCCCTATTTTGAGATCTTGGATGATGTGGTTGTTAAGATTACAATAGATAGACATCAGCTCTAAAAGATAAAGATCATATAGGAGGATCATCTAAAGATAGTGGAGATCTTCGTGGATAAGGATGTATCATTCCTAGTTAAATATAATCTCTTATCTTGTTAGTAGTGATGTAGAAAAATCCTATAAGATATAATCCTATTTGGATGAGGATGTCATCTTATCGGATAATGTGATGTAATCTGATTAGCATAAGATATGATCTAGTTAGTTGAGTTCATCTAGGATTCTTAATCCATCATGCCAGAGGTGTCTATAAATAGATGAGCCTTGCTCCAGGTGAGCATGAGATAGAAAAGAGATAGTGAGTGTTGTCACAACGTCCAAAAGTGAGAAAAAATAGAGAGAGGGCAAAGAGGGCTAGATTCTCATCCTTGTTTGATTGTTTTTGGGAATAGTTTTAGGGTTTGTTGATTGTGATATCAACTTCAGTTTCAATGCTGAAACTTTTGTGAGACAACTTGTTGTTGGGTGGGTGGGTAAGAGATCAACTTTTTTTTTTTTCTGTAAATCCTTATTAAGTTTAGTGGATTCATTTGTCGGGTTGTCCCCTAGTTTTTTCCCTCTATATTGGAGGGTTTTTCACGTTAAGTCTTGGTGTTTGTTTCATCGTTTAGTTTCTTATTCTCATATTGTTCTGCTGCTACAATTTGAAGAGTTATTTCTTATTGTTGACTTTTTAGAGAGTTGTATTATTTTTCTTCTAACAATGTTGACCATTACTAAAGTTATAGACTTAATTTTTGGAACTCCTACCAATCACTCTTTATCTTTTCTTTAATGTAAAATAGGAATTTGTTATTGATTTAAATTTCCTTAGAATAAGTGAACATGTTATATTTTACATGTGAATTCTCTTAAAATATTCTTGAATTTACAAAATTGTTAAAGATTTAAGTAATTATTTAAACTAATCGAATATGATGTCTAATATATTTTTATTTGTAATTGATCTTTAAAATTTTTATTATTTTTTATCATTTTTTCTTATTATCTTATTTATTAGATAAAAGACCACTCTATCAATCAAAAATCAACTTCTATCTTCTTTTCTACTTAGGGTGTGTTATAAGCTTTAAGAGTGAAGTTGGTTTAAAACTCAAAAATTGAACTATCCTTATTATCTTCTACCAATTTATCACCATGATGCTCCACTATGAAAAAGGTTACATTGCTACCTGTTACACTTACATTTAAGTAATATTTTCTCATCAAATCAAATTAGGCCTTTATGCTCTTTTCATTAGAATATGTGCTACCAATTCTTTTTAATTGTCTTTTATTAGATAATATTAGTTGTAATAGATATATATTTGTTAAGGTTGTAAAGATTAGAGTTTATCTTCTATATCTTTTATAGTTATCAATTCTTATATATAACTCGTATAACATTGACTATTTTCAATATACATAGAATTACATCTTAATCTATTTGTTCTGATTTGGTATCAAAGTCGATGCCACGACCTATTCAAACCATTCCTCATCTCTAACCTTAGCTTCTTCTTTTATTACTTCATTTTTGGTCCCTTCTTCTGGCTCTTTTTCTTTAACTCCAACACATGTTAGCCAGACATTTTCCATAAAGATCACTTCTAAAAATTATATTTCTTAGAAACTTTGATGCAACTCCACAAGTTCACGGGTCTCAAGGAGTATAGTATAATATCGTCCCACATGGAGTAATTGTGTAAGTACTAGGCTTGGATCACTCAATTAATTGGGCTAAGCAATTGTGTAAGAATGGGGAATTAAATAAGAAATTTAATTATCAAAAATAACAAAACCAATGCTAAACAAAAATGCGAATATCTCTAGGGGTTACTCCGAATGGAATGTGATAAGCTTCAAGAATGGTTCCACTTTTAGCGTTTTTATGGACTTTACCTGGATCAATTTATGAAGCCATTTGCGACAAATTCCTCGAATCATAGCAAAATTATTAACATTTAGCGACGACTTGCTTAATTCGTCACCAGATATGAAGCCTTTTACGATGATTCACCTGAATAGTAGTACTTTTGGAGATGAATTAGAAAATCACCGCCAAAAGTAATATTAAAGATTTTATATGTTATGTATTTAGGAGAATTTTGATGAATTTTTGTGTGTGATAGTATTCTTAAAAATGATATTGTTAAAAAGATAAATTTTTAATGATAACTGTGTTTAATAATCCTAAGGTTCATGATAATTGACATTTATATGATTTTCATATTTTTCATCTGCTTTCTTTATAAATTTGTTTAAATAGTTAATGCATTCAAACTCTATAAATTTGTTTAAATCTATGTATTTATACATAAATCATTCTTTAATGATGTATATTATACATAGTACTACACCCCGATTCATCCATACAAAAATCTTGTAGAGATTAAAAAAATTAAACAAAAATGACTTCGTTTGTCTAACGAAAAACGTCATTTTCTCAATCTTTTAATCGTCCAACTTGAGCCCCCTCCCCCATTTCCTTTTGCTTCCTATTCTCTTCTCTTTCCCTTCAATGTTTTTTGAACAATTCCTTTTAATCTTCTCTTCTCTTTGTCCGTTCATCGTGTTCTCTTTATTTTCTCTTCCATCGTCTCCCTGCAATTGTAGTCAAGGTAAGTAGTTGCTGCACTTGTTTTGTTTTTTTTTTCTAGTTTCATTGTTGTTGTTAAATGCTATGTTCATGGTCGATTTTTAGGTGAAGCTTTAAGTTGTTTGTGTTTATTTAGATTGTTAATGATTCAATTTTTGTTTGTATGTGTTAATGTTGGTGAAGAAAAGGAAAAGAGAGAAATTTTGTTGTTAGTTAGGGTTTAATTTTTAAAACTATAAAGTGTTTGATGAAAGTTCTCTTAGGTTTTTAGTGTTCTACTTTGATATGGAATGAATGTCCTTTCAAAGTTATTTTTTTCGTAATTAGATTACATTAAAGCACACTGACTTAGTTGCTTATTATTGTAATTGGAAACTTAGGTTTTTAATTAATTAAATTTAGTTTTAGTTTTAGATTCTAAATCATAGTTAAAGTTATTCAAAGTTATTAGAATCTTTTATTTGGTTACACCACTATTTTATTTGAAATAATAATCCTTACCACTATTCGAAAAGATTATTTTAATCTTTTTAAAAGGATAGAATCCTATTTAAATTTAGTTAATGTTAATTCACTCAACAAACCAATTAAACTTAATTAGGTAAATAACATCTTATATGACTCCTACATCCATTCTATGGCAACTCTTGTTAAAATATATCTTATATATTATTTTTAACCTTACCTTTAAATTAATATGATTATGAATCACTTATCCAAATTATACGAGTTTAGTTAAGTAGGACCTATTAATTTAAGATAAAATATAATATAGTTAAAGGGTCCTTGAGTCACTCAACAAGCCTTATAATAAATAAAACTCTGGTTTTATGCTTAAATAATTGAAGACAACTACCATATTCTCAATGCATACTTAATATTTAATAAGGGATTTAACTTTAAATGATCTTATCAAACACACATTACATATAAAAGGTCATACATTTTAAATATCCAATTCCATAGGCAAATATAATTAAGTTATAAGTATGATATTCTTTTTTTAGAAAGTGGATGTAATTTTATTAAAACTTAAAGTTCCATAAGGAGGTACAAATTTAGCAGCATATGTTATAAACAAAACTTACAGTAAAAAAAGTTCTAAAATATAAATGTTCTATTCTCAGCTTCCATTAGGTTCTTAGAGAATAAGAAGCCCTTTGATTAGTTAAACCTCACATGTCTGTGTCTTTAGTCTTCTATGTACTTAAGCCATTCCACTATAGTGTCCTTGTCAAGTGGATTGGTTCTCTAGAGCCCATATTACTTAAATGTTTTTAGTGATCATTGTTTCCAAAAGATTGATTTAAATGATTTCTTTTATCCTTCATGTTATAAAGTGATATAAGGAGTTGATGTCTATCTATTTACGCTTGAATGTCCTCAAATTCTCTAAGGTTGGTCAAATGCTTTCTCTTATCCTTAATATTGTAAAGTGACAAAAGGATTTGTTTTCTATATATTTATGCTTAAATGTCCTCAGATTCCTCTCTCTCTCTATAATTAGTTTAGAAAATTTGACGCTTATTATGGCTATCCTAATATATTTCGAACTAATTGCTTGAATTGTGAAAACTATTCATTTTAAACCAATGGTCAATATTACAATTAGATGATAGCTTTTCCTTGAATTGAAGTTAATTACTCTTGAATTCTCACTTTTATATATATTCAGTGTTTTATTTTGATTCCTTGTTAATTTTAGTAAATTAGTTAATTAATCATAAACCCCCACTTTATTTTGTTAATTGAAATTAAGAAACCAATTTTTAGTTCTCTTAGGATTCGACTTAGTTCCACGAATACTAAAGTAATTAAAGAATCGAAATTAATTTTGAGGGCTTTGACATCTTGATCAAATTTGCCATCATTTTTGGGGAATTGTTTTAGTTTCTTAGTTTCTTTTCATTTTTTTTATAGTTTACTGCTAATATCTTGTCTTGTATGACTCGTTCTCCTCAGATAAGTGAATTTCAATATAATCCAAAAATTGAGAAGACAGTGTGTCGTTTAAGGAAAGAGACTAAATAAGAAATCAATCATTCATCTCAAAAAGTGAAAGTTGAGATAAATCTAACAATTGATGAAGACTCTAATTTTTAAGAATTTGAAGAAAAGAAATAAAATCTTAAAATTAGAATGTTGAGGGAGTTAGTGACACCACATTTGAATCATCAAACCTTATACATACGATTTTTAGATGTTGAGGTAGATTTCAAATTGAAATTTGGTTTGATACACTTACTCTCTATTTTTTGTGGTCTTACAGGTGAATATCCACATAAACACCTGAAGGAATTCTTTATTGTCTAGTTTGGAATGAAGCCACAAGGGTGACAGAAGAATAAATTAATCTTAGAGCCTTTCCAGTCTTATTGAAAGCTAAGGCAAATGATTTGCTATATTATCTTCCTCCTGGCTCAGTGACTACGTAAAGTGAGATGAAAAGACTATTCTTGGAGAAGTTTTTTCCTACATCACGAACAGTCAATATGAGAAAGGAGATATGTAGGATAAGACAATTCAACAAAGAAACATTGTATGAATATTGGAAGAGGTTTAAGGAGTTATCTGCAAGTTGCCCGCACCATAAAAAATCAGACCAACTATTGATTTAGTATTTTTATTAAGGTTTATTGCCAATGGATAGGAGTATGGTTGATGTAACTAGTTGAGGAGTTTCGATAAATAAAACACTTGAGACGGCCAAACAATTGATATAATTCTCAAGAATTTAGGACAAAGATGGATGGAGTTGTTAAGCGCGTAATGAGGTAACACAAACCTTGAGGATAAAATTTTATATTTAAGTGCCCTTGTTCATTAGATGTTTGGAGGTCAATTACAATCGACATGAGTATATAGAATATGCTTATTTTCTAGACATCCTATGAATATATGTCATATATTGTAACAAGACTCTCTTCAAGAAGCTAATGCAATAGAGGAATTTCTTAGTCAACCTTAACAAAAATATGACTCCTATTCTGATTGTTATAATCCAGGATGAAGGGATCATCTAAACTTTAGCTATAGCAATCAAAGAAGGCAACAAAGATATCAACATCACAATTTCAATAGAAAACCTCAAGCTCCTACATATGCTCAATTTCAATCTTCAAATTCGGGTATGTCTTTAGATGTAATTATTAAGCTTGTTAAGATTAGAGTTTATTTTCTATATTTTATGTAGTTATTAATTCTTGTATATAACTTTTTTCATGTTCGCTATTTTGAGCACAAATAGAATCACAGCTTGATCTATTTGTTCTGATTTCTTTATACTTGTTTGTTGGATGTAGATTTATAGCTGTCGGTTATGTTTGATAAGGAGGGAGTTGGTGAAAAGCACATTAAATGGTTTGATTTAGATGTAGGAGGCGACTGTGCTGGTGCCAGATAAATTGCAAGGGACAAGAGAAAAAAGTTAAAACAGGACTTGTAACTTAAGACGGTGCTATTTTTATCAAGATCATAAGAGGAAGAAATTATGGGTTCTTTATCATTTAACATATAAGCCTGTTATAAAGATTTTGGCTTAAGCAAAGGCATCTGTGAAACTTGCTACAGTACTACAGTAGTGTCATGCCGTTCGTATTTATTTTAAGTTCCCTAAATTCACCTAGTAGTTAAAAAGCTACCTCAAACCTGTAAGAAAAGGCTAAAGCATGAAGTGTATGGGTTCGTGGAAGATGGAAAGGAGAAAGGGGACGGTAGAGAGAACTAACATTCATTCACCATTCAACAATAAAATAACATATAGAATTGTGTTATATCGAAATTACAATGAGCGACGTATACTAACGTAAAAGAGTGCACAAGATATTGAACAATAAAACACTGACTTGAATGTTGGGTGCACAAAACATCTAAGGCGATGGCGTTCCAGCATGCCATTGGGTGCTTATGCATGGACATAAATCTAGTAGGACTACAAAGTGGATACAGGAAAATTTTCAGGACAAAATAAACTTGTACCCGAAAATATTTTACCATACAAATTACCCTGTGAACATTATACGAAGGACGTTTTTTTTTAATACAAGTAATCAAGCATCATGAACATTAATTGACAACATTGGAGAGTACATCCGATAGAACTTTGATGTTTCGAATTAATTGATAGTTTCAATGTTAAGCACCAGGAAGTAATTGAAATGGAAAGCAAGTAATCATATAAACTAAGGACGAGAAATGGACAATCTTATAACAGCTGTAGATCATTCACAACCTTACGTACTAAAGTACAAGCAGGAATCCTCCTATACATTCCTTTCTTATTCATATTTCCTTACCTGATTGTTATAAACATTCAACAATTAATCAGAGAGCGAACGAATTACGAATTCTTAGATTAGCTATCTCCTTCAACGTGGAGAAACGGGAATGCCTTGTTCGTTCCTAAAGAAATTTCCAGGATCAACTTTGGTCTTGATTTGAACCAACCTGTTGAAATTATCTCTGAAATACTTGATACCGTAAACTCTTCCTTCCAAGTAGCTTCCTTTTCCATTGTGGTTGATACCCAAATCAAGATCTCTGTAGTTAAGGAATGCTTCTCTCGGATTCTTAGACACGTAGGGGGTCATGTAATCGTGCAACTTCCTCGTCAATTCTATGTAGTGGTTTGCTGCTTCTGTTCCGTCCTCATCCCAGTTCGTTGCGTACTGAATTTTCCACAAATTTCCTGCCCTATGTGGGAAAGGAGTTGCCGTTGCAGGAATCTCCGCCATTTTCCCTCCATAAGGATTGAATGTAAGCATTGGTGACTGCAGCTCAATCATTAACTTCCATATGCCGTCCAAACCATTCCTGGGAATTGGTTGCTTCACATAATCTGATTTTCTTTTCAAATGTGTGAGGACTTGCGGCACTCGACTGAGCAAAGCTTTGGTTGGTGTCCCACTTGGAAAGTCTGTCCAAAAGAGGACTGATTCAACCCAACTCATTTCGGTGCAATCAGATTGAGTCAACCCCAGTTTAGGGAAGTTGTCATTCATGATCGGAAGGAGTTGTTTAGAATCTCCAATGAACAAAGCTCGGAACGTTGCTCTTAACGTCTTTTGGCCACTCCGAATCGTGCTGTTCACAACGTCGAACGTGAGTCTGATGAAAAGATCGTCGTCAATCTTAGGTGCAACTTGCTGCCACTGATCAACGATGTCTGTCAAATTACTCCGTTCCAGTGTTCTTTGAACCCTGAAAACAGTGACCACTTCTGGTACGCGAACAAGGTTGATTTTATACGCAAGAACAACGCCAAAACTTGCTCCTCCTCCACCAGTAATAGCCCAGAATAGATCTTCTCCCATTGCCTTTCTATCAAGAAGTCTGCCATTAACGTCAACTATCTGCGCGTCGATGATGTTATCAACAGACAGGCCATATTTTCTCATCATGTTGCCATAACCTCCACCACTAAAATGGCCTCCGACACCAACAGTAGGGCACACGCCAGCAGGAAAGCCATGAGTTTTGCTTTTCTCTGAAATTCTATAGTAAACCTCACCCAGGGTTGCTCCAGCTTGAACCCAGGCGGTCTCGGATTCGACGTCAACGACGACAGATCGAAGTTTGAACATGTCAAGAATGAAGAAGGGTACGTCTGATACGTAAGAGATGCCCTCATAGTCGTGGCCACCACTCCTGATTTTCATTTGCAGATTATGGTTTCTAGCACAAAAAATAGCAGCTTGGACGTGGGATTCTTGCAATGCAGTGAGAATAAGGAATGGTTTTGGGGTCGTGGACATGTTGAAACGGAGGTTTCGGATGTAAGTTTCAAGAACAGATGAAAACGAAGCATTGGTGGGAGTGTAAATTGCATGGGAAATTGGGTGAGAAGGCTGAGACTGATCCAGAAGACATCGGCGAAAGGGTTCGTTAGTAGCTGAACCAGAGGTGGTTTGCAAGTGCAAGGTAATAGATAAGATGACCAGAGAAAGCAATGGGAACGGCATAGACCTTATTATTTCCATGTTCGATTAGATGGTTTGTGAAAATATTGTATTGGATCGCAATTTATAGTGACAAAATGGGAAAAAATAAACAAAAAACAAAGCCATCTCCTCCCATATATT
This sequence comes from Erythroxylum guanchezii, assembly GCA_025629825.1. Taxonomy (NCBI): domain Eukaryota; kingdom Viridiplantae; phylum Streptophyta; class Magnoliopsida; order Malpighiales; family Erythroxylaceae; genus Erythroxylum; species Erythroxylum guanchezii. The sequence goes on from JAOTAX010000007.1 coordinate 1,428,054, forward strand.
TGACCAGAAAAGTTGAAAAGAAAAAAATGGGCGAGTAAAACATCAACTTGCGTTTGACATTCTCTGCATGGAGCCATAATACGAACTTACTCATATTGAAAGCTACTTATTACTAATTTCGGGACTGACGGAGCAAGTCTTGTATAACTGCATGTGTCACGCGTATATCATCCAGGTGGTATTGACAACCTAGACCTTTCTAGCGGAATGACTCTATTTATTATTAGTGAAGATCCCAAAAAGTCGTAAGCTGAACATGCGCGGTTGAAATCAAACCCACTAACTAACATCAAGGTTTAAAGATCTTGGATGTGGACAGAGGATTAAGTGTTAGAAAGTTCAAAAAAAAAAAAATAATAATTATAAAATATTCAAACTTTTGTCAATTTTTTAATTATAGTTCGAATTTTTAAAAATAGTAATAAAATACTAAAATTTTCAAAATTTTTAATACTAGCCTAAACTTGAAAAAGTAGCAATAAAATGTTATAATTTTTAATTTTCTTTAATTTTAGCCCAACGTTATCAGTTGTTCTCCTTATGCTTTTAGCCTTTTGTTTTCCGTTTGTTCTTCTAACGTTCCAAACTACTATCACATTACAGCATACTGTACTAGTAAGTTTATTATTTTTAGTTTGGTCTCCTGATGTCCTTAATGTAAAGGCATTGGAGCTGCAAAAAATTAAAAATCAAAGGGTGAGGGCATTAAGAAATCAAAATGAAAACGAAGGGAAAAAAACTAAAATCATAAAGTAAAGTTATTGGGGCTGTGTAATCTAATTTTGGTCATTTTTAAACAACGAAGCCGTTTTAATTATGTGATTAAATGACGTCATTTCATTAATCTTTATTTTTTGTGTTAACTTTGATTGATGTGTATTAATAGTTAAAGTTTCTTAAACACGTGGCAAGTCAAACTTAAGGGAAACATTAACGTCAAGCTAGAATAAAAAGAATTGAAAATTTGAAGATTTTATTGTTACTTTTTAAAGTTCGGGTTATAATTGAAATTGTTTTTAAATTTTGAGCATTTTCTTACTACATTTTAAAATTTTGACTATAATTTAAAAATTTACGAAAGTTTGAACTTTTTTTAGTAATTAACTCAATAAAGTATTAACTATATGTTCAAGTTCAAAGCCTCCAACGCACTGTCTTCTTAATAAAAACTATCTTATACCATCAACAATTTGAAGAATTAGTCGTGATACATTAGCTAGACGACCTCCCAAAGTATTTATTTTATTTTTTCATATAATTAATGATATAATCTAAACTAGGTGTAAGCCTTGAAGAATTTTAATCAATAATGCAACTCCCTAATCCTTTCAAAGTTTTGATATGCGCACCTCTTTCCCTCTTCATCAAGTACCCTATTACTTGCTTTATGTAGAGAAATATTCTGAAGTTCAAGATATATTTCACTCATTTTATAACTAGAAGACGAACCTTTGCTAATTCTCACAAAGTGAAGAGTGTTATACACTGGAACAACCATTCTCGCGAATAGTGGACAACACCCTTTTTTAACTGAAGTAATATGCACAGAAAATCTAGTATGCAATCTCGAACAAATAACTCGATGTTAAACTTTTACTTCTAGAAGCTGACTTTTTCACGAGGAGAAAACTTCAAGTGAGGTCAAAGGACAAACTCTTCTGGATAAATTGAAAAGAAAAGAAAAGTCAAATTTGGATGTATAGTCATATGGTTTAACATTTTTTAATAAGTGTAATGCTTGTAATATACATTCCAATTAAGAACGTCAAATTTGACTGAGAACGTTAATGATTGACAATAACGTATAGACATCAATTGTGTGCTTAGCATATTTCCTTCCCTTTTACGGATGTGTTCGTTGACGAAACTCATTGAGCACGTATAAATGTTGCTTATACCGACGGCTCTTCAATTCATTAGAACATGTGATTGAAAATGAAATCTTATTCTGGAAGATAATAATATTAGATATATGTAAATTTTCATTAAGAGTTAGCAAATAAGTAGTCTAAAATAAGAAACTTGAGTCGATGTTGATTTTATATCTATCTACATATATATCACGACACATATGCTTGATAGCGATAATGGTTTCGATTCGGTCATCAATATCACATATTTGAATATCGAGAGGGACAAACTGTTTTGGTTTTAGATAAAGGAAAGACTATAATGTTTATTTGAATCAATAAATCCCAGAAAAGTTCATGATATATAGACATTTCTCTTGTTAGATTCCCCTTTGTTGTAAATTTGCTGAGAGTTTGAGTTCTAACCTACATCTACTCTATGCCTGGTTCAGTCACTTAATGGTTGAAGAAGAACTGGTTCAAAGTTACGCATCGTCACAAATGTACTAAACCTTCTAAACTTATGATGACATGCACATTATCTTTTAAACGAAAAATACGAAATTAAAGACTGGAAAATGCAATCTAATGATTACATAAACCATCCGTATACCGAATTTGGCTTGGAGAGTATTCTCATATCTATCACCAAATATTGACAAACAAAGAGATCAACGTTTTCGTCTGACGAAAGAAGATCTCGTGCACACCAAAAACTAGAAAACAAGAAGTAGCTCTCTCCCGTTTGGTAACTACTTCGGCAAGCATGCCTGTCAGTCGATAGGAACATATGACAGATAGTTGCTCATTGGAATAATGTTATCTAGTTCTCCAAGAAATGATTTCGAAAGTCTTATTGTAGGTAGTTGATCATTCAATCTACATCTTACAAAGGTAACTATTGAGTATTGAGAATGGTTATGTGGCGAACAGAAGATACAATAATGAGATCCCATTATCATATATCATAATCATGGCCTCTAGGTAGTAAATAAGCGAAATCTACGCTAAAATAACTTTGTCCTCGTAACTTTTGAAGCTTGATTTGTCGTAAGGAATCATCAAGGGGTGGGATTGGGGTATAGGTACTTGGACAATTTGTCATTGTAAACGAAAAAGGATAAATTATACTGAATATTATGCTCTACCAAAATTTTCAAGTATGTAGCTACCTTTAATCTTTGACATTATATATCTCAATCTTCGAATAGCTAAGCGACAGTAATAAAATTAATAAAAATAAGGTGTAATTGCAATAAGTCTCAATACAAGAAATTGGACATTTAGTGGTGTTGATTTATGCCCTACAGTCAATCGCTTTGGTTGTAGTTTAGTGACAAATTATTAAAAGGTATTCTTTATCTTGAAAATATTTAGATGTATATGATAAAGTCCATGGGATGATTGTACATTATAAATGAAATTATAATGAGATTATAATTATGAGATTCATATTGTATTTATGTATTATTTCTAATTATTCCTAGTCATTGTTCTATTAAAATTGGATATTAATAGAACGTAAAAAAACTAGCACTCGTTTTATGTTTCCTTATGAAAGAAGCAGTCGATCTCATATGTTAAAGTATAGAGATACTTAAACAAACATGCGGGTGCTTGCTAGAGAACAAGTTCACTGAACATATCCGATATGAGAAATCCATTTAGAACATTACTTGTATGTCTATGGAATTCTCAATGTGCTGATTGTATAAGTGATCATTTGACTTGAGGTAATCAAAGTTATCTTGTATAGAGACTGCTATGTTTTGATACTATTTATGATCTATTTAATCATAGGTCATTTAATCGGTAGTAATTGGATATAGCATGAACTATATGAAGATAGTTGAGTGATCAAGATAGGATTCGTCACCCTAAAGTAATTAGAGAGAATGTTCCGTTGTTCTCGATTGATATCAATTCACGAAATCCTTGGCCAAGGTGAAATGATGCTTTGTAAATAGTTTACAAATGTCATTAATTGAATCGATAACTAATGGCAGAGAACTAATATGATTAGACTCAAAATAGAGTAGACATTAACTCCATGCTCTATATCTAATTGGAACATTTTATGATGAAAAGATTGAATTATACGAAAAAAATTATGCTTGGAAAAGTTAGTCAAAATCACTTTGACATTTTTAAATATTTGAGTGGTCATGTTGATCTATGATTATAAATTGTTTAATTGGAGAATTAAAGATAAATTAAAACTTATCTAATTTTAATTATAAATTAAAATTAGATTTTATAATTATTGCTAACATATTTGAGAACCTAATGGGTCTCACATATAGAATGGGTTGAAGAGAGCAAAGTTAATTTAATCAAGTTGGACTTGATTGTAAAGTTTGAGAAACTTTATGATTAAATATGAGATATTTAATAAATAAAGATCAATATGAGATATTGAATCTTATATGGGCATAATTGGTATTTAATTAGAATTATTTGTAATTTCAATTAAATTATTAAATGTCTAAAGCTTATTATAAATAGGCTTAAGTTCTATAGAACTAGCACTTCTTGCTTAACCCTCTCTGTAAGAGTTACATAATTCTCTCAACTTATTTTGTGAATACCGTTAGAGATCGGATACTTGTACAGATACGGTGATTGAAACAAATCAGTTTTGGGAATAGTTCGAGGGATACGATAAGACAAAGATTAAGCTTCCGCTTTATTATAATTTGTGTTAATCATTTTATAGAATTAAATAGATCTTAGTTTTCGGGAAATCAAAAGTCACGAAAAAGTTTCGTGATTATACATATTAATCATATTTCGTGATTAATATGTATAATGCTTGTAATATGCATTCCAATTAAGATCATCAAATTTGACTAAGAACGTTTTTTGTTTTGGTAATTTAGTAACTTTATAAAAGAATAAGGAGTTATGTACAAACAAGAGATACCCTTGGGAATCTCTGAACACTCAAAATACATAACGGCGTACAACCTATTGCCCTACCATCGATCTCCTCTCCTAAGTCCTGCATGACACTAGTAACCAGTAGCTTTCCAGAATATGTGCACATGCAGAAATACGCAAAACAAATCCACAACATGGCAGCATATGCCTAAACATACACGAACCAAACCACAGTCCAATCAAGTAAAGGATGAAGACATCATCAAAAACCTGCTAATTTATCTTCATACTCTCAATCATTCCAACAGGAGCTTCCATAGGCAATGATTTTTCTGTACAAGACTATTGCCTATCAATGCTCCATGTTACCTAAATTGCATGTGGATAACGTATATACCCCAATTTGTTGAAAACCTAATAATTCAACTAAGATGGTATATTGTGTGCTTAGTATATTTCCTTCTTTCCCTTTTACGGACGCGTTCGTTGACGAAACTCATTGAACAAGTATAAATGTTGCTTATACAGACTGCTCTTCAATTTATTAGAACATGTGATTGAAAATGAAATCTTATTCTGGAAGATGATAATATTAGAAATATTTAAATTGTCATTAAGAATTAGCAAATAAATAGTAGTTTTCTAAAATAAGAAACTTGATGTTGATTTTATATCTATCTATCTATCTATCTATCTATCTATCTATCTATCTATCTATATATATATATATATATCACGACACATATGCTTGATAGCGATATTGGTTTCGATTCGTTCATCAATATCACATATTTGAATATCGAGAGGGATAAATTGTTCTGGTTTTAGAAAAAAGGAAAGACTATAATGTTTATTTGAAACAGTAAATCCCAGAAAAGTTCATGATATATAGACGTTTCTCTTGTTAGATTCCCCTTTGTTGTAAATTTTCTGAGAGTTCGAGTTCTAACCTACATCTACTCTATGCCTGGTTCAGTCACTTAATGCAACATTCTCGCCGCGGCGAGACCCAGTTTCCTACACAGACATGTTTCGGTATTTTGGGCATAACTTTTGCTGTAGATGTCCAAATTGAGTGATTTTTTATTTGGTGTAAACTAGAGACATAATGCTACAAATTGTATGAAGGAATCAAGTCTAAATTAAGTCTCTAAGAATCTCAAATCTTGGATGGAAGTTGAGCATATAATTTTTGTTTCAGCATAAGTTATAGTCCAAATTGTTAAAGTATGACTTTCCGATTTGTACACCAAATTGAATGGAATTTTGGTTATTGTTTAAGGAAATCAAGTGAGGCAAGTGAGGCAAGAGGAATAAGAGGAAGGACACATTTGAGCAAATATCAAGCAAGGATTTTCAAGGTGGGTTACACTTTTATAATTGAGTAATAAGCCATAAATGCTTCTTTTGAAAGAACGGAAATAAAGGATTTTTAACTACTTTATACATGTTTATTTGTTGCATTTTGAATGCCTTAAGAATGTGCTACATGTTTGTATATGATTTGTATTATTGGTTTATGGAAATGGTTTTGAAAGAATATTGATTTGTGAAACAATTTTATGGTTATGAAATCAAGTTTTGAAAGAGATGTGCCATTTTGAGCAACAAGTTTCCAAGATATGAAATACATATTATGTGGGTTTGTGGTGGTCCCCTAAGTTAAGTCAAGTGTACTTTGACAAAAGACTTCTCCCGCCTGCCCGCTAGTGGCATGGAGCTCCTTCATAGACTCCCATAAGTTCATGACTACGCAAGACCATTAAGTGGGATTGCGATAGTACGTTTTGTTCATGGCTACACAGGACCCTTAGGGGGAATGTGTAGTACTTTCTGTTTTGCATCCACCCAAGCCATTTCGATGTGACTATGTGTTTATGATTTGTAAACAAGTTGATGAATGCATGATATATATTGCTTATGATTTGTCTGATAAAGGAGAATTTTGATAAACGGGTGCTTTATGATTCAATGTGCTTTCAAAAAAAAGAAGAAGAAGAAAATGAATATTTTTTAATGGTTTTGCTTGTTATCGGTTATAAAATTGTTACCCACGAGCTTTATAGCTCACCCCCATTCTCCTCCCCCTATTCAGTTGATGAGTAAGAGATCGAGTAGGTCAAGAGTTACGATATCATTCTGAATTGACATACTTTTGTATTTTGTTAGATTTTTTGAGAATTCAAGGCTTTAGCCGCATTTCAAGTTTTATTAGTTCAAGTGTATTTTGTATTTTTGGTTCTTGAACTCAACTGATGTATTATGACTTAAAATGTCATTAAAGCTTTGTTCTTTTGGCTATCGATGAGATGTAGTTGATATTGTTTTAGCTTCAAATGTTTGCATTAATTTGTTTTACCATAAGAATAAGATTTTGGAAGGTTGTGTTTATGTTCAAGTTTATTTTTGTGTGGGATTTGTTTTGATGAAAATGGCTGAAAATTTTTAAGTTATAGGTTCGGTGGAAAAGGCTTTCGCCGTGACGAAGATAAAATCGTGGGTTCGTCGCAACGAAAGTTAATTCGCTTGCTGCGGTGTAACTTCCCAAAAGGTTTCGCCGCGGTGAGGCCCGCCTTTGCTTCCAAGGGATCTTTTTTCTAAATTTTCAACTTCTAAGTCTTGCCTCTAGGCCCAAGCTTCATGTTTCTGTGTCCGATGTTGAGCTCCGGAAACGAGATCTAACATATATTCAATAAAATACTGCATATATCATATTCCAATGACTATAATCCTTCATCTTGTTAATCATATCGCTGAATTTGCTTCTTCTTTCACCACCCACACATGCATCAACACTATTTACATATGTAGTAATTCACAAGTATGAAATTATACACCATTCACACTTGCATTCAGTTACAAACATTGAAACCTCAACAGAATCATTTGTACTATCATAAAACTTAAAGCATTACTTACTTGGTTTATACTTTAGCAAAATTCCATAATTTATCAAATTTTCGGTGGAGAGAGTCAAGGATAGAGAGAGAGAACTGAAAACCCCAAATGGGTTGGAGTGATTCAGGTCTTGTTTTGTAAGGTGAAAAGTTGGTAATTTAACCAAAAGCCAAAGTACATAAATGAGCAAGAAAAGAGGTTTGATGGTGGAGAGTTTCAATGAAGCAAAGAAACAAGAAGGAGGTCTTTATGTTTTCAGTGAAACCAAAGAAGAGTTGTAGAAACCTTCTTTTCCTAATGACTAGGTGTCTCTCTTAAGGCTTGACACATGTCTCCAATGCATGTGTTGCATGTGTCTTCCAAGTAAGGCTACCAATTGTCACTTAACTCTTTATCCACATGTCACATATTGATTGATCCATTTGTCACTCCATAATTTATCCATTGGTCAATTAATAATTTGTCTCTTTTTTCAATATTTTTTTTGTCAAAATATCCCAAAATTTCAAAAATTTACTAAAATTCACCAAAAATTCTGAACTAATAATAATAAGCTCCAAATAAATTTTCAACACATAAAAACCCACAATTTTCATTTTAATGACATTTTAAACCAATTATATCGGGAAAATATCAATGAATGCATGTACAATTATTTGTATGTGTCAAAAATACATATGCACATATAACTGAATACTCAAATATGCAAAGCGTACTATGCATTACGAATTCCACAATATTCTGACCCCTAACATGGGATGTTTCAATGCACTTCCAACATTCCATCCTACAGAGCAAGGTTGGCTTAATCGTTAAATGATAAAATTTGTCTTTGAGCTAGAGCGGTATCTTCTTGTCATATAATACTCCTTATCCACTTCAACATGGTTGGTTTAATCTCTAAATGATAAAATTTATCTTTGAACTTGAGTGGTATCTTCTTGGCACATAATACTCCTTATACACTTCTCCATTTAAGCCAACCTAGTATAATACGGTAACTATGTCTTCATCAATCTCTCTATTGATTTGGTATTATATATCCTAGATGCTTAAAACACCATTAATGTGGTATAACTTTTGAATCAATCTTTACCTCCACATCGAAAGCCACCCTTTGCCCAAAAATTTACATTCTAGGTTCTTAGTCTTAGTTCTACTTAATTTAAATCTCTTCAAGTCTAATGTATCTATCTAAAGTTCTAACTTGACATTGACACTCTTTTTTGTCTCATCAACTAAAATGATATCATTAATAAACAACATACACCAAAGTATATCCCTTGGATATTCTTAGCAAGCTCATTCATCACTACTGTAAAAAAAACAGGAGATAAGAAAGGAATCTTAGTATAGCCCAATATCAATAAATAATGAATTGTATCTCATCATATTATCTTTACTCTAGTCTTTATACCTTCATACATATCCCTAACAACTCGTATAAAGGTTATAGGAACTCCCTTAGATTCTAAACACCTCAAAATGATTTCCCTAAATACCCTATTATATGCCTTCTCTAAGTCAATAAATATCGTGTGTAGGTTATGCTATCTTTCTCTATAATATTCCATTAATCTTCTGAGGAGATGTGAAGTTTCTGTCATTACCATCCTGACATGAAGCCACACTGGTTCTCTAAAATAGGAGCATCCTTTCTCATTCTTTTCTCAATCACCTTTTCCCATAACTTCGTGGTGTGGCTAAGTAGTTTAATATCTCTATAGTTGTTATAATTTTGGATGTCCCCTTCAATCTTATATAGAGGAATTAGTGTACTAATTCTTTACTTATTCACCATTCTGGTGGACTTAAGGATCAAATTAAAAGCTTGGCTAGCTAAGAAAGGCCCTCTTTACCTAGATACTTCCACACTTCTATGGGTATCTCATCATGCCCTATTGCCCTTCCACTCTTCATCTCCCTCAAGGTTCTTTTAATTTCTTTCCTTGTAATTTGCCAGTAACAAGTTACGATGCCCATCGGACGTGCTAAGATCGCCTCAAGAGATGATCATTTGCACCTTCATTAAAAGGGCTATTAAAGTTTCTGTCATCTTCTATTAATGTTATTTTCAATTACAAGCACCCCACGCTGCTTCATATTTTATACAACAAACTTGATCTAAGTCTCTCTCTCTCTCTCTTTTTATTTCCTAGCTCCCACCAACTTAAATATATCATTTTCTCTAGGTTTAGTTTCCAATCGTTGGTGTTCTTCCTCGTAAGCTCTAGTTGTCGCTTCTGAGATTATCTTGTTCGCCTCTTTCTCTTTTAGTTTGTAACTTTTAACATGTTTCCTTTATACACCAAATTATAATACTATAAGTACAAATAAGTTTGGTTTAATTCATTTATCATATAAAACAAAATAAACTATTATTTATGGCTAGGATCTAAGTACAATTACCACTTTCGATTAACCAATTGGTGGAAATGGTACAAAACTTTAAGGTTTTCCTCTTGAAGTATACCAAGACTATTTAGTCTTCAAAATAAAAAATTAGCCTAATGAATAGGAAGATTTATTTTCGCCATCCATATAAATGTTACTTACATATAAAGCTTGAACCTCGAGGGAGCTCCAGTGACAAGAGGGAATGAGAGGCATTACTTTTTTTTTGGTGAGAGGGAAATAAAACAAAAGGCCTAATGCCTTAAAAACGCTACAGCAGAGGCATCATTAGCCAGGAGTGGACGTAGTCCTGGACCAGGTGATTCCCAAAGAGACCAACTATGAGGATGAGAGGCATTACTCTATATCGATCAACGTCGATAATATTAAGGAGAGTTAGAGCAACAAATGGAGCCCAAATTTCAACAGCATGCAGCTCTTATTGTACTGTCACAGGAGACGGTGACGGCAGCGGCGGAGACGGGTTGCAAAATTCGAGGGTTAAGGTTTTCGACCGTCATTTCAAGCGAAAACAAGTAATACCTACCTTTCTTTTCCTAATATTCTCAGTGGGTAATGCAAAGCTGCTTTCTTTTTCTTTTTTTAATAATATTTTTGGGTTTGGTTGAATAACTCGATAAAAATGAGTCAAGAGAATTTATTTGTAGTTTTGCGTATGAGGATGTTGGCATTGGCATTGCGAGTTTTGGCGTGACTGTTCTAAGCTTTTGGTGGCAGCGTGATAGAGCAGCGTGGTTGATGAATTCCAAGGATCCGTTGGTGGATGCCGTTGCTGAGAACTTGTTGGATCGGTTGGAGGTAGATATCTTCTCTTTTGTCTAAAACTTATTTAAAGTTTTCATTTTGCCCTTGATGTGGAGGCTTCTTGGCTCCTGCAGAGTTGAAAAAGTTTCCTGTTTATAGAACTTATTATTAATTTCATACGATATTAATTTCATACGACTGTAAAGAGAGATGGTGGAAGCTGCTAAAAATAGGCTTCTCTAATCTTTTTTTCTTTTTTCTTTTCCTTCTGAGAGAATCTGATTTGACATTTAGCATTCTGCAATTCATTGAGGTTTAATTGGAAATTGAGAACTTTTAACCGACCTTTTCAAGTTTGAATTATGTCAAAACAACATGCCTGAAAAGGAATAAGATTGTTCAAGTATCTGGGTTACTCAAAAGTTTTTAATTTCATGTTCTTAATTTGGGGTGTTCTTGCCTTCTGTAGGATTGTAAGAAAGCATTTCCCACAACATTATGCTTGGGAGGTTCTTTAGAAGCCATCCAGCGGTTATTAGGTGGTCGAGGTTAGAGTTTAGTCTGATGCAGTTTTTTGTGATTAAATGTGTTGAGTTAATCTGAAGTTGTCTTATGAATCTTCTTATCGTTCTTTAGTTTCCTTTTTGACAATTGACAACTTATCTACTAAGAAGGTATATTCTGAATTGATTGCAGTTTAGTCATTAAGCTTTTCAAAATTGATGTGCATGAATTAGTGACATAATCAGTAAACATTTGATTCTAGTGAAAATTTGAATCAGTAGTAGTTAAAAACTGAACAAAACTGTTATATGAAGATTTGAGCGACTGTAACTCTCTGTGCTCTTAGCAGTGTTGTAGAAGGTGATGGCCTTACTGGACAAGGAGCTAAAAGAAAGTTGTTATTAGGCACAGTACCTATTGAACTAAGACTGAGTCATCTTTATTGAGGTGTTTGATTCTGGTGTTTGGATATTGCCTAGTGTGATATTGAAGATGCTTGAAGGGAGTGACTCAATCAATGCTTTTCTTTTCCTCTGTTCAAAGGCAGCTCATTGCTAATTAAAGATGAAAAAGCTATATTTATTGAATAAAAAGAGAAAGCCATATTCTTTTGGAGATTACGTGGATTGTTTTTTAGAATTAGATCTTCTGCCTTCAAGCACTAGTGCTATTTAACAAAGTAGAAACAAGGCCTTGCTCAATATCTGTGTCGATTTCTTTCTTTGCAACATTTCTTTAACCTATGTTCACTCTCTCAAATGTGTGTGTGTGTGTGTGTGTGTGTGTGTGTGTGTGTGTGTGTGTGTATATATATGTCTATATATATATATATATATATATATATATATATAATTTAAATTGACATTTTCAGCTGTCCATTGATGGAGCTAATACTATATAACATCATTCTCAGGATCCATTGAGAAGCTTATAATGATGGACATGTCATCTGACATGATTAACAAATGTAGACATGCTCATCAAAATATGGTCAACAGTATGGAGACATCCTTTTTGGTTGGTGATGAAGAGTTCCTGCCTGTAAAAGAAAGGTTTACCTATTTTTCCTTTATTTCTTATGAGGTTTAGTTGCTATGTATTTTTGGTCTAAGTTGCTGAGTTTGTATATATGCATTTGAAGTTCTCTAGATCTAGTAATTAGTTGCCTGGGACTCCACTGGACAAATGATTTACCAGGGTCCATGATACAGGTATCCACTTCTTTGAGCATCTGAATCAAATATGATAGTGTATGTGACAGAATTTGGTGAAGTGTAGGAAAGAGACGTATGATCTAGGAATAGCCAATTAAACTACTAATTTTAAACTTCTTATTTTCTGTCTCATTCTGACTTTATTATTTAAATGGCACTTACTCTTCGTCTGAACTAATGGCAGTGTAAACTAGCACTGAAGCCAGATGGGCTATTTCTAGCGGCAATTCTTGGGGGAGAAACCTTAAAGTTGTTTATTTTTATTGCCTTTTCATTTCAGTTTTCTTTCTTTTTTCTCCTTTTCTTCCTTATTTCAAGTTCTATAGTGCTATGGTATAAACACATTTATTAATGTTGTTGCTTTCTAATTGTAATTAGGGAGCTGAGAATAGCATGCACTTTGGCTCAACTAGAGCGTGAAGGGGGAATTAGTCCTTGTATCTCACCTATGGCACAAGTATGCTTGCATGGAATTGCCATAATTTTATTTCTTGAGAATATATGCCCATATATGATCACCTGGGATATTGTTCGCTTAAGTTCAGAAGATTTGGCTCAAAGTAGACCATAATGAACCAAAAATTATTTTATTTTTCAGGTCCGTGATGCAGGCAATCTTTTGACCAGGGCAGGCTTCACACTTCCTGCTGTGGATGTTGACGAATATGTAGTTAGGTACAAAAATGGTGAGAAGATTTATCTTGCAAATATTAAATGTTGCTTTGCTCACTGAAGCTCTTAAGATGATCCATGCCAAATGAGGCTGTCTGTTTCCGTGTATGATTTGAGTAGATGTTTGTTATCCATAAAATTTTTGAAGGAGTGATTAATATCTGAATATAAAATGAGGCATTTTATGGTAATTGAATTGATCATTTATCATCAGTCTCTACATGAAGTCTTAAAACTGTTAAATTTTTTTTTGTAATTGCCTCTTTACTCAATGATTCTTCCACTGTTCTGATTGGCTGGTAAGTGGTTGCTTATACTACTTTCACTTTGCTGGCTTTTGTTTCTGCTTGTCACTTTGTAAGTCATATTTGGTTCTCAGTTGGTGTTGCTTTTTGTATTTCTGTTCTGTTTCATACTCTTTTGGAGTCCGTACTAACTGGCAAGCTATGAAGATATCGCTTCTAGCTTCCAAAGTAAGGGAGTAGAGATGGCAATTTTTGTTCTCCAAGTCCGAGCTCGGCCTGAAGCATTGTATTATCAAGTTGAATGATGTTTTTAAATTTTAAAGTAAAAATTCATTATTATACCACTCTGGTGCCTAGAATGGTTACATCGTGCATACTTATTTTGAAGCAGATATATTGATGAACTTTGTCATTAAGCTAGTTTTTTTAATTAGCTACTGCTAATTATTTAGGTGGTTAAGATGGTATCTTTTTGTATTATAGTCTTAAAATGGTTGATCAACTAACAATTCTTTTCTTTAGGTCCTCTCTCTTGGTCAATGTTCTCTCAAGTCTCAAACTCTAAACTTATGATATGGTTTCTTGACTGATCTCTGTTTACGTGTTTTTCTCTTCCTCTTTGACTGTGTTTTAGCCCTGGAGCTGATAGAGCATTTACGTGAAATGGGTGAAAGTAATGCTCTTCTGCAAAGGAACACTGTATGACTTCTGGATGGTTAAAAGTTTTTAGTTTTACAATTCTTCCTAATGCAAAGTTGCATTTTGCTGTTTAATCGATTCTACTAATTATGAATGAAATCAGATACTAAAGAGAGAGACAGCCCTTGCAACAGCGGCAATCTATGATTCAATGTTTGCTGCAGAAGATGGAACCATCCCTGCAACATTTCAGGTGAGCTTTCTGGAAAGCTAAAAATTTATGTTTGATGAGTAGACACCTATTTGTGTGGGAAAACAGATTTCATTTATTTGACAGAACAACTGTATCTGAGTAACTTATATACAGGTTATTTACATGACGGGTTGGAGAGAGCATCCCTCACAACAGAAGGCCAAAAGAAGGGGATCTGCCACCGTATCCTTTGAGGACATCCAAAAGCAATTTGGTGGTGCCGATTGACTTTCAACTCACTATCCTTCGATGCCATCCTGTACCATTTTGGAAAATAAGTCAAAATTTTTATATATTGCAAGTTGCAAGGCTGATGATAACCTCGGTAAATTTGCGACCTACTTCCCGTTCGAATATCCTCACTCCCTTGGCTTGGTTTTGAGTAAACGAGAATTGCAAATTCTCCCTTTCCAGCACGACCACTACGGTTAGAACGATGAATAAGGTTTCTGGATTGGATTTTTATAATGTATTGTCCAACAGGAATGTAGAGAGGACAAATGAACTCCTAAAAAAGCGCAGCTGAGTACAAGTCACAAAATTAGTTCAAGGTCGCTTAAAAAATTAGAATCAACATATCCTTTCACAATAAATTCAAATCCTTCATAAGAGTAGCATATGAGGTTCTTTTAATATATCTTATGATCCTTTTTACATCCCATCAGTGTTCTTTACTAGGATTTGCCATGTATCGACTAACCATTCTTACTGTATTTGCAATGTTTGATCTTATGCGAATCATAGTAAACATTAAACTTACCAGAGTTAATGTATATGGCACTTGGGAAATCTCTGTCTTCTTTACTTCACTACTAAGGCTTTTATTTAAGGATAACTTGAAACTAGCAGGAAGAGGGGTGTGGAGATAGACTTACAATTTTGCATATTGAAGTGTCGCAAGATTTTCTTCAAGTAATTCTTCTAAGAAAGTTAAATTTTTTTTGTTATTTTTGTCTCAGCAAATTTGCATCTTTAAAATCTTGTTTACTGGTTTTAAATCTTTCATTTCAAATTCCCTACCTAATTGAGTATTCAAATATTAAATACGATCTTTGTTTGGGGCTCGTAACCAAAATGTTGTCAACATACAATAATAATATAATGCTTTTGAAATATACACAAGGGTCTGCACTAAATTTTGATGAGTCTATAGCTCAGTATGAAGATCAAATGCTTTGTATCAACATTCTGGCTCTTATTTTAAAGCATACAAAGATTTGTTCAACCAACAAATCACGTTTTATTTCCATGATTCTTCAAAGTCTTTTGGTTGATGCATATAAATTTCTTCTTCAAGATTTCTACGAAGAAACTCAGTCTTTACATCTTGCTTCTTTAAATGTAGATCAAATGTAACATACACAGCTAGGACAAATTGAATTGTATTATGACAAACTACAAATGAAATTTTTTTAGTAAAGTCAATACCTTCTTTTTAAGCATATCTTTTTACCACAAACCTTGTGCGATATTGTTCCACTTGATCATCATTGTTACGTTTGATCGTGTACACTCATTTGTTACCAATGAGCTTTCTCCTTTATGGTAGTGGCATAAACTTCCATGTTTTATTCTTATGAAGAGCTTCTATTTCTTCTTAAATTGTCGTCATCCAAAGTGATGCATTCGAACTATCTATTGCTTCTAGGAATGTTAATGGTTCTCCATCTTTTGTTAAGATAGAGTATACAACATTGTCCTCTATAATATAATTGGACTGCGAGGTTGGGGTTTTCCTTTCACAGGTTGACCTTCGTAATTTTGTATTTTCAGATTCAATAGCTTTTGCTCCTCGTGATCTGATATAGCTTCAGTAAAATCTTCTTGTTCAATCTAACTTTCTTTCTAAATCATTGCATCCTTAGAATTTTCTTCAGATGTGCTTCTTTGATCTTTCTCTTACAGTTTATCTTCTACAAATATGACATCTCTGCTAATGACGAGCTTGTGGGCAGTGAGATCTTACAGTTGATACCTCTTGACTTCATCAGTATACACTATAAATCTACATTTTTTGGATTTTGGATCCAATTTTGTAATCTCTTGGGTATTATACATCATGAACATAGGAATTCCAAATGTGTGTAACTGAGAATAATCCTCCAGTTTATAGATCCACATCTCCATCAGTGTCTTCAGATCAATCAATCTTGTTAGTGATTGATTAATTATATAGCAGATAGCCATTACTGCTTCTGCCCAGAAAGACTTTGCCATTCTTGCAGCTCTCAACATGGCCCTAGTTCTTTCAAGAAGAGTTTTATTCATTTAGTGTGTCATTCCATTTTGTTGAGGAGTGTAAGGTATCGTGAATTGACGTTTGATGCCTTCTTAATTACAAAAGTTAAAGAACTCATAACCAATATATTTTCCACCATTATCAGTGCTGAGGCACTTGATTTTCTTCCCCGTCTTCACCTTAATCTACGCTTTAAATGTTGTGAAGGATGGAAATACATCTATCTTTCTCTTGATAGGATACACCCAACATTATCTAGAGTAATCATCAATAAAGGTCATAAAGTATGTTGCTCCACCCAGAGACATAACCGATGCTGGCCATGCATCAGAGTAAATCAATTATATAACATCTTTACTTTAAGAATTAGATGCATTAAATTTCAATTTATATTGCTTACTTGTAACACAATGTTCACAGAAAGGTAATGATATCTTCGTGAGACTAAGGAGTAGTTTCTGCTCAGCAAGAATCTTCAATCCTTATTCTGACATGTAGCCAAGTTTATGGTGCCATAACTTTGTTGCATTTTTTGCAGAACTAACCAATGTAACCGATGTATTTACTTCCAAATGCGTCTCTCCCATAAGCCTGTATAAGTTTACAGCTAGTATTTCCGCCTTCATTACTATAGGCGCTCCTTTGATCACCTTCATAACTCTATTTTGAATGTAGGTCTTACACCCAATTTCATCCAATTTCCCTAAAGATAATAGACTCTTCTTCAAGCCCATCACATGATGCACATTTTGTATAATGTGAATTGTACCATCATACATCTTCAACTTGATGGTTCCAATCCCAACAATTTCTAAGGCATGATCATTTTTCATGTACACAGATCCTGTAGAGATCGGTTTATAAGTGTGAAACCAGTTTCTACAGGAGTTATATGCCATATTGCTCCTGAATCCATTATCCAAGCATCAGTGAGCCCTAATCTGTCTTTGAACATCACTACTACTTCACTATACATGATTTCTCCATTGGAAATACATCCCTGAGAAGTTGATGCTTCAGAGGCCTTCTCTCCACCCTTCCTAAATTTGCATTCACTTTTAAAGTGTGCTTTCTTGCCATAGTTTTAACATTTGAGATTTTTCTTACTTCATGATTTCTACCTTCCTTGTTTATGACTCCCAGTGGAATCATGCTTTATTGATCGTCCTCTTGTCATCGATAGGACTTCCGCTTGATGCAAACTTACCAGCCTTTCTTCCTTGTTGATGCATCTGCTTTCTTCTTTAAAAACCAAAGTAGCGACATCATCAAATACCAAAGTATTTGTGTGGATGTTACTGGTTAAATTGATGATGAGCTGGTCATATGAATTTGGAAAACTTTAAAGTAGAATCTTCACACATTTAATTGGATTTACATTATGTTCCAACTTTGAAAGTTGAGAGCATAGAGAGGTCAAAGTATTAATATGCTCCGTTACTGAATCTTAAGTAGATTTAGACATTAAGAGTATATAGAATTTCCTCTTCAAAAAAATTTAATTATGAAGAGGCTTAGATTCGTATAACTTTGTGAGATGATATCATATCTTTTTGTTTATTTTCTTTTCCTCTAGACCTTGAAATATATCATCTGATAGACAAAGATGCAAATCTAACACGACCAAGGCATCTATTTGTTTCCATTTACTGTCATCTGTGAAACCTGCTGACATAGCATTGATAGCCTCTAAGCAATTATATTTTACTAATACTTCCTTCATCTTCAATTTCCATAACGAGAACTTTGTCCCATCAAAATTTGTAATATTAAATTTGATCGACATTACTTCTATCACAATTTGTCTCTTATAACACAAGAATTGACTCCCACTCTCTCATGTGAAAAGGGAACCGCCTCATGCTACCTCTACTTAGTTTATAATTAGACTTTAGTTTATAATTAGACTTTAGTACACCAGGAAAGGTTGGATGGGAAACAAATGGTCTCACTTAAAACCTAATCTCCTTAAATAGAGTTTTTCCTATACATGCACTCAATTACCTCATATACTAGTGAAAAATATCCAAAATGATAACAAGAACTCGAGAATAAAACTACCATTAACCACAAGAACATCAAAGAAAAACTCATTTCTAATATGGAAGATCAGACTATGCTGTAACTATAGAGCATATTTAAGTTATGATAGGAAGATCAGACCATGCTATAAGAATAGAGCATATTTAAGCAACTATTGGGCTCTGATACCATTAATAGGAGATGGATTCCACTTAGATAGAGCAAGTATACCAACAAAGGAAATTGAGATAAAAAGAGATACACAAAATTTAACATGAAAAACCCGTTAAGAAATATGGGAAAAAATCATGAGTAAGAATAGAAAACTTTCTACTATAGAAAACAAAGGATTACAAGGGAAGATCTCACAAACTCATACCAAGAACTAATACATAAAGGAGGGGAAGAGATTTTGGGGGTGAGGAGAACCTCAAGGGGAGGTCTGCTTATATAGCCCCAATTAAGGCTTCTCATCCCACCCACTTTCAATGTGGGACAAATAAAAGCCAATAGCTATCTTGTAAAGAAATAAGAATATCTAAACACAAACTCGAGCAAGATATAAATGCTCATTTCCCACTATTACTAAAAAAGGTTTAACAAAATAAATAGGCAATTGAAGAAGTTTAGTAATATGGGGTTTTTATAATACTATGGGAGCTATCTGAGTCCACTAAAACTGAAAATGAGTAACAAAAAATAGTTCCATATGACATATGGTACGTGGTGTAAGATCACCTAAAAAGGCATCATTGGATAATTGAAAATGTTCACGTGGTGGGGAATTTGTAAGAAAAGAGAAAGCAATGGTAGGGAAGGGAGGGACAAAGTCTGTAGGAGGAAGAGAGTCAAATCCAGGGCCATGGGGTAAATGCATCATTAAGTATATATACTAAGGACGAGTTGGGATGGACGACCACGCAATCCATCCCAACCGTCCATTTAATCCAACGGTT
>JAOTAX010000007.1:1497068-1514603 GCA_025629825.1 Erythroxylum guanchezii
TATGTATGTATATATGTATATACTATTCATCATATGCTCTGAGCTTACCACTATAAGTGGATCTTCCGTATTAGAAAATAAGCTAGATATTTTTTATTCTTAGAAGGTATGGGATACTATTCGTGTATATAATTTTTGTTTATATGAAACAGTGGATGATATATTTCTTAACTCAAAGTGGTTTGAGTAGAAGTAATTGTAGCCAAATTTAAGATTGAAAAGTTCATCGAAAATAATTTCTTATAATAGAAATTACAGATGAAAGTCATACTCACCATGGATAATTGCCTTACAACCATTAGTTAAAAGTCTATGGACTTCACGGATGATGTCAAATGGAATGAAATGGATAAGAATGTTATTGCAAATTTCGTCTAGCTTTAGTGATGAGGTTTAGTCAATTATAGAGGAAAAGAAAGCAATAAAAAGAGATATAAAATCATCTCATAAAGATATACAAGTCAATCACTTCATAACAAATTTTCTTAAAAGAAAAATGTATACTCTTCGATTATGAAAATCCATTTTGTTCAAGTATAACAACAACAACAACAACACTGTCCCAGTAGAAATCCTACTGAACTGTAAAGTCTAAAGAGGTTCAGTAGTATGCAGTCTTTCCTTTAACTATTAGAGACATTCCACTTTAGTCTAAGTACATTAACAAAAAAATTACAAAATTGGAAAATAAGAAAGCATTAAGCCTAAGGCCATGAAAAATTATGGAAATTTTTAGTAGTGAAGCTCAATGTTCTATTCGAGGAAAGGCTAGTGTGAAGGAAGCACATATATAATAGGTTGAGGAGTGAAGAAGAAAGTTTAGTGTACCTAGAGAATTTTGAAATGCTTTCCTCGTCCTTATCTTTTATGTCATTTTAGAATCTCTAATATTATTCACATTAAAAAGTATAAATATTATTAAAAAATGTCTATATAAAGAAATAATTTATGGTAAAAAATAAATATTAAAATATGTGGTAATCATAACAAATTGAAATGTGTTGCTATAATTATTTTGATTCATCTATAAATACTCACCTAACTTCTTGTTTTATGTATTAAGAAATAAATTTAAGAATCTAAGAGTAAAGCTTGTGATGATACCAATCTAATAGGTTTCAAGTTACTGATTAATATATGTAGCATATAGTTAGAGAACGCTTGTATTGTAATTCGTCTTTTTTACTCATAATTAGGGGGATAGAGTAAGCTTCTTCTAACTGCATGTTACAAAATAATACTACAAAGCTTTATGTTATGAAGTAGCAATAATAATTAAAAATAGGAAATCACTACTTAAAGGACCTACACTATGAAGAACTAAGTTTTAAATAATCTTGTTTATGTGAATTTCCTTCAATGTTATTACTTTTTGTAATTATCCCTACCATGTCTTTACCTAAGCCTCATTATATCATATTTAAAAGACCTTTTTATTTTTTTTCTATTTTACTTATAAATGGTATAGATATGATTTTATTGCAAGCTTATGGTTAATAATTCTTTGATGTAATGATTTCAGAGTTTGTTATATTTTTCATCTTAAACACTTTGAGTGCATTGAGTGAATCCTTTATGAGGATGAAATTTGTGCTTTGATTTCACAAAGATTATCAACGTGATTGTTATTGATATAGACTTATAAAATTTGGTTCTAGGATAACTTGAATCTAGTTGTATGTTAATTTGATTAATATGATATGATGATTTAGGTTATGGATGGACAAGTCGAGGTTAAAAAGGAATGGATGTTTTTAAGATTGATGATTTTGATTATGTTTTGTTTAAGGATAAGAAAAATCTTAAATGTGGATATGTTTGATAAATGGTTAATGTACTATGTTTTTATGCCCATGTTGAGTCTATTTTGCCTATTAGTTGAGAGTTTTACGATATTTTTGGTACTTATGTTGTTTCAAACGTGTTTTCAATTCTAAATTGCCTTCATAGATCAAAAGGAGAAGAATTCAAGTGAAATCGTGACATGAAATGGAAGAATTATAGTTATTTTGAATGTACACACCTAGAAGTACATGCTGGTGTGAGTAACACACATTGCTATGCAAGGGACCGTATAAAAGGCTGTGAACATGTAAAGCTTCGAAGATGTTTTTTTCTTGTGTAAAGATATACACCTGTGTAAGTAACAAACACGACTATGTCCCATACCTATGTAATCTACTAAGAGAATGTATAAAATCACAATTTGAAGAGTTTTTGATATACATAGTTACTCACACAAACATGTGACTGACTGTATATAATCTAAAAACCCTAATTTCATAATATAAAAGGTATTATGAAGAGGAAAAGGAGGAGAGGCAACTAGAGTTAGAGTTAGAGACCAGATTTAAAGTAAAAGATGCAAATCTAAACCTAAGAGGAGGAAAAAAGAAAAATTACTTCAATAGATCCTATGGAGAGTAACCTTTCATCAAAGTTTCAAGAGGATTTCATTAGAGAAAAGGGGATATAGATTATAGATTCTTTTCTTTTTAATGCTTCTTCTAAATGTTTGATGTTTGTTTCGGTTTCTATGTTTAGGAACTATGTTTGTTTAGTGCCTAGGTATGATGAATCCTAAGTAGGGATGGATAGTGTAATTTGATATTTTATTTAATGCAATTTAATTGATCAATTTATTGATATTCAATTACGCATTTTTATTCTTGAATTAATATGTATGTGATATTAATTTGATGTTTGATTTCATATGATTGAGATTGACAAATTAGTTGTATGAATAGATATACTATAATTGGAAGGAGTTGTATGAAAACCTAGAGATAGGTTGAAAATCTTCTAAATTAGGGTCAAACCTACTAAAAAAATTCACGAATCGATGTAATGTGATTTTAAGGGCTTTAATTGGAAATAGGGTTCAGTTAATCAACTGAGGATTAGCTATTAATAGTCTTGAGAAAGATATTAACATACGATGAAAATTTTTGTGGTCTAATAATCAATAATTTAATTGTATGATAAATGATTAGTTATTAAGAGATCTTAGGGGATTCATTACTAGGTGCTAGCTATTTGATATTGTTTAATCGTTATGTTATATGCATTCTAGTTCGTTATTGTGTTGAATTCTAGTTTAGTTTAGTTTTAAATTAAATCATCATCTTATTTGACAGAAGAGGCTATTACTAGTACTTGGAGTCCTTATGAAATCATCCCGTACTTGCCAATACTATCTACAGCTACACCTTGCACTTGCGATTTTAAAACATTAAAAATACACAATCAATCATTCTTATGTATGTCTACTTTTATGTATTGAGTTTGATTTTGTAAATTAGGTTATTTAAAGGGTTGTTGCAGTAACTTGAATTGATTTTATGAATTAGTTAAATTATTTAAATGCCTAGGTAATTGATGAACAATACAACTAAATGTATGATAGAAGATCTTGATTACTTTGATTGATTTGTGGAATTCTTTCCTAAAATTGCTACATCTTTAAGTTGACAATGATGAAATTGATTTCCTTGAAGATGAGGAAAACCTTAACTAAGGGGATAGTTGATGTGCATGAAATTTACACATATTTTCATAAGTATTTTTATTAATTTCAATACTAAGTTTCCTTTTTTTTTACTTAGTTCTTTTTATCTTTTTGAGTCACTGTGAAAATTGAACATTGGGATGATATTGTTCGAGAATTAAAGATAATCTACAAAAAAACATGAAAATTTTCACAATTCTTGGAAGAACACAATCTAGGCCATACCCTTATGCTAGCCCATTCCTTAAAATAATTTAATGCAACAAGTGACATGACCTAAATTATGACCATATGCAAGTCAAAAAAGAAACAAGGAGATCCACTTTTAAGAAACATGGTTGTGCTGGAAGTCATTAACTTCAAGAAAATAATAAGATATATGACTTGGAGACATGATCATATCATAAGTCGTGTCTATCATCCAGATGAATTAATGAGGCCTATAGTCTAGGGCTCAACCATGGGCATATTGTGGCCTAATAATGGTAAAGTATATTTAAAGTCAAAAACCTTGAATATAGGACTTTAATCGTCTTTTGGAGAAAATACTTCTATGAGACATCCTTTTCTTTCTAAAAGTTAAGGTTAGTCATCGAGAGGCATCTCTAGCCTTTAGGTGATCGATTTTAAACTATTTTCACTTGAGAATTAATATTAAAATATCATTTTAATCAATCAAACTACGAAAATAAATCGGGAGTTCATCTATATTTACTTATACCATGAATTCTTTAATTTTTCTTTTTATTTTGTTGTTATGAACATGTTTTATAGCTAAACATTTTTTCTATGTTTTATATTAATTAAATTATTTTAATTTTTGATATCATATAAGATATATTTCTATAAGCTATTTAGTATTAACGTTGATATATTCGTGCTGATGTATAAATATGATCTTGATTTACCTATGGATGATTCAAGAGAGTTTGGCTGTGAGTGGATTGTAGTTTAAGTAGAGTTGGTTGAACAGGAAGTGAGAGAGAGACCTATATGATCTTCTTGGAGAGTAAAATTTTTTATATGATTTCATAGAACTAAAAGCATTCAAATGGGTTTTAACATTGATAAAGATACAAGTTAACCAATTGAAGAGTAGATTGTTGTAATTCAAGACAATATAGTTTTAAAATCTAGGAAGTATTATCTATCTAAAGAATATATCTAATATCAATTATTTAAATCATGAAGCCTAAAGTAATAATAGGTTAATTACTCATTTAAACATAATTATTAGATTGTACTCTCTTTTAATTAATTATCTTGTCATTTATTTCCTAAAATATTATATAAGTACATCAGGTTAAATTTTAGTTTATGCTTTATTATTTTAAAAACTAGTAAAAAAACATCTTATTATTTATTATCCCTTTACCGTTTAATAATTTTAGGCTTTTCTATCCATACTGCTTCTTTATGAAATTGATACCCTACTTATTATTATAAAACGTACTAACGTTAGTTACATTTGTCTAACTAGTGAGTGATAGATTTTTAGTAGGAAAATTTTGGTAGTATTCAAAGCAGATATCAACATAAGACTCCTCAAAAGAACAAGAGCAATGTTAAAAGTTGCAAGCGTAAATAAGGCCTTCTTGGAAAAAGTAGTCAATATCATTATTATGTGTTGAATCAGATTCCATCAACTACAAATGAATTAAAGATGTTAATGGAGATGTGGATTGAAAAGCCAATGGATTATTCCAAAATTCGTGTATTTATAAATCTTGTATATGTGATGTATAATGACAAAGAAGTCACAAATTTAGATCCAAAATCTAAGAAATGTTTATTTTTAGGATATGTTGATAGAGAGAAGGGGTATCGTATACAATATCCCATTATTTGTAAGGTCATTATTAGTATAGATGTCACCTTTATGGAAGATAAATTACAAAGGAAAAAATAAGATAAAAACATTTTACAAAGAATTTTAGAGACTATGATATAAGTAGAAAAGGAATTTAAATAAAAGGCTTCTTTTGTAGCAACACTAGAGCTAGATGTTCAAACATCACTTAAATTTAAAGCTTTAGATTTTCCTTGACCAGATCACATAAAAGACCACTAAATTAGCACATAGATTATATAATAGAGGCCAATATAACATACTTCCTTTTAACAAAGGATAGAGAGCCATTAACTTTCCAAAATACATTTAATAATCCAAATACCCCTTAGTGGATGGTAGCAATTCAATTAAAAAGTTAAAGCTTTTACTTAAAAAAAACTTAGGAACTTATACATCATCACAAGAAAGGAAGCCAATTGGTAATAAATAGATCTTCATGATTAAGTGAAATGGGGATAATTAAATGGAGCGATATTGTTAAGATTGATGGTAAAAAGATATGTTAAGAAAGAAATAATTGACAATAACAAAAAAAAAATCTCTATAATTTGATTCACTACATTCAGAATAGTATTGGGAATATGTTCTGTGTTTAACTTATGTTTAGTATAACTAGATATGAAAACTGTCTTTCTTCATGGAAATCTTGAAGAAGATATTTATATGCTCTAACTATAAAGTTTTGCAGAAAAAGGAAAATATAACTTGGTTTGCAGGTTGAACAATTCTTTATGTGGTTTTAAACAGGCGGAAGTATTGATATAGGAGATTTGATTATTTCATCATGAGCTTTGGATATAATAGACTTAATAAAGATTGTGTCAAAGAATTAAAGGCATAGTTAACTAATAATTGGCAAGGAAGGAATTAAGACAAATAAATGAGATTTTAAAAATGCATATTCACTAAGACAGAAATAATAAGAATATTTAGCTTTCTGAGAAAAAATACATAAGGTC
Organism: Erythroxylum guanchezii; assembly: GCA_025629825.1. Lineage (NCBI taxonomy): Eukaryota > Viridiplantae > Streptophyta > Magnoliopsida > Malpighiales > Erythroxylaceae > Erythroxylum > Erythroxylum guanchezii. The sequence continues at coordinate 1,503,388 of JAOTAX010000007.1, forward strand.
TTGTAATATTTTAATATGTAAAATTGTAATCCAATATCCACCCTCTTTCTGTTAATTTCAAGTTATCTTCTAATATAATCCCTACAAATGAAGATAGAGCATAAAGATGTCTTGAGTACTATATGCGTTTGCAGTAAGGAGTTTAATGTTCTTCATAATTTATACAAGATCAAAGATTGCACATGGAGCAGAAGTGGTTAGTCACTACATAATTAATCCTAATAAAGAGCATTAGAATGTTATAAAAAAAGATCTTAAGATATATTAAAGGGACCTTTAATGTTTCGTTATAATATGGTGGATCAATTTTTATTTTTATTTTTTATAAATAGGATTACAATTTGTTGCTAAAGCATATGTTGATTATAATTATGTAGATGATCTTGATAAAAATAAATTCATTATAATCTATATGTTCACACTTTCTAGCAAGATGTACTTTAGGTCTCAAAGTTATAGCCAATTATGGCTACATTAACAATAGAAATAAGATATCTAGCAATTATACAAGCTAATAAAGAGATGGTGAAGTTGAAATTGGAGTTGAAAGAACTCGAGCACAAATTATTAGAATACCAATCGTGATCGAAGCATGGTCAGGGTGAAAAAATAAGATTTTTACGATTTTTGATCGCATCCTAATAATTAAATAACTTAAAAATACTCAAATTATAAAATATGAAATTATACCTGATTCGATATTCCTATTGAAATCCATGTGAAACTTTCATACATCCAGCCTCTAAATAGTATCTACAGAGCAGTCAAAAACACTTAACTCTTTGAGAGAAATTAACAGGAGTACTAGCTTTCTTATGCTTATTCCTAATATAGAAAAAGCATTAGGGTTTTATTTTTTATTTAAATTAAATATATCAACAATAATTAAAGTCAAATTCTAATTCTAATTAATTTAATTTTAATAAAATCAAATATCTGATATTTGATCCCTAATGTTTCTCAAATTTTATAATTAAGTCCAACTTAATTGAAATTAATTTCTCTTTTTAAAATTACTCTTTATGTGTGATCCATTAAGTGCCTAATATATCGACAATGATTATAAATTATCATTATAATTTATAATTAGAATTAGATAAATTAAAATTTCTTTTAATTTTTCTTTAATTCTTCAATTAAACAATTTATAATCATAGATCAATATTGATATCTATCAGCATGTCATGACTTCTCAAATATCAGGAAGGTCAAAGTGATTTGACTTAACCTATCTATGTATAGTTATGTTGTACAATTTAATCATTTCGTTATATAATGTTCTAATTGGATAGAATATAGATATAATGTCTACTCTTTTGAATCCAATCTTGTTCATTCTTGCTAATTAGTAATCAATTTTAAACTGATATTTGTAAATAAATTTTCAAATGTCAATTCACTATGGCTAGAGAATTCGTTAAACCACTACTAATCAAGAATAATAGAATATTCTCTCTAATTACTTTAGAGTGACAAATATTTTTGTTAACTTACTCAACTATCTCTATATAGTTTATCCTGCATCTAAGTACTATTGATTGAATTACCCTAAATAAGACATCTCATAAGTAGCATCAAAACAGCAATTCTCAGATGAGATACTTTGGTAATATCAAATCTAAGGATCAATTATACAATTATCATAATAAGGAAATCCACAGACCCGCAAGGAATATATCATTTGGGATCCTTATAATTGAGTTAGTTTAGTAAATTTATTCTCTAACAAGCATCTACATATTAGTTTAAGTATCTTCAGACATTAATTTATGAAATTAATTACTTTCTTCATAAGAAAGAAACATAACGTGTGCTAATTTTACCATTTCATCAATATCTCGTCTTAATGAAACTACAACTAGAAACAATTTGGGAATAATATACAAATGCAAATTAAATCTCATAATTACGATCTCACCATAATTTTAGTTACACATTAATTATTCCAAGGATTTTGTCTTTAGTAATAAACATCAAAAGTAATTAACATAATACATCAAGATAAATAATGCCTTTATTAATTAAATAATAATTTCATACATAAAATTGCAACCAATCAATTGACTACAAAGGCATAAAATATAAATCTCCCACTTTCACTAAAGCCAAGCGCTTACATATCTAATACTATAACCTTCCATATATCAATCATATCTTTTCTGAGATAATGATTTAGTGAGAGAATCTGTAAGATTATTTTCAGTGGGAACTTGCTCCAATGTTATGCCATTTCGGTCCATTATCTCTTTGATCAAGTTAAACTTCTTGAGTACATGTTTGCATTATTGATGAAAACTTAGATCCTTTGCTTGTGCAATGGCGCCATTATTGTCACAGTATAATACTATAGGCTCAACAATACTTGGAACCACTCCAATTTAAGTGATGAACTTCTTGATCCAAGTTGCTTCCTTTGTTGTGTCTGATAATGAAATATACTCTACCTCGATTGTAGAATCTACAATGGTTGGCTATTTGAAACTTTTCCAACTTACCATACCACCGTTAAAAGTGAAGATATACCCTGACTATGATCTATTTTCATCAAGATTTGACTAAAAAACTAGCATCTGAATGCCCTTGAACACTCAGTTTAGCTCTTCGAAAGACCAAGAAAACATCTTTAGTCCTTCTTAAGTAATTTAAGATGTTTTTCACAGCCATCCAGTGATACTCACTTAGATTCGCTTGAAACCTACTCATTATGCTCAAAGCATAAAAAACATTTGGTCAAGTACATAACATCACATGCATGATTGATCTAATTACTGAAGCATATGGAACACAATTCATTCTCTCTCTCTCTCTTGTGCCTTAGGACATAAAATCTATGAGATATAAATCCCATAGGACATAGGTAAGAACACCTCTTTGGAATTCTCCTAGCTAAACCTCTTTAGCACTTTGTCTGTGTACGTGGATTCTCAAGCATCCTCTTTGATCTATCTCTATAGATCTTTATTCCCAAAATATCACATACCCAACATGGAGAAGTTCTTGGATAATCAAATCTTTACATATTGAAGCATTGATATGTTGTTTCCAATTGGCAACATGTCATCCATATATAGCATTAAAAAATGATTGCACTCCTATTAACCTTCTTATAGACACGTGGTTCATCCGTATTTTTAATAAAATCAAACTCTTTGATTGTCTCGTCAAAACAAATATTCCAACTCTATGACGCTTGCTTAAGTCCATAAATAGACTTTTGCTACATACATACTTGATTAGGAAATATCTTAGATTAAAAACCCTTAGATTATGTCATATACACATCCTCAAGTAAATTTCCATTGAAAAATGCTATTTTGACATCCATCTGCCAGACTTCATAATCATGATATATGGTTATAGTCAATAAGATCCTTATGGATTTAAGCATAACTTTAAAGTTAACGTACTTAGTGCATAAGGCTCTTCGCTTTGCGGGAGTTTAAAGAGATTGTTTCTGTGTCTGGAACATGTGACCTTATTGTTACAAAAGAACAACTTTAATTAACAGTTGTTTCAAGGCTCACCCTCAAATGTAAGCATAGCTACTGGTGAAAAAGTGTCATCAAAATGAACTCCTTGTTTTTCTCTTAACCTTTAGCCACTAATCTTGTTTCGTACTTATGTACATTATGTTAGCTTTTCTTTTAAAACCCCACTTGCATCTAATAGGTATAATATGTATGATACCAATAGTGGCAAACCAATCGTGATCGAATCATAGGTGTAATGAAAAAATAAAACTTTTATAGTTTTCATTTGAATCCTAATAATTGAATAACATTAAAATACTTGAATTATAAAATATGAAATTGTACTTGATTCGATATTCCTACTGAAATCCTTTCGAAAAATTTTAATGTGTCAACCACGAGCTGCTTATGCTTCCAGTCTCTAATAGTATTCACAAAGTAAACAAAAACACTCAACTCTTTGAGAGGAATTAGTAGCTCCTTTATGCTTATTCCTAAGTATAGAAAAAGCATTAGGGTTTTAATTTTTATTAAAATTAAATACATCAATTATAATTAAAGTCAAACTGTAATTATAATTATTTTAATTTTAATAAAATCAAATATCACATATTGATACCTAAAGTTTTTCAAAATTTATAATTAAGTCCAACATAATTGAAATTACTTTTTCTCTTTTAAACTGCTCTTTATTTGTGACCTATTAGATTCCTAATACATTAATATTGATTATAAATTATAATAATAATTCATAATTAGAATTAGATAAATTAAAATTCCTTTTAGTTTGTCTTTAATTCTCCAATTAAACAATTTATAATCATAGATCAAGATTGATGTCTTAATCTCCCAAATATCATAAATGTCTAAATGGTTTGATTTAACCTGTTTATACATGGTTATGATGTATAATTTAATCCTTTTATTATATAATGTTCCAATTGGACGAAGTATGGATATAGTGTTTATTCTTCTGAATCCAATCTTGTTCGTTCTTGTTAATTAGTAAATGATTTAAAATTTATATTTGATCTGGTCTGAAAATTTCTTAAATCACTACTAATCAAGAACATTAGAACTTTCTCTTTAATTACTTTAGAGTGACAAATCCTTTATGAACTTACTCAAAATTTTTCATTTGGTTCATACTACATCCATGTACTACCGACTAAATTACCTTAAATAGGAAAGGTCATAACTAGCATCAAAACACAGTAATTCTCCTATGAAATACTTTGCTAATTTCAAATCTAAGTATAAATTATACAACCATCATAATAAGGAAATCCACAGATATATAAGTAATATTCTATTTGGAATTCTTATAATTGGATCAATTTAGTGAATATATTCTCTAATAAGTACCGACATATTAGTTTAAGTAACTCCATATTTTAATTTATGAAATCAATTATTTTATTCATAAGAGAGAAACATGATATGTCTTAATTTTATTATTTCATCAATATCTCGTCTTAATTATATAGATATTCTTAAAAATCGAGCACTCATATAATTAAAGTTGTTTTTAATAAATTATTTTAGAAATTAAGTTCACAAGAAAATAATTTAAAAATAAAATTTCACCATAAAATATATTTTTGTTTTTGTTTTATTATATTTATGAATTAATTATATTATAGGAAAATCATGAAATTTTTTATTGTTTTCATTGCACACGTGATGAATCAAATATTGATTTCCTAACATCTCCTCCCTTTTTATTCCAATTTTTCTTCCAGTCATTCAAAAAAATAAATGATTTAGGAGAGATTATGAAGCTATGTCATTGAATTAACAGTTGTAGGATTGACTATACATCATTTATGTTGGATATTAAGTTTAGCTCAAAATATAATAACTAACAAAAAATAACACAAGTTCATGAACAACCCGTAAGAAAAATAAAAACCATATCCAGCTTCCAGATTGATAGAAATTTGTCGCAACTACATTTTGCTATCATTGCAGAATAACTCTCGAATCTTGGATCCAGTTGACATAAACGTCGGTCAGTCAGGATAGACTTTCTGTTTTGATTATATTGTCCTAACTTGCATATTTAAACTTCCTATAAACAATAACAAGCATATCATCTTGCTAATTAAGAAAAGAGTTATGCGACATTGCGATACTTCGGATACCCCTTCTTAAAGGTTGGGAAGTTTGTTTCCAACTTGTTCCTTTCTCGTTTCACTCCTAACCCCTAAAGGGTGTGCCCCTCTCTTTGTCTTCAGAGCGTCAATCAACCTTCCTAGTTGACTTCTAAAATATAATCTTTCTGTGAGTGAATGCCTCCCATTCCTATATATAGTTTCTTTAGTCACTGATGCAAGAGACATAATTGGTTCATCATAGTGTTGTGTTGGCTAAAAAATTAAAAAAAAAATAAACCTTGAATATTTTTGAAAAATCTTAGTAAGATCTAACCCCACACTCAATGGAATAAGACGAAACCTTTTTATTTGAATTTCTAAAAGTCAAGATCACATAAATTCTATAACAAGATTAATGCACAAAACATAATAAGGTATAAATCATAATTCATAAATTATTGTGAAACTTGATTCTTTTCTTGTCGTTTCCCCTAAACCATTTTTAAAATTAACTCATATCAATCACCTTAACCACACACTATCCGACCTCTAATAGTATCTATAAAAAGTGTTGAGAGAACTCTACAATTACAGATAGTTAGGCAAGAAGTTACAAATCGTTAGCCTATTTATAATAAGAATTGAACTTTTAGTAATTTAATTGAAATAAAATTCTAATTCAATTAAACTTTAATTAGAATTATAAATAATTTTAATTAAACACTAATTAGGTAAAAAAAGATTCAATATCTCATATTGCTCCTTATTTTTAAATATCTTATATTTAATCACAACGTTTATCAAACTTTAGTATCAAATCTAACTTGATTAAATCACTTTTTTTCTCTTCAACTCGTTATTTGTATGTTACCTATAATGTTCCTAAATATGTTGTCAATGAATATAAATTATAACTCTAAATCATATTTAGGATTAAATAAATTAAACTTTTTTAATTTATTTTCAATTCTCTAATTAAATAATTTATATCCATAAATCAATATTGATGCCTAGCAATGCATTATGACTACCGAAATATTTAGGAATTTTAAAGGCATTTTGACTCACCTTTTGTGCATGATTTTCTTGTATAATATAATCTTTTTATAATACAATGTTCCAATTAGACATAAAATATATAATCAATATCTAATATATTTTAGTCCAGTCATATTAGTTCTCCATTATTTAATCGATTCTATTAAACTATTTTACAAAGTGTCATTTCACCTTATCTAAGGATCTCTCAAATTAATACCAATCGAGAACAATAAAACATTCTTTCTAATCACTTTAGGACGATGAATCTTATATTCATCATTTAACTAGTTCCTTATAGTTCATTCTATACCCAATAATAACTAATTAACCTACCCTTGACTAGAATATGCTATAAGTAAAGTGAAAATATAACAATCCTTATATGAGATATTTTGGAGATCTCAAGTTAAAGGATTACTTATACATCATCACAATGAGAATTTTCATAAACATACGAGTAATATTTTAAATGAAATTCTCATTTAGTGTTAGTTTGGATAACTTTTTCTCTAATGAGAACTCACACATTTGTTTAAGTATATTCATACTTTAGTTTATGATAATGACTACTTCGTTCAAAAGGAAGAAACATAACATATGCTAATCTTTTTACGCTCTATTAATGTCTAGTTTCAATAAAACAATGACTAAGAACAATTTAGGGATCATACATAAATGTAATATGAATATCATAATTATGATCTCATTATAATTTCATTTGCAATGTATATTTACCTTGTGGACTTTATCATATGTATTTGAATATGTATAATATAAAGAATGTCTTTAAATAACTATGTCACTAAATTACAACCAACTAATTAAGTATCTTATACCATATTGCCGTAAGACGATCATGCTACTATTGATACAATGGTTCGGTGAGAGAATTTTACAAGATTTCTTAAATCTTACGACTTTCATCTCTAGGAGAAACTATCTAATACATACTTGATCTTTAATAAGACCTTCTCCCCTTTTGTATGTCTAATGGCTCTAATGTTCTATATTACATTATTGTCTGAACAATAAGGAACTATACCAAGTTCATTAAAGAACCTCTTGTCCAATTAATCATTTCTACTGAATGAAAGATGTATTTTGACTTAATTAGCAATTATGCTACATTGGAACCTTTTCAATCTTAAAATAATATTGTTCCAAGTAAAACATACCTTAATTAGGATTTACTTCTAAAGCTAATATTGATATAACCTTGAACTGAAATATGAACTCATACGTAGAATAATAGATATCTTTTAATATGTCACAAGATTATAACCAACCTTTTAGATATCTCACAATCTTTTATTATCTGATTTAGTTCTAAACTTAATAGATAAAATATGTTTGAACTAAGAATTACATGCTAAAATTGCATCTACAATATCTCGTATTGTGTTTTCTCCTTACACAAATTAAGACTATTATAAAATTTGGTTGTAAAGATAATTCATTAGAGAATCTCATTCCATATAAATAATTGAAATTTTATATCACACCACATCAATCTTGTTGAAGTGCTTCGAAATTCTCAATGCTTCATTTTTACTTATATTTAAAAAAGTAATACTTTTTAAAAATTTAAATGAATATTTCACTTAAGCATATGACTATATCATAGAAAGTCAGTCATTACTGAATCTAATGAAATACAAGATTTTGTGAATTATTATTACATCCCATACATCATATGTATAAGATTTAACAATTTAATGTAATCATAATCCTTTCACCAAAGTTTGATTAGGTTTTTCTTTAACCTAAAAAGTCTCATAAGTTTCATATGATTCATAATTAAAAGTATATATTATGTAACTTTATGATTTTCATTATGTTGATTTAACTATCATGGTATAAAAGGATAATCTCAATTATCTAATTTTATATTCTTCCCACTTATGTTAAGTATGTATCCAATATATACAAATAACTATTTGTATAAACTTAGATCAACTACTTTTATTCAACGAACTTTATTTTTTATCATTAACTACTTTCAATCAACAAACTATATTTGTTATCATTCTTTAAATATTTTAATAATGTTAAATCCAAATTTAGTATCAAATACTCAAAAGCATAGACTAAAAATATATATGATCTCTATCATATTTAATATAGGTAAGAAAAGTAATTAAATATATATATAATGAGATAATGCAATTTTTAATGCAAATATAATCAAATTATATGCATGAAACATACAATATAATATCCATTGTAATTATATCAACCATGTAAAATTAGATAATGCAATTTTTCATGCAAATATAACCAAATTATATGCATAAAACATCAACGTTGATTTGATTCTAACTATTGATCTTCATATTCTAAAATAATAATTCTAACTCTTTGAATAACTAAATTAGATTTAACCATTTGATTTCTCAATGAATTAAATTCATATTCTGAATATAAATTTAGCTTGATTTGAAAATACTTTTTCAAATTCAATTAGAATCTATTTCTAATTATCTTAACTCCTTTAATTGGAAAAAAATTAATAAATTATTCTTATTACTTATTGTAATTTTAAAAAATTTTAAAAATTCAACAAGAAAGACACTCCAATCCAATTAGAAACAAAATAACTTTTCTTAATTAGAACGCTATTTTTCTAATATCAAAGGATCAAAATTAAATAAGACGCTTTCAAATATTTAATTAATTAAGAAAATCATTTCATTATTTATTTAGAGATTAGTTTCTCAATTAATACGAAAAATTTGCTTTAATAAATTAAAAATATTGAATAAAGCTCAATTTTCTCAAGTAATAAATAAAATTACCTTTCTAAATTTAATCGAGAAAAGTAATTTTTAATAAATCAAGAAACTTATTATTCAAATAAATAAATAAACAATATCTAAATAAATGGAATAATAATTCTCTAAATAAATAAAATAATAAATTTAATTTATTCCAATAAAATTTAATTAAGAAATTTTTTTAATTAATTAAGAAAATATTATCTTAATTTTAGAGAGTGTAATTAATAAATTTCAATCTAATAGAAATATAGTTGATTTTAATTCTAAAAAATAACTTTTCTATTAGTCTTAGTCAAATTAAAAACAATTAATTTAATTTTTAAATTAATTTAAAATTTTAAAATTGTATTTGAAATAAAGTTATTTTAAATTTGAATTACGTATTCTAGTTCTGAAATTACTCAAATTTGGATTACATTAATCGAATAATCGAATAATCCCCATTAACAAACAGACCAAATCCAACTTTTAGAGTACTATATTCCAATATCTAAAAATCTTTATTCCAATCTTAAAACACCTTAACCTTATTGCTAAACACTCCTCCTCCATCTTTCCAGAAACCCAAACCAAATTATATTTGTCTTCACCGCATCCCCACCAGACAGCTTACCACCGTCACTTCATTTTCTCCAGACGCTTCTTCCATCACGTCTATCTTCTCCAATAAGTACCATCACTGCCCATCTTAAAGTCACTTAGCATCCAATGTAAGAAGAAATAAAAGAACTTGTCGAAAATAAATTGACAGACGAGGATGTACTGGAAACTTTTCTGCACTTTAATTCAACTATAGAATAGCCTCAATATAGGCATTACATGAACCGAAATTAGCTAATAAAAAAGAAACCACTTCCACTAACTTGAAACGTGGCCAACTCCACTTCTATATGAATTCAACTTAACAAATACTCCCAAGTTCTAAAGACCAGGTCAAATAAAATCTTCCACTTTATTTTAGATAAAAGTAAAACATAAATATTAAAATAATATCAACACCCTCCCTTAAACTAATATTCTGCAGAAGATTAGTAAAGAGAAATGAACTTCTTATCCAGCAATGCCATTTTCAAACATCAACACTCTTTGAAGGGCATACTCCAAGCATTCTTCGAAGCTTAACAAACACAGCTTGCTCAAGTGGTTTGGTCATAATATCAGCTACTTCAGCTTGACTCTTGCAAAAAACCATATCAATTGTTCCATTGTTGCAAAGATCACGCAGAAAATGAAATCTAACATTAATGTGATTGCTCCTTCCATGTAAAACTGGATTTTTAGATATTTTAATTGTTGAAACATTATCACAACAGATAGCTAAAAAGCACAGACACGGACACGGACACGGGACACGACACGGACACGGACACGGGGACACACCAATTTCTAAAATTTGGTGGACACGGACACGGCGTGTATATATATATATATTATAAAATTTAGAATTATGAAAAATTCAGAATTCATATTTCAAGACTTCCAAAAATTCAGAATCTGAAAAAGCATGGAACATATATTTCATTAAGCAATTTGTTTACAATATCCAAAAGTAGAATTAGTCATTCACATGCGTATTTTCAACAAAAAAATCTAACTAAAGTATCCAGCCTCTAATCACTTTACTCTCAAACATTGGCATTGCTTTCATCAGCAAAGATCATACTCTCCAACTCTGGTTCATTAAGTGAAAGATTGGCAACTTCAAGGATTCCATGATCATTATCAATTGGTGAAAACTCATCTCCTGCAATATCTCACATCATTGCTTCTCCTTGTTTATATTGTGAAGATTTTCTTGAAAGGAGTCGCAAATTAGTATGAATGTATACTAA
>JAOTAX010000007.1:1613562-1636480 GCA_025629825.1 Erythroxylum guanchezii
ACTAGCAGCATCAAGAATCTTCCTATCATTTAGTAACATCCCATCATAAAAGTACTGAATAAGGAGCTGCTCTATAATTCCATGTTGAGGACAACTTACGCAAAGCCTCTTGAACCTCTCATAATATCCATACATGTTTTCTGTATCTCTTTATCTAATGCCACAAATCTCTCTACGCAAACTAGCGGTTCTGGGCGTTGGGAAGTATTTTTCTAAAAATAATCTCGCCATATCAAGCCATGTATCCACTGTCCCAGGCGGAAGATAGTATAACCAGTCTCTAGCTGCACCCTCTAGAGAAAAAGGGAAAGCATGCAGTTTCAACTGATCATCAGTTATGCCTCTCGGTTTGAATCCAGAACATATCACATGAAAGTCTATGAGATGTCTGCTCGGGTTGTCAGAAGGTAACCCATGAAATTTAGACAAGGCCTAAATCAACCCAGCCTTCAACTCGAACCCATCATCTGCAGCTCGATACTATATACATAGAGGTTGATCCTCTACTGGTGGTGCAAGCATATCCCTCAGAGTTGCAGGAACTCGATTTCTGGCTGGTTGCGCAGGTGGAATAGGTTGCTGATCTACCATCGCTGCTTCTTCAAAATCTTCCAATAACTCGGTCTCAAAGGCAGACAAATTCTCAGTTTGGTCAGGCAAGACTTGCGCAAATGTAGAAGCTTGGCTCTTACGCAATTTAGTGGCTTTTCTGAGTCGTTTTGCGGTCTTTTTATCTCCGGATCGAACAATAAATCACCTGCAGAAACACAATGTTACATGCAAACAACTAAAGAGAAATTGATTAGCAACACAAAAAAACAAAAACTTAAACATTAGTCCCCGGCAACGGCGCCAAAATTTGGTGGTGAGTCAAACTAGCAAAAATAAATTTCTACTCTAGAACACTTAAGCGAGTAAAGTGATGAATAAGGTCGAACCACAGAGACCAATGTAGTAATTATTTATTTGTGTGAAATCAAAAATATAAAAATATAAAAATATAAAAAGAATTGATTTGGGGATGATTAACTTTAAAACACGAAATCACGTAGGAAGAAATTAAAAATAAAGATTGAAAATAATATAAAGAAAAGCCTAGCCAAGGTACTCTCTCATTTGATACTGTAATTCGATTATAGACTCAGAGATATAAAATTTGTTCATTCTTATGGACAAAGTTATAGCCGATAGTTAACAGCATATATCACCAATCCATTCGTAATTATTCAATAACCCCGAGTAAAGCTCCGCAAATTATTACTCTAACCAATTAGACTATTCCTGATTAAAGCTCCGCAGAATATAATCTATGGCAGCAATAGGCTCTAATGGACCTTTGTCTTAGCCAATAGAATCGAAAAAGCTGCAATCTATTTAGACTAAATTATTTAATCTCATTAATTTCTTAATTGAAATTAATTCACCACTTCGATAGACAGCAATCACGAATTAACTAATCTATTCGGCAATTTATTACCAAGTCAATCAATTAACAGGCCTCATTAATCAACAAACTCGACAATAATAAATCGATTAAAGCGCGGAGATTAAATAAATATAAGAGATAAACGAAAAAATTAAATCAAAGGAATCTCACAAACTACATGAATCAAACGTAAAGTACCTTGTCTAGTGCTAAAAGATTAGCCACACATAGCAATATTAAAAGACAATGTTGTTGGAGAAGTGTCGTTCTCTTCTTTCCATCCATAAAAAGTTACTGCCGCTGTTCTATTCTAATTCTAAAGCTGATTGTGAAAAGTACCACTTCCAAAGTGCTGCTGTAGTCATCCTCTGTCTCTAGCTAATTGTGAATAATCACGTTCCCCTAATTGTAGGTCTTCCCCCCTCCAAAAGTTGCTTAAAGCTACCGCCATCAATCCCCTTTAATGGTGATAAAAATAAATCTCTCCAGCCTCCAAGCCAAAAGTTGTAGCCGTCACCCCCCCTTCTAATTGTCAGTCTAGGTTTTCTCCCTTTCAGTAAATGAAGTGGGCCCCCCTCTAATGGTCTAAAATTTTCCCTTTTTAATGAACAAATTGAGGCCCAATTAAATGTCAAAATAAGACTTCAATGGCTTCAACATAACTTGACTTCGTCAGCACAGAGGGTTGTGTTATTGAAGCCCAAATCCCAAGATAATCAAGTCAAAATTCGCAAGTAGTAATTTGCCAGCACTATGTTACCTTAAACATGGTTGTATTGAAATCCTCTTCATTTCCAGATTAGCCAATTTCACTCCAAATTGCATCATTTTGGGATTTCATCACCTAAAACGTACAAAGACATGAATTACCGTAGAAACACAAGCAAAACATCACAAAAGCCTACCAAAAGAACATAAAACACAAAGAATTAACATGACAAAATGCAAGTTATCAATATTAGTGCCTAGCGCCAACAACAACTTAGAAAGATACTTGATGATTCCGATATTCACAATATTGTTGAAAGGTGTTATTATCTTCTCTCTATCGGAAATTATATTTCTAGAAATTATGAAATCCCAGGATGTACTGCCATTGTGGTGGCCAGTCTAAGAGAACTATTTAGATTTTAAAGGATATGCTTAGGATGTGTGTTATTGGTTGTGGTGGCCATTGTGATTTGCATTTGCCATTGATTGAATTTGCTTATGACAATAGTTATCATGTTAGTATTAAAATGGCTACTTATCTTTGTATGAAAGAAAATGTAGATCACCTCTATGTTAGGAAATTGGTGAACGACAATTGATAGGACTTGAGTTAGCACAAATCACTTATGAAATGATTCCTATATTCAACAAAGATTGAAAATAACTTTTAGTAGATAAAGAGTTATGTGGATCTAAAAAGAAAACATGTGAGATTCTTAATAGGTGACATGGTATTTTTGAAAATATCACCAATGAAAGGAGTGATGAGGTTTAGTAAGAAAGGTAAACTAGCTCCAAGGTATATCGGTCCATTTGAGATTAAATCTAGAATGGGTGAAGTGGCATATAGGTCCTGTATTTCTTGTGTCGATTTTAAGAAAGTATATTTTGGATCCTTATCATATCCTTCAGCCATGTAATATGAAGATTGATGGCCATTTAACATATAAAGAACAACCTATTGCCATAGTAGATTATCATATTCATCAACTAAGATTAAGAGAGATACCAATGGTGAAAGTGTTATGGAGTAATCATATAATGAATGATTGTATGTGGGAGACGAAGTTAGATATGCATAGCCAATACTAACATTTATTTCAACAATGAGGTGAGATTTAAAATTCAAAGACAGATTTTTTTATAAATGGGAGAGAATGTAATGATCCAAATTTTTGTTACATTACTCATAATGGACCAATAAAGAAAAAAGCCTATAAAAGTATAAGTTGAGCTTAAGAAAGCTTAAGTTCATGTTTCTCTTAAACTCTTCTCCCTATAGGTTACTATTCACTCCCAACTTTTGGCACTCATACATTCACCATCTGACCACCATTTCCAATGACCTAGGGCTCTATAAAAAGCTCTCGGGACGTTCTACAAAATCCTTAAACTTGTTTCTTTAAAAATGACCTAGATTTAGAGGAATCAAAACTGAAAGTTTCAGTTCATTTAGGTAATTAGTCATTTTTTGGTGAAACTAACACCACCATAGAGTCTAACGGCTTTAAAATATAGGAAATGAGGCAAATCTGACACCAATCTGCCCATTTTGTCAGTGAACCGAAATGAGTCACTTTTGAGCTTTAAACCTTCGATTCTCACAAACTAGTAGGGGTTTTGATGCAAGATCACTGCCATTGAATTCCTATAGGTAAGGTTGTCATTTCTGGGTAAGTGGTGAGGATCATAGCCCCTTTAGTATCGGCACGTGTACCCCACGTTTTGATGACGATGGTGATTTTTGGACTAGCCTATAAATGGTTGGAAATAATTTTTAAAATTCCCAAATATTTTGTAGATCAATTTTCATGAAAGAAATGTATTGCATTTATTCATAGTTTGTGAGATAAAAATTTAAAAATGGTTCCGTTCTTATATAAATACATGAAATTGATTAAATTGAGTTGTTTTTTATTAGAATTGAAAATATCTCGATGTATTAAGTATAAATGAGGGTGTATGGGTTAGAAATTGATATACTTGAACTATGATTGGATCTATTATGAATTTTTGCGATGTAAATGTGCACTCAATTAGGCATTGACATGTAGTTTCGAGGTCCAAATTGAGCTGTGATTACTAGTGGTTATAGAAGTCTCTTTTCATTGCAGGAATGAACATTCTTTCAGAAGGGGGATGTTCATTTTACAGGGAAAGTTTTGTCGAATTTTTAGTAGACTCCTCATAAAACGTGACACATTTTTTAAAATAGAAAATATAGCTCCTTAGTATCGAGTCATGGTCTTATTCTCAGGGGATCTAAAATTGGTTTAGGTTTTAAATACTAATGGTCATTCTACTTTTCTTTCTATAGATCAATCAGGAGCAAAACCCTCCATTTCGAGACACTAGGTTTGGCACGAAAGAGCAAATTCTACCTGTGAGTTAATATTCATAGTTATGAACATGCATTAGAATTTCATATTCATCATGGACATCACCATCATTTTCATATACATGCATGACATTCATATATATGGATTGACACATGTATATATATTTTCATTGTGTAATGTTGTGCATGTCTTGATATGTGATGATGTGGAGGATTGTTGTGGTATAAGTTACTAGGTGGGTGTCATTAGGCTGTGCACACATTGAGTCAATTAGTCAAGTATAGATTTGGGTTAGTATTGGATCCATTGATTTAGATATAACACAATTGAATTAGATCGGTCAAGCTTGCTCTCGGATGCTAACCGATATATGGTACATGATAGGTGGCGTGATTGTAGCAGATTAGTTGAGCTTGCTCTTGGATACTAATCATGTCGTGGTGAGGTTGTGGGGATTCGGTTGAGTGTGACTCTTAGACAGCAGTCCACTACATTAGACCAAGTGACCCGTGTGGAACAAGAGAGCCCTTATGGCTATAGTCTATGGGTAAGGGGTATGTCATAGGGTTGTTCATCAGTCCTCCACTATTATTTGTGATTATGACGATTATGTGACATGATATATATATATATATATATATATATATATATATAAAATTTTAAATCCTTAGGAGAGCATAACATAACCATAGTATTATTTCACTTAGAGAGGTCTGACTCTCCTCAACTATTTTTTAGAATCTTCTTTTTAGATCTCTTTTAAAAAGGTACTTTGTTGGTCTTCTTCCTCTCCGATGATTCGATGCATGCTTGTTGATGACCTCAGATTCTTAAGCTACAGTAGTCTTGTATATATTGGATTTCCCTTATATTAACTATCTTAATATTGTAGCACATTATTTAATTATTATTAACATGAGTTTAATCATTTTGAAATCTCATCTTTACTATGGATATAGGGATTTGATGGCATTTTAGGCTTGCTAAGGTCCAGTAAACCTTAAGTTTACTGTTCCTTTAGTGCCAGTCAGGTCATGATCCAAGGTTGGGTCATGACACAACTGGATATATAGATTAAAGAGATATTGCATGGTAGAAAAATATCCAAAAACCAAAATGACCTAGGACACTGTTGTGTCTCATCCCAAATGATGGAGTGTGGTGGTCTAAGGTGGCTGGAAGTGATGGTTAAGGTGTTTAGTATGATGGTTGAAGTTTTGTAAAAATTGAAATTTCCCGAGTACAAACGAACAGGCAGATTGTAAGGCGAATTCTAGACAAATGGCTTGGAATTTGAGGTGATTCTTGAAGCAAAATTGTAGAATAGGATGTGGGCTACAATTTTGATGAAGGAATCGTGGCAATTTGATGTCTAGAAAAAAAAGTTATGGATTTTCTAATTCGACTATGTTCCAGAAATCATGGCTGTAGATTAGACTATTTCAAAGTGCATTTCTGGGCAAACGACTGGGCATTTTCAGGTGGTTCTTGGGGCTAAATTGAAGTTCAAGAGTGAACTACAAATTGTGAAGGAATTTTGTCGAAATGATGAACAAGAAAAAAGATATGAATTTTCTTGTTTTGGACGTTCTGGACAAAATTGTAGAATAGGATGTGGGCTACAATTTTGATGAAGGAATCATGGCAATCTGATGTCTAGAAAAAAAAGTTATGGATTTTCTAATTCGACTATGTTCCAGAAATCATGGCTGTAGATTAGACTATTTCAAAGTGCATTTCTGGGCAAACGACTGGGCATTTTCAGGTGGTTCTTGGGGCTAAATTGAAGTTCAAGAGTGAACTACAAATTGTGAAGGAATTTTGTCGAAATGATGAACAGGAAAAAAGATATGAATTTTCTTGTTTTGGACGTTCTGGACTAGGAATTTGGGCAGATTTTCAGGAAATGATGCAAAAGGGGCTGATGTGAAGAATTTAACTGAAATGGAAGATTAGATGAATGAAAGGGAATGATCAGGTGAATAAGGAAAGATAATTGAGTGCTTTTGGACTACACACAAAACCCAATTGATAGTTTTTGGAAACTAACAAAACCCAAATAAAGCTGATAACTTGCAAAAGCAAATCTATCTCACAATTTGAATTTGATAATCTAACTTTCCTTTTGAGAGATTACACACATATATATATGGAAAAAAAAATTCCTGTTGGATGGCTACATGAATTGACCTCTCAACAGGTCATAAACACACATTTAACTCTCCTAAATAGGAAAGTTACACATCAATAATGGAAGTTAAATAAGTCTAAATTAAAACCATCATAAAACAAACATTAAAAAAGGTAATTAAATATTTATTGATCTCATAACTCAGCCGACTTTGACTAGGACTTGGGCTGAGCTATTGGGCTTCAAATTAGGCTTGAAGAACATCAAAGAGTGCAACAAAAGTTGGCCTTCTCAACCGAACAAGCACCAGGATTTTGGCCCTCAAAAATCACACATTTGTAAGTCCCAAAAGGCCTCAACAAGACCTGGAGCTTTAGGATTAGATTAACATCTTCTTCCTCAAGCTCTTCATCAATTGAACTAAGAGCACCTCCATCACTTGCATTAGAAGTAACCGAACCAAGGCCCATGTTGGCAATGTCTTCATAAATTTGGCTAGATGGACCTCCATCACCATATTTCGTTTGAGAAAAGTTACAAAAAGATATCTGGTTTAAGATATGACCGTGTTCAAGGAATAAAAAATGTATGCAAGTGAAAAAAGCCCTAATTTTAGAAATTTATTTTGAATCTTTTTCATTTTCTTTTATTATAAACCTAGGGTTAGTTACTAAGATGTAGAACAGCCCTCGAAAGGTTGACTTTGATGTTTTTATTAATAAATATTTGAAAATCATCCCAATAGTTCCAGATTATTAGAATACCAATATTTCATTTATAACTTTTTCTAACTTGATGTTTGAATAGCTTCTTTATATGTTTAGATAAGAAAATTCATACATTCACTTTATTAAGGATTTATTCAATATTGTTTATGAATTGAGGATTTATTATATCAAATATCTTTAAATTTTCTTAAAGAGGATTTAGTTAAAGATAGAGGCTAGATCTGATAATAGTTTGCATGTGAATGATTGGTGAAAACCTTTATGTAAGTTAACCACATCTTAGTTATTAAGAGTTATATAGGGTGCTAGAGATAGGCTTACATAAATCTTATGGTTTATGAAAATTCATAAAATCTAATGCATTCTTAGGCATCTAAATTGGATAAAAATATAGATTAAAAAGGTGATTATGATTTAAAAGATAACAATTCCATAATCTAAAATTTTTTTTGATCTAAATACTCAAAACTTTATAAATTTATTGAATCAAGACCATAGAGATTATGTCATAGGTAGTCGTTTTCTAGAGATTACTTTTATTTAAATTCTTTATTTAATTATTTACTTTATTTTTGTTCCTACTAGTTTATTCTTTTATTTAGATTTTATTTTGTTATATTTATCCACTTCATCAGTAATTAATCTATTTTAATTTTTTGACTAGTGATTAATAGGAGAATGTTTTATATTGTTTTAGCTTCCTTATAAAATCTACATCTATTCATTATAATATTTCTTATCAATATTATAAGAGAGAAACTAGTTCATGATTGTTAAAGCCTTCCTTTTTATATCATGACGAATTTTACTGAAAATAAGTGATTTATTTCCTTTATTTATGTGATTATTATTATATTCAAGATCTTAATGCGCATAAATGATTAACGTATAATTTATGGTTTACGTTTATGTCTTTACTGTTTGAATATTAAAGTATGAAAACTTACGTGTGATATAAGAGCCTCAGATTTTGAATAGATAATAATCCTTATATTATAGATTTGAGGATTGTTGCAAATATGATGTTTTATAAAAAAATTGTTGCCACCGCTCAAGATCTTACCATGCATCTGTTTACTTCTCTCTCAGGACGTTGCTTGCTTTTTATGTTGGGTTAGCAGGTGAGATACAAAATAAAGTCCTTAGAACAAAATTCTAAAACCCAGTCGCGCAACACATTCATTGGACACCGCAACTTGTTGGAGAATGGTGGGGCAACACCATGTGATTCTCCTTCGAGAACGTTTCTTGGAGAACATTCGTATCTTTCATAAAATACTGTCGGTTCCATTAATCTACAATAATCTGCAACAAAGAAAAACGTTTGGTATTCTATTTTTCTATAAAATTTTGTCTATTTAGCCGGTACAAGTGGGGAAGAATTTTGGCTTAATAAAGTGGGTATACATAATTTCATTACAAGATAGATTTGTTGAGCTTAAAATTACAGTTTTGATAATGGATTAATTAATTTTAAAGTTTTTATTTCTTACATTTGACCATATTAGTGATAATTTTGACCTGTAATCAAAATTTTATTTTTAATTTTAATTTCATCTTATGGATATATTATTATTATTATCACCATCATTATTATTATTTATATAATGAACACTCTCTATATACTTTCGCTTCTAGAAATTTAATTTCTATTTTTAGACTTGATGCTAGTCTATATACGTTCGATTCTAGAATTTTAATTTTTGTTTTGAGACTTGATTCTAGTAGATATACCTTTAAGGGTGGATATGGTTGTTTTTATTTATATAAGAATAATTCCTTTATTGGTTATGAATGGTTTACATAAATTGAAACTTGACAATGTTTCTTTGGATCCCTATTTTTTGTTAATAATAATGTTGGAATGAAATGTAATTTAGTGAACGAACATTCTGCATAGTTGTGGCATAAACGTTTAGGGTATATATCCAAAGAAAGGTTAGAGTGATTAGTAAAGAATGAGATTTTACTGCATCTAGATTTCACTAATCTTGGCTTATGTGTAGAATGCATTAAGGGAAAACAAACCAAACATAGGAAGAAAGGAGCCACAAGTAGTCAGTTTCTTGAAATAATTCACATTATCATTTGCGAACCTTTTGACACTCCATCCTTTAATAAAGAAAAATACTTCATCACCTTTATAGATGATTTTTCATGATATGGATATATCTATTTGCTTAAGGAAAAATCTTAAACTGTAAATACCCTTGAGGTGTTTGTAAAGGAAGTTAAGAGGCAATTAGATAAAAAAGTGAAAATTATAAGATCTGATAAAGGTGGTGAATACTATGAAAAGTACGATGAATCTGGATGGTGTCCTTGTCTATTTACTAAGTTCCTCAATAGTAACAGCATATGTGCACAATATAGTATGTCAGGCACACTACAACAAAATAGTGTGACAGAAAGGCAAAATAGAGCATTAATGGATATAGTTAGGAGTATGATGAGTAATTCCTCATTACTTTGAAGTTTGTGAATGTATACGCTTAGAACTACTTTGTATTTACTAAATAGGGTTCCTAGTAAGGTAGTTCCTTAAATTTGAGTTATGAACTAGAAGGAAACCTAGTTTAAGACACTTGCAAGTTTGAGGTTGTCCAATATAAGCACGAATTTATAATTTACATGAAAGAAAATTGGATTCTTGAATAATTAGTAGTTACTTTATTGGTTACCAAAAGAAATCCAAAGGGTACAAGTTTTACTGTCCAAAACATAGTTCTAGAATTGTTGAAAAAACCGATGCCAAATTTTTAGAGAATGGTGATGTTAGTAGGAGTGTTAAAATCAAGTTATGGATATTAATGAAATAAGGGTTTCCATTACCCATAAATGTTCTTAAACCCACAACCATAACAAATGTTGTTCCTGCTTTGGAAGATTGAATAATCAAGAAAAACATTTGGATAATGAAGAAGAACCTAACTTACCACTAGCTCATACATCTGAACTAGATGGTATAGTTTAAATAAACCTGTGAGGGAAGGTTGGCTATTTCTAATGACTGTGTGGTTTGTTTGCAACAATCAGATTTCGATTGTGGCATTGATAATGATCTTGTTTCGTTTTCACAAGCCACAGATAGTGATAAGTTTGAAAGATGGATTGATGCTATAAAAGAAGAGTTGAAATCAATGGCTCAAAACAATATCTAGGATCTTATGGATTTGCCAAAAGGTTCTAAACAAGTTGGCTATAAATAGGTCTTTAAGATCAAATGTGACTCGAATGACAATGTTGAAATACATAAACCTAGGCTTTTTGCGAAAAGTTATTGTTTGATCCCTTTTCCGAATCCTAACTCTTGCTCTAATACCACAACTGTTGGGTCCCGCTTGATTCTAGAACCCAAACCTTGCAAAATCATGATACTGCGCGTATTATCCTATAAGATTATTCCTATGAACCCTTATTAGGCATCATCCCACAAGGGTGGTGTGCCTATGACAATCAAACATCAAAACAAACTTATTACTTCGACTCAATCATATTACGAGGAAGTTAATACGATCATACACAACCGAAATTGCTTCCATTTATCATTTCATTACTAAAGCAAAAGAGTTTGAAAAACTTTATTTACATATCAAAAGTCGTACCATTGTCTTATTACCAAATACAAAATAGAAAATTTGAAGAAATTCCCTTAGGCTCTTGATCACTTGATCTCTTAGCTATCACTTGGAGATGGGACAAAAAGGGGATGAGCTTGACAACACGTGGGTAATAGTTTATAACGAAAAGATATGCAAAACCTTTGAAACCATTTTACTTGTCATAGAAAATTTTTCATTAAGTTCATAAAGCACTTGTTTCTAAAAATTCTCATCATGTAGTCAGAATCTCTAACTACAAAACATGAATGCATTAAACTTGTAAACATAACATAAGCACATCATAATGGTTTAGGATGTCCATAAACAGAATGTAATACAGATTTCCCATATGTGTAGCCGTGAACAGAACGTACTAACGCAATCCCACGTAATGCTTTTGCGTAGCTGTGAACTTATGAGAGTCTATGAAGGAATTTTATACCACTAGCGGGTAGGCAGGAGAAGTCTTTAGTCGAAGTGCACTTGACAATAGAATGGACCAAACCAAACCCACGTATCATGTATTTCATATCTTGCAAGCATATTGCCCAAATTGGCACTTTTCCGAAACTTGCTTTTCATATACTTGATATATTTTGAAAACCATTCTCGAAAACATAATTTCATAAACATGTATTTTTTTCAAAGTGAAAATCTTTTTTAAAGTCTTTTCATCAATCATCAACATAATTAATGTAGCAAACATATAACAATTTCACAATTCATTTAAGAATCGATAAATGCAACACTTATGATGCAATTGAAATCGTTCAACTTTCTTGATTCAAAGAAAATATTTAGTGGCTTATTTACTCTATTATAAACATGTAACCCACCTTGATTTCCTTGCTTATAGACTTGCTCAAAAATGTCTCTTCTCTTGTGCCTCTTACCTCTCTTGATCCATTTATACAATAACAAAAAAAATCCTACTTAATAGGGTTTTCAATTGAAAATCCCTCAAAGCACAATCACAAAAATTAGTTTTAGCATACTTAAACCCAAGCATTTTCTAAACTCCATGAACTAAAATCCTTCCAAAAATCTAAAAGTTTTTTAAAATATTCTTACCTTCATTCTTCACCAAATGAAGGGATCCTTAGCTCAAAGGGAAGCTCTGATCTTCCTCTACTTGTTTCTCTTCTTGAACAACCTCAAAATCTCTCTTGAAGACTAACACAAATGAAACCGTAGATTGTTTTCTCTTCTTTCTCTCCTTCTCTTCTTCTCTTCATATTTCTCTCTCTTCTTCATGACACTTTCTTTTTCCCTTCAATTTTCGTTCTTCTCTCTTCTTAAAAGGCAAAACAACACTTCTTCTTCCAATTATGCCCTTAATGATCGAGAAATGTCTCATTTTCCCTTCCATTTATGCCTTATGCCTTTTATGCTTAAATGTCTTGCCAAAAGTACCCTTGAACATTCTAACATAACAATTTCTTCTAGAAAAATGTTTCCCATTGTCTTAAGTTTCTAATGACACCAAAATCATTCAATTTGGTTCAGAAATTCAAAAGTTGTATCCCAAATATTTTCGGACTGTTCTTATTCTAAAATAATATACTATACCCAACTTCCATCCAGAATTTGGAAGTCTTAGGGACAGAATTAGATTTCAATTTCTTCCTATTGTTTGTAGCACCAAGTCTCTAGTTTATCTTGAAACAAAAATCATCTTATTCGGAGCTATACCGATGAAGACATCATCAAAATACCAAAGTACCTTTAGTAAAATATCCCATTCATACTCTCCCAACCGATACCCTTACTTTGATTAAATCCATCCTTTTTGAATTCCCACCAAATGCTATCAAATTCTATAGGGGGACAGAAAAATGTGTTAGAAACTATTGGTTCAAGAATCACTTCATTTGGAGGTAGGAGAACAAAGTTATGACCAGAAAGAATCAAACAAGGTTTTATCCTTAATCATACCGAACCTGTTTCGGAACAAAAGGCATAACTCTCTCTACAGATGTCAGGTTAAGATCATCTTAGGACGGTTTCAAAGAGGAATTTAAGATATACAACTTTTAAGAAGACTTGAGGACAGATTCTATCATCTAAAAGATCAAAATGGAGCAAATGATAGGATCAGACTAAACTAAACAAAGAAGCAGATGAATGGGAAAAAGCAGATGAATTGGGAAAATTGCTATAACTTTCCCTAAAGATATTATATTGAGGTTTTCCTTAGATGGTTTGAAAGAGAACTTCAATATCTACAACTTTCATGAAGACCTAAAAGACAGAGTCTATCGTCTGAAGGGTTAAATATGGAGCAGGCGATAGGTACAGACAAAACCAAATGAAAAAGCCGACGAATGGGAAAAAGTAGATGAATCAGGAAATTTGCTATAACTTTTCCTACAGATATTAAATTAGGGTGTTCTTTAGATGGATCAAAAGAAGACTTCAAGATATACAACTTTTATGAAAACATTGAAGATAGATTATATCATCTGAAGGGTCAAAAATGGAGCAGACGATAGTATACTGAAGGTCAAACATAGAAGAAGCAGAAGGTCAAACATAGACGATATGACGTCATCATAGACGATATGAGGTCATCACAGACGATACATTTTACAGACAATATGATGTCATCACAGACGATATGACGTCATCACAGACGATATGACGTCATCACATACGATACATTTTACAGACAATATGATGTCATAACATACGATACATTTTACAGACGATATGATGTTATCACAGATGACACTATCTATACTCCTGAACATCTCCACTTATAAAGACCATAACTTTTAACTACAATGTCCATAATTCTCATGCTATATACTGTTGGAAAGATAAAAGAAATGTTACAACTTTCTAGAAGACAACTTTCTCTAATTTAGCCAAGATCAATCCAAAAGTTCCCTCGAATTCAGAACACAAATTTTACATTCATCTACCAATGTACTGCACCTAGTTCTCAAATTCATGACAAATTTTGAGATTCTTAAAGATAAAATTTAAATTCAATGTCTTCATAAAAAATGGATCCATATATTTCTAATTTAATCCAAATTAAGAATCATCTTGTTTAGATAACTAAAGAAAAAGTTGTGGCTAAAAGACTGAAGTATACTCCGTGAACATTTTCCAGATCAACTACCCCTTTTGTTTCATAATCTTTCCTTAACACACTCATACCAAGATCACCTTTTCTACTTCATTTACTCCTTATTCTCAACTCCGTTTTTCAATTCAATACAATCCATAAAAATTGTAATCAATGATTAATCACGAACACCAATAACAAAACATATACATATGTACATATTCTTCATCAACTTACTACACATATTCGGCTTCATTTTTACTTTCATTTTAATTCTAACTTTTACCTTAATTCTTCCCATTTCAAAATCTCTTATCCAATAAAAACACCAAAGCAAAACATGAATCTATCTACATTTCTCATTCACTACTTTACACTTGTCTATCATTTCTTGGTTCAAAAATTTTCATTCATTTGTTCTTTACTCATGACTAATCGCCAAAATTTCTCATTTAATAGTTCTAATCTTCTAAGAAAAGTTTGGGGTCCAACAGTTATGCTCAAAGAGATGGCATTGATTATAAAGAGACTTTTTCACCTGTCTCAAAGAAAGATTCATTGAGAATAATTTTAGAATTAGTGGCTAAATTTGATTTAGAGCTATATTAGATGGATGTGAAAACTGCCTTTTCTGAATGGGGATCTTAGGGAGGAAGTTTATATGGATCAACCTGAAGGTTTTTTCATTGAAGGAAATGAAAGTATGGTGTGTAGATTGAAGAAGTCAACATATAGACTTAAACAAGCTTCTAAACAATGGTATATTAATTTTAATACTACCATTATTTATTTCAATTTTGAGACAATCACTGATGATTAGTGTATTTACTGAAACATCAATGAGATTAAGTTTATATTTCTAGTTCAAAATGTTGATAACATTTTTGCTTACTACTAATGACTTGGATTCGTTGCATAAGACTAAACAATTTCTTTCTAAGAATTTTGATATGAAAGATACAGGAGAGACATCCTATGTGATTAGAATTTCAATACTCCCGTAAGAAAACAAAAGGTTTATTAGGATTGTCTCAGAAAGCTTATATTCAGAAAATTATTGAAAAATTTAACATTAGCAAGTGCTCAACAAGTGTAGTCCCTATTTAAAAGGGAAATAAATTTATTCTTATGCAATCTCCAGAAATGATGTGGAACGTAAGAAAATAGAAGCAATTCCATATGCTTATGTTGTGGGCATTTTGATGTACCTACAAACTTGTACTAGACTCGACATCAGTTTTGTAATGAGGAAGCTGGGTAGATATCAAAATAATCTTGGTATTGATCATTGGAAAGCTGCAAAGGCAGAGTTAAGATATCTTCATGGAACAAAGGATTACATACTGATTTGTAAGAGGTTTGATTATTTAGAAGTGATTAGTTATTCGTATTCAAATTTTGCTAGATGTGTTGATAGTAGAAAGTCAACATTTGGCTATTTGTTCCTATTAGCTAAAGGAGCAATCTCATGGAAGAGTGCCAAACAGTTTATCATGTTTTCATCCACTACGGAAGTAGAATTTGTATTTTGTTATAAGGCTACAATTTTTGCATTATGGCTGTAGAACTTTATTTTAAGGCTTAAGGTTGTCGACCCACTAAGCAAGCTGCTGAAAATTTATTGTAATAATTTTGTAGCAAATTTCTTTTCTAAAAATGACAAATACTCTAGAGGCGCAAAACACATAGAATTAAAGCACTTTTTGTCAAAGAGGAAATTCAAAAATAAAGAGTGCGTATAGAACATATTAGGATGGATCTCATAGTTGTGGATCCTCTAATTAAGAGTTTACAACCAAAGACATGCAATGAACATATGCTTAGGATGGGTCTTGGTTGTATTGATAATTAATAATAATGTTTGATGATGATGTTTTAACACTCTTGAGTTTAATAACAATATGTTTCTGAATTTTATATTTCTTATTTCTTATGTTTATGTATATATAATTGTTTGAATAAGAAATTTGTATGTAACAAGTATATGGATTGTATGTTGTTATTTATAACTTATGAATCTAAACATAATAAGGTCAAAGGAAGGGAGTATACAGCTATACTATATATGACTGTCATAACCCATATTGTGTGATTTGTTATGATGAGGTACTTATGATGTTAACAGTTTATAAGATTTAATTTTTGCTAGCCTTATGTTATACCATTAAATGCAATGATGAAACATCCAACCAAGTAGAAGAATGTAAGAAATATGACTTGATATTATAGCTCATATTTTCTGTAGGCTCATATTAAACTTAGTTTAGGGTTTCTCTTTGTTTAACAGTATATTAAAACTTGATCGTTAATTTAGTACTTCGTGAACGTACAAGATTTAATTTCATCAAAGAAGTGTATATAAACTAAGTCTCTCTACTTTAATCAGGTACAGAAAAAACAAATACAGAAAGAACGTATTTGACTATCTATCAAGCTATCTATTACATAAAGAATGTTAAGAAAAAGAAATTAGTTCGTGATTGTTGAAAGTTTTTTGTTTACATCATGACAACTTCTGCTCAAAGTAAGTGATTTATTTATTTCATCTATTTGGTTATTATTATATTCAAGATCTTAATAGGCACGAATGATTTACGTATGATTCATGATTTATGTATGATTTATGTCTTTGATGTTTGAATATTAAAGTATAAAAACTTACATCTTTTAATCTTCTAGTTTTTTAATTTTTTTTAATTTCTTATTATCTAATTTTAATGTAAGTATTAAAGCGTTAATGCTGAAATTATCTTTGATGTTCTTTGCAAGAGCTCGTCAACTAATTGCTTTTGACGAAACTTTCTAATACGAAAATATTTGAATCAAGCAGAAAGAAGCAATTACTTAGGAAAGCCTGATCGATATGAACCTTTGTTTATATTGTCGTTCATCGGTCTTTATTCTTCTTCATCTCTAATCACCAGGGCTTTAGAGTAGAATCGGAACACTTTGCTCGTTTCTGAAGAAATTGGAAGGATCAATTGTAGTTTTAACCTTTACCAACCTGTAGAAGTTATTGCCAAAATATTTTTCCCCCCATATACTTGCCTCGGCATAAGTTGTGCTAAAAGTTGGATCGTTTACTCCAATATCAAGATCCCGGTAGTTTATATATGCTGATCGAGGGTTGCTTGAAACATATGGCGTCATGTAACGATAAAGACTCCTGATCCAGTTGATGTGTCTCTGAGCCACAACATCGTTATCTTCGTTCCAACTTGTAAAGTATCCGATTTGGTATAAAATTCCACCTCGATGTGAATATGGGATACTGGACTCTGGAATTTGATTCATTCTTCCTCCGTAAGGTACCAAATACAGAAACCCTATCTCGACTTGGTAGAACCGTTTCCACATTCTCTCTATTGCAGCTTCAGGAATGGGTTCCTTGACATAGTCGGATTTTGCCTTTGATGTTCCTTTAAGTAGGGTACGAGTAAGCAGAAGTTCCAGTGTCGAATTGAGTGGAAAATCGGAGAAGAAAAGGTTAGACTCGGCCCATGTCATTTCCGCACAATCTTCTCTAACCAAACCAAGCTCGGGAAATCTCTTTTGCATCAGTGGAAGAAGCTTGTCTACTCTTCCTAAAAAATTTCCATAGAAAGTAATGCTTGCTGCTGTGCTTCCCACTTGACTAGAATTAGTTTTTCCCATCACACCTAATACGTAAAGATCTTCAGGAGCCTCATTAGCTACTGTCTGCCAGAGATAGACAAGCTTGGTTGCATTCTGTTGCAAGGATCTTCGGACCTTGAATACCGTCACTTTAGAAGGAACGGAGACCATACTAACCCTCCAAGAGACAACCACACCGTAAGTATTTCCTCCACCACCTCTGATGGCCCAAAACACATCTTCCCCCATTGAGGCTCTGTCGAGGAGTCTTCCATTAACATCAACTATGCATGCATCAATTATATGATCAGCACCAATGCCATACTTCCTAATAAGATTGCCGTACCCTCCGCCACTGAGGTGTCCGCCAATTCCCACACTTGCGCAAATTCCGGCAGGGAAGGCAAGACCTGGGTTTGTCTTGACGAGTTCATAATAGAAGGAGCCAAGAGTTGCTCCAGCTTGTACCCATGCACTGTTAGTTGCTACGTCAACCTCAATCTTGGTCATATTAATCATGTCAAGGAGGACGAATGGGAGAGCAGAAACATAAGAAAGCCCTTCATAGTCATGGCCTCCACTTCGAATCCTGAGATCCAGTCCATGCCAGCGGGAGCAAACAACGACGGCCTGAATGTGGGAGACATCTGTTGGTGTGATAATGACAAGAGGTTTGGGAGTGGAAGTGGTATTAAACCTCAGGTCTTGAATAGTGTACTCCAACACAGATGAATAAGAAGCATCTTTTGGAGTATGGACGTAACTGGAAATGGGGTTGGGACTACGGAAATTTTTGAATACGCATTGAAGGAAATCATATTGAGGGTCAGCCGAAATGATCATCAATGGGAAGGAAAATAGAACAATAAAATATGGCAGCATCGAATAACAACGAAGAAAATCCATCTGTTTAAGTGTTTAGTGGTTCTGATGGGTTTTGCTGGGAAGCGCATATATCCTCACTATTAATAGGAAGTAGGAAGTGGAGGCAACGATCGCCGGAGCCGTGCACGTGAAAGAGTTTCGGGAGTTGAGTGGCGTCTCCACTACTGGTAGTTGGTTCGTCAACAAAGGGGGCTATTGTGAAGCAAAACAAAAGGGAGCATATGCATAAGTTTCTTCACATCTAAGTCTATCCAACAATAAAAGAAGCCTACGCAGGATTGTTGGCTGTAGCTTACTATTCATCGCCATCATCATTAACGCATATTAGAAGTTCCGTTAAGGCGCGAGATTCGGAAAGATTTGATAGTATGAAACTTCATTCCTACTTAATAAATAAGTTATTTTCGATATAACCAGATGTAGCTTACTGATATAATCATAATTTACGACTTAACGGAAAATTAGTTTGGGTTTTGTGTTCCTAAGTGACAAAATACCTGCTTTTAGTATACTCGAGTTTCTATTTTCTCTTTTGTCTATTTTATCTTCTGTCTAGCTCAGTGAAATTACAGAAAATCTACATTGCTTACCTGATAAACTTTGTGATTTTGATTCTTACAATAATCCTTAATCATCATTTAGTCTTTGGAAAAAGGACTTTACGTGAATCTTAGATATTCAGAACTGAAGTGAAAAGATTTATAATTCATTCTAATACTTTATACATTTAATTTTATAATTTTTAAGATTTAATATTTACCTATGTGAACTTAATTTTATTGAGACCATTAATTTGTAAGATTTGAATTAAGCACATAGATGAATAGTGATTCTTGAGAAAATAGATTGCATTAGAAAAGTATTTTTAAGTTCGCCTTCATCCTTATATAATCTCTACTCACCTAACAATAAAAAAAAATCTTAAGCTCTTGAGCAATCTTAATTATATTAATGTTCAAAAAATCTTAATTATATTGTTGTTATGTAAATGTTTTGGCATATATATGCTCACATTAATATAAGATTGATGTTATAAACATCTTTTTACTTTAATATAGAGTAATTTTATATTTGAATGTTCGCATATGATTGTGTGGGTTAGGGATTAACCCTATTCTATCATTGTCTATCTTATCAATTCTACTAATTTTATTTTCTTGATAAATATATATTTACGTTCTATTGACTATTTGTAAATATATGTGTAATAAATTATTTAGTAGTAGTTGGAATGTACTGCCTCCAATTTCCAAACCATTGATTGTTAAATAATCAGTAGCATGGATGAATATAAATTTTTGATATATGATGCAAGATGCAAGACATTCAATATTTACATTTGATTAGATAACAATTTATTGTTGCTATCGACTGCACCAAAATCGAGAAAGAAGGCAGTTGACTCCACAAAGTCAGAAATAGTAGGAAGAGGGGGAAAAAAAAAACAAAAGGAGGCCAGCTGTATAAATAAGTATTCCTATATCAGTTTTCTAATATCTCATAAATCTCTTCTTCTATTAAATCCCTACAAAAGCTTAGAGACTGTTTTTTTCTATTTAGTAAGAGAGTTAGTATTTCTCTTTGTAAAATAAAGAGAAGTTGTACTTCTAAATTTCATAGTGAAATTATTCTATCCTTGCACATAATATTTATCCTAATTTAGGAGTTTTTCAAGTAAAATCTATCTGTTTATTACTATTCCTTCAGTTTTATTTAGCTGTGAACTTGCTCTAAACTAGTCGATTTTTACAACATTTATTAATCCAAGTTTTTAATACAATATGAAACATTATTATTGGAGTTTAAAATTTTACAATCTCTTGAATGAAAATTCAACGCGAAATTACAGATTAATTTCATAATTAATCAACACAATTAATTAACCATAAGATTGCAACATACTAGATTCAATAATTAGATGGATAAATACCTGGAAATTGAGAAACAATTGAATCTATCGTTGTTTTCTATGAAGTGGAGTGACAGAGATGCAGAGAATTAACTACTGCTATTCCAAACCCTAATCAGCAAAAGCACATACAGTTCTCAATAGGGCAACTGTATTTAAAGTCGACTAGCAATAGGGCCTCCTGTGCACTGCAAAACATGGGTCAAGCCTACCCATCATAGTAAGCCTATGAAAACAGGCGCAGTGACACATTGAAGAGATAATTATCAAGCCCAATTATCTTGACATCAAATTAATATGGGGTTTGTACAAAATTATGTTTATTATACTAGTCCACAAAATAATAACAAAATTCTATCATTCTCCCACTTAGACAGCATAACTAACATCAATGAACAATAGAACAAATCCTTAGATTAATATAATAATATGCGGCCACAATAAGATGTCAAAGTAGAGCCAACTATCTCTTAATCATAAGTCCAAAATGAGGTTCCAAGTACCTCAACAGTATAGAAATCAAACCCGATAGGAGTATTGATAACATATATGCAAGATACTCATACCTCAATGACCTAACAAAATGTGTCATAAGGAAATGCACACAAAATGGTAATTCGTTTGTGCAATTCCAAACAAAATGGCCTAAGCATCCACTTAAGATGCCAACTGAGATTTAACAAAATATCTCAGAACAACAAGATGAGACTGGGTACAAAATGTCTCCAACAAAATGCCATATATATACAAACATTTAAACATATATGCGCAGTATATCAATAAAGTATATGGCAATAGCAACAATAGCAACAATTATAAGCAAAAGTCTTTAGATTGAATAACAAAATAGTCAAACACAATGTTGCTATCAAAATAACATAAAAGACAGACTCCCACTAATCTAAGGCATCAAAAGATCTAAATAGACCCATACAGGTTATATGATTCACAAAAGCCTTAACAGTCTTGCATTTGGTTAGAGGATCTGCCACCATAAGATCGGAAAGAATATGCTATATACGGATCTGAAAATCCTTAACTTTCTCTCTAACAAACATATACTTTGTATCAAAATGCTTCGAACGCTTGAAGTTCTTCCATATTTGAGAGAAGCCCACCACAACAGAGTTATCACAATATATGGTTAAAGGTCTGGAAACACTCTCTATAAGATAAAGCTCAGAAATGAAATTCCTCAACCATATTGCCTGTCGGGTAGCTTCATAACAAGCCACATACTATGCCTCCATAGTTGAAGTTACTGTAAGTGTTTGTTTAACACATTTCCAAGATACAGCTCCTCCAGTAAGCATACAGATATATCCTGATGTGGATTTGTGATCATCAAGGCAGCCACCATAATCAGAACCAGAATAACCTATCACCTCAAGGTGATCAGACATTCTGTAAGTGAGCATGTAATCTTTAGTACCTTGTAGATACCTCAAAACTCGTTTCACAGCTTGCCAATGACTCACACTAGGGTTGCTCAAGTATCTCCTAAGTACACCAACAACAAAAGCAATATTAGGACATGTACAAACTTAAGCATACAGACTGCCAACAGCAGAAGCATATGAGACCTTTTCCATCTCTGACTTATCTTTATCATTTTGAGGACACTAGCTATTTAAGAGTTTGTCACCCTTTTGAATGGGTGCATTGCAAGGATTACAAGTCTTTATGTTGAATATATTCAAAATCCTTTCAATATATCTTCTTTGAGACAAACCAAGAACACCGCGAGATCTATCACGATGAATTTCAATGCCCAGAACAAAAGAAGTATCACCAAGATCTTTCATATCAAAATGAGCTGTCAACATTTGATTAGTCTAAGAAAGAAAACCCATATCACTACTAGCTAAAAGAATGTCATCAATATATAAGACAAGAATAATGAATTTTGTCCCACTATTCTTCAAGTAAATGCATTGATCAATAACATTTTCCTTGAAGTCAAGAGAGCAAACAATTTGATCGAACTTCAAATACCATTGTCTGAAGGCTTGTTTCAGCCCATAAATAGATTTTCTCAATTTGCATACCATATGTTCCTTAACTTTCTCAACAAAACTAGCAGACTGAATCATGAACACATCTTCATATAAGTCACCATTTAGGAAAGCAGTTTTCACATCCATTTAATGGAGCTTCAAATCAAAATAAGCAACTAAAGTCATCACAATACGTAATGAATCTTTATTAGAGATCAGGGAAAAAGTCTCTTTATAGTCTATACCTTCCCTCTGGTTATATCCCTTCGTAACAAGTTTGGCTTTATACCTTTCTATCTTATCTATAACATCACGTTTAGTCTTAAAGACCCCTTTCCACCCAATAGCCTTACAACCACTAGGTAATTCCACCAAATCCCAAACGCCATTCATACTCATAGAAGCCAGCTCATCTTATATGGCTACCAACCATTGTGAACTACGAGAACAAGAAATGGCATCCTGAAAAGAAATAGGATCTGAGTCTTCAACTAAATTGAAT
>JAOTAX010000007.1:1646040-1663869 GCA_025629825.1 Erythroxylum guanchezii
CCGAGATCGGGTTTCAACACATCCAATTAACAACAACAACCAATCACGTTCATAACTGTAAGCCCATAAACCATGCAACCAACAAAATAGAACACAGCTAAAGACACGCGCACCAAAGAGGAATTAAACAAAAAAATCCTTCAACAAATAGTCTGAAAAACGGAAGGAGGTTAATTATTTCACAAACTTTCTGTTGGTACCAACAAAATTAAAACAAAAACAAAAACAAAAACGAAATATCAAATAACACCAAAAATTTGGTAACGCAGTTCAGCACACCTTGCCTACGTTTACGGGGCCCTCACCCAATTTAATAACTTTCACTAAAGTACAATAGATTTATCCAAAGCTTTACTGAGCCAACACCACTTAACCCTTGACACTGTCCCTCAACCTCACTTCCCGTGAAAGAATTTCACACCCAATAGTACGACCGCCTCATACTAACCTCAACAGAGGATTTTCTCAATCAACTCAATAGTACGACTGCCTCTTGCTAATCTCAACAAAGGATTTTCTCAATAGTAGTTGATAATAAAGATAAGAAATAAACAACTTAAGTGATCAATCAACTAAGAACAAAATAATAATACACTTAAGAAAAAGAAAACAACTTTTCAAAAGGTTAAGCTCTACTGAAATAGATCTGGAAGTTGTCGCAACACCAATAGGCTGACTCACATAAACACTAACACGAAGTATACGTAGCCCATAAAGAAATCAATTAATAATTGCTGAGCCAATGAAGAATGATGCAAATCGCGTACAATCCCATAACCCTGAATCTGCAAAATTAGAAACTACACCACGGGGTATTTCAATCACTGCACATGCACAATCTCGAATCAACAAGTCTGGAAAAATCAACACCTTAACCCACGGTATATTGCAATCCCCGAAGTTATGTACAATACACACCCACTTTGTTGTGCTATCATTCCATAATACTCACATTCACCATATTAAATTTAACACCCACTGCACTTTTATTGCAAGACTCCAAAAACAATAGATTAATCACCACATAAGCTACCACACAGTGATATGAAGACCAGAACACACAAAACAAACGTAAGCTTCTTTTGCATATATAAACTCACTGCACACTTAATATTTAAAACCCATGCTGAGGCCACCTATTCCATTGATAAATACATCCACTCACTCCACAAAGTAGGCTGCATTTTTTAGTGTTTAATTAATGCCCATTAAAGAACTCACTCCACACCCACATGTGTATTCAACTCTACTTCATAGACATCTCATATTGCAGTCGTATGTGCTTATTTATTAACCATCACACTTCAGACACACAAACACTCCAGGAGATGGACTTATACCTTATCTTGAAGATGTGCACATGTCCCCACACAATCACCTTTATCTTATCTCCCAAAAATCTAGCAATATACATCTTAAACACCAACTGATATACCACAAGTTTGTTAGAAAGCAGACTTCTATTTTGTATAAGATTTTTCACATCTTTTTAAATCCTACTACAATTAATATCTTATATGTCCAATTAAGAAATAATAACAGAACTAATTATTTAGATATATATAACATATAACTTAACAATCTCTCCCTTTTTGGCATTGTTTGTCACGAATATGAAACTCCCCCTAAATAGCATAATTGGCCATATAAATCAAATGCATAATCCATATGACAAATACTCCTCCTTAATCAACATCAAGTTCTAAAGAATATCAAGTTATTCAATCATCCAAATTACTCCTCTTGGGACAAAAGATACCCAAAAGTAAGACAAATAGTCAAATATATACCTTAAAATCTCCCCTTGAATGGAATATTCACTATAAACAATCTGATGTCTCCCCTCAAGAGAGATCCATACTGATGCGAGAGCTGAAGTGTCTTCGGTAGAGCCAAGAAGAAGTCACAAAACAAACTACTAAAAAGATGAGACGACAATAGCAACATAAAACTAAAGAATTAAAAAAACAAATCTTTTCTTTCCTTTTTCGTTTTTTTTTGTGTTTGAACCAAAAAAATAATTTAAAAATGTAAATCACACTGTCCCTGTGCCCCTCGAAGAATCTCAAACCTTGTATTTTTCTTTGGCGCAAATGAAGATGTATAGTATAAGTAGCCTATAAGTTCTTGATAATTAACCTTTTTTTCTTTCTCTTGTTTTTCTTCTTTCGCTCACATCTCCAATAACATTTTCTTTTGGATGATTTCTTCGGATTTGAGATGAAGAACCTCTGTTCAAATCAGCTTCCATTGTTTTGGTTGATTCATCATCCAAAGTAACTGAAAGTTCTTCAATTTGTGCAGTTACTTCCTCAGCAGTAACTAATTGCAAATCAGTTTCTGCAGTTACTTCCTCAGCAGTAACTAACTGCAAATCTAGACATTTTCTTGTTCTTCCTTCACTACATTTTTGTACTTGTATTTGACCCTTTCTAATCCAAGCTTGCTTCAATACCATGGGATGCCACTGAAAATTTAAAGGAGAGTGTCTAGATTTTCTGTTTGACCTCTTTGAAACATAATTTGTAACATCTTATAGCATCTTGGTCTTATGTGCCCGATAACTCCACAAAAGTGACATGTGGATATAAATCTTTGACTCTTTTTCGATGCTTCTACCTTTTAGGCTGATCTGGACATTTCAAACTTTTCTTCATTCACTTTCGAACACTCATCTTTATAATCTATGCCCTTGAAATTCCCTTTAACCTTACTAGTATCTATCAATTTATCTAGTTTTTTCGCGCCTGCATTCAACATCCTCAATCCCTTTTCAGTACTTACCAATTTCATTCTAGCTTCACCAAGCTCATCCGACGTCAACATCAGCTTCTTTTCTAACTCTTGTATGGTGTTCTTCATGGAAAGATTCTCTTCCTCCAATCTTTCATTCTTTCTATACGTTTTCACCCATTTTTCATATATAGCTTTGTAATCCTTGTAAATATTCCCTTTTTTATCATCTAGGCCACTTCCATCGCTATCATAATCTGATATTGGATCTTGAGCTGGATTGTTTTCGAAATTTTCCGATTTTCCCTCTTTTCGACCTTCAGTTACTTCCTTCTCAGTTACTATTAAGCAAGTAACTAGATTTTTGCTATGTACGGCAACCAACGCAGCACCATTAGCTATTTCTTCTTCGTTACCATATTCACTCTTGGTGCTTGTGAAGGACTTTCCCTTTTTCTTCTTCACGGTATTGACACATTCGGATTGAATATGTCCGAAACCTTGACATTCATGACTTGCCTTCCGTTCACCCTTTTGTGTCTTGACTTGTTGTCTTGAATTAGTACTCGATGAACTTCTGCCATATTATCTAAAATCGGACCTGTCCTTCTACATTCTTTTCAGATATTTACCAAAATTTCATGTGAGTAGTACTAAGTCTTTGTTTTCACCTGATTCGTCTTCCACATCATTCACACTTTTTCCAGTTTTCACCTGCAATGCCTCCCTTGTAGCCATGTTCATGAAACTAGGATCTACACCAACTTGCTACTAAGTTTTGAATTTGTGACCTTTCTCTGATACCAATTGAAAAACCGAAGGAGGTTGATTATTTCCCAAACTTTAGGTAAACTTCTTTGGCACCAACAAAATAAAAAAAAAAACAAAAACGAAATAACAAATAACACTAAAAATTTGGTAACGCAGTTCGGCACACCTTACCTATGGTTGCGGGGCCCTCACCCAGTTTAATAACTTACACTGAAGTACAATAGATTTACCGAAGGCTTTACTGAGCCAACACTACTTAACCCTTGACACTATCCCTTAACCTCACTTCCCGTGAAAGAATTTCACACCTAATAATATGACCGCCTCATACTAACCTCAACAGAGGATTTTCTCAATCAACCCAATAGTAGGACCGTCTCGTGCTAACCTCAACAGAGGATTTTCTCAATAGTATTTGATAATAAAGATAAGAAATAAACAACTCAAGTGATCAATCAAATAAGAACAAAATAATAATACACTTGAGAAAAAGAAAACAACTTTTCAAAAGGTTAAGCTCCACTAAAATAGATCTTGAAGTCGTTGCAACACCAATAGGCTGACTTACATAAACACTAACACAAAGTATACATAGCCTATAAAGAAATCAATTAATAATTGTTAAGCCAATGAAGAATGAAGCAAATCACGCACAATCCCAGAACATTTAATATAGAAAATTAGAAACTACACCACGGGGTATTTCAATCACAGCACATGCACAACCTCAAATCAACAAGTCTGGAAAAATCAACACCTTAACCCACAGTAAACTGCAATCTCCGAAGTCATGTACAATACACACCCACTTTGTTGTGCTATCACCACATATGCTACCCCACAGTGATATGAAGACTAGAACACACAAAACAAACGTGAGCTTCTTCTTTTTCATATATAAACTCACTGCACATTTAATATTTAAAACCCATGCTAAGGCCACCTATGCCATTGATAAATACATCCACTTACTCCACAAAGTAGGCTGCGTTTTTCAGTATTTAATTAATGCCCATTAAAGAACTCATTCCACACCTACACGTATATTCAGCTCTACTTCATAGACATCTCATATTGCAACCGTATGTGTTTATTTATTAACCATCACACTTCACGCACACACACCCTCCAGGAGATGGACTTCTACCTTATCTTGAAGATGTGCATATATCCCCACACAATCACCTTTATCTTATCTCCCAAAAATCCAACAATATACATCTTAAACACCAACTGATATACCACAAGTTTGTTAGAGAGTAGACTTTTGTTTTGTATAGGATTCTTCCATATCTTTTTAAATCCTACTATAATTAATATCTTATATGTCCAATTAATAAATAATGCCAAAACTAATTATTTTGATATATATATAACATATATACTAACAATCTCCCCCTTTTTGCCATTGTTTGTCATAAATATGAAACTCCCCCTAAATAGCATAATTGGCCATATAAATCAAATGCACAATCCATATGACAAATACTCCTCCTTAATCAACATCAAGTTCTAAAGAATATCAAGTTATCCAATCATCCAAATTTCTTCCCCTTGGAACAAAAGATGCCCAAAATTAAGACAAATAGTCAAATATACACCTTAAAATCTCCCCTTGAATGGAACATTCACCATAAAAAATCTGATGTCTCCCCTCGAGAGAGATCCATACTGATGCGAGAGCTGAAGAGTCTTCGGTAGAGCCAAGAAGAAGTCACGAAACAAACTACTAAAAAGATGAGACGACAATAGCAACATAAAACTAAAGAACTAAAAAAAACAAATCTTTTCTTTTCTTTTTTGTTTTTTTGTTTTTTAACCAAAAAAATTTCAAAAATGTAAAGCACACTGTCCCTATGCCCCTGGAAGAATCTCAAACCTTGTGTTTTTCTTTGGCTCAAATGAAGATGTATAGTACAAGTAGCCTGTAAGTTCTTGGTAATCAACCCTTTTTCTTTCTCTTGTTTTTCTTCTTTCTCTCACATCTCCAATAACATTTTCTGCTGGATGATTTCTTCGGATTTGAGATAAAGAACCTCTGTTCAAATCAGCTTCCATTGTTTTGGTTGATTCATCATCCGAAGTAACTGAAAATTCTTCAGTTCGTACAGTTACTTCGTCAACAGTAACTAACTGCAAATCAGTTTCTGTAGTTACTTCCTCAGCAGTAACTAACTGCAAATCGGGGCATTTTCCTATTTTTCCTTCACTACGTTTTTGTACTTGTATTTAAACCTTTCTAATCCAAGCTTGCTTCGATACCATAGGATGCCACTGCAAATTTAATGGAGAGTGTCTAGATTTTCGGTCTTGACCTCTTTGAAGCATAATTTGTAACATCTTATAGCATCTTGGCCTTATGTGCTCGATAACTCCACAAAAGTGACATGTGGATATAAATCTTCAACTCTTTTTTATGCTTCTACCTTTTGGGTTGATCTGGACATTTCAAACTTTTCTTTATTCACTTTCGAACACTCTCCTTTATAGCCTATGCCCTCGAAATTCCCTTTAACCTTACCAGTTTCTATCAACTTATCTAGTTTTTCCTTGCCTCCATTCAACATCCTCAATCCCTTTCAATACTGACCAATTTCATTCTAGCTTCACCAAGCTCATCCGATGTCAGCATCAGCTTCTTTTTTTAACTCTTGTATGGTGTTCTTCATAGAAAGATTCTCTTCCTTCAATCGTTTATTCTTTCTACACGTTTTCACCCATTTTTCATATATAGCTTTGTAATCCTCGTAAATATTCTCTTTTTATCATCTAGGCCACTTCCATTGCTGTCATAATTTGATATTGGATCTTGAGATGGATTGTTTTCGAAATTTTCCGATTTTCCCTCTTTTCGACCTTCAGTTACTTCCTTCTCAGTTACTGTTAAGCAAGTAACTAGATTTTTGCTATGTAAGGCAACCAACGTAGCACCATTAGCTATTTCTTCTTCGCTACCATATTCACTCTCGATGCTTGTGAAGGACTTTCCTTTTTTTCTTCACAGTATTAGCACATTCGGATTAGATATGTCCGAAACCTTGACATTCATGACTTGCCTTCCGTTCACCCTTTTGTGCCTTAACTTGTTGTCTTAAATTCTTACTCGATGAACTTCTGCCATATTGCCTAAAATCGAACCTGTCCTTCTTTATTCTTTTCAGACATTTACCAAAGTTTCGTATGAGTAATACCAAGTCTTTGTTTTCATCTGATTCGTCTTCCACATCATTCACAGTTTTTCCAGTTTTCACCTGTAGTGCCTCTCTTGTAGCCATGTTCGCGAAACTAAGATCTACACTAACTTACTACCAAGTTCTGAATTAGTGACCTTTCTCTGATACCAATTGAAAAACCGAAGGAGGTTAATTATTTCGCAAACTTTTCGTAAACTTCCTTGGCACCAACAAAATAAAAAAAACGAAATAACAAATAACACCAGAAATTTCTTAATGCAGTTCGACACACCTTGCCTACGTCTGCAGGGCCCTCACCCAGTTTAATAACTTACAATAAAGTACAATAGATTTACCCAAAGCTTTACTGAGCCAACACCACTTAACCTTTGACATTATCTCTTAACCTCACTTCCCATGAAAGAATTTCACACCCAATAGTACGACTGTCTCATACTAACCTCAACAGAGGATTTTCTTAATCAACCTAATAGTACGACCACCTCGTACTATCCTCAACAGAGGATTTTCTCAATAGTATTTAATAATAAAGATAAGAAATAAACAACTCAAGTGATCGATCAACTAAGAACAAAATAATAATACACTTGAGAAAAAGAAGACAACTTTTCGAAAGATTAAGCTCTAATGAAATAGATCTGGAAGTCGTCGTAACACTAATAGACTAACTCACATAAACACTAACACAAAGTATATGCAGCCCATAAAGAAATCAATTAATAATCACTGAGCCAATGAAGAATGATGCAAATCACGCACAATCCTAGAACGCTGAATCTGAAAAATTAGAAACTACACCATGGGGTATTTCAATCACAACACATTCACAACCTCAAATCAACAAGTCTGGAAAAATCAATACCTTAACCCGTGGTATACTGCAATCCCCAAAGTCATGCACAATACACACCCACTTTGTTGTGCTATCATTCCATAATACTCACACTCACCATATTAACTTTAACGCCCATTGCACTTTTATTGCAAGACTCCAAAAACAATAGATTAATGACCACACAAGCTACCCCACAGTGATATGAAGATCAGAACACACAAAACAAATGTGAGTTTCTTTTGCATATATAAACTCACTGCACGCTTAATATTTAAAACCCATGCTGAGACCACCTATGATATTGATAAATACATCCACTCACTTCACAAAGTAGGCTGCGTTTTTTAGTATTTAATTAATACCTATTAAAGAACTCACTCCATACCCACACGTATATTCAGCTCTACTTCATAGACATCTCATATTGCAGCCATATATGTTTATTTAGTAACCATCACACTTCATGCACAAATACCCTCCAGGAGATGGACTTCTACCTTATCTTGAAGATGTGCACATATCCCCACACAATCGCCTTTATCTTATCTCCCAAAAATCCAGCAATATACATCTTAAACACCAACTCATATACCATAAGTTTTTTAGAGAGTAGACTTCTATTTTGTATAGGATTTTTCCACATCTTTTTAAATCCTACTACAATTAATATCTTATATGTCCAATTAATAAATAATGCCAAAACTAATTATTTAGTTATATATAACATATATCCTAACACAGTCACATGATCTACAAGAGTTCTTCTCTAGATAGAGTTCTAACTCTATCCATTTCTCCAAAATAACATATTTTACTCTATCATACTTTGATTTGAATTTTAAACTCATCAACATTATCTTAGATGTCCAATTATCTAAAAATGCAAAAACCAAATAATAAGATATATACCATATATCTAAATGATCTTCCCTTTTTGGCATTGTTTGTCACAAATATGAAACTCCCCCTAAATAAAATAATTGGAGATATAATCCACTTGAGAAAATAACTCTCCCTTGATCCAACATCGAGTTCCAAAGAACATCCATCAAGTTCTCCAAGTTCCAGAAACATTCAAAGAAACAATAATGAATAATAATCCAATCATCCAAATTTCTCTCTCTTAGGACAAA
This sequence comes from Erythroxylum guanchezii, assembly GCA_025629825.1. Classification (NCBI taxonomy): domain Eukaryota; kingdom Viridiplantae; phylum Streptophyta; class Magnoliopsida; order Malpighiales; family Erythroxylaceae; genus Erythroxylum; species Erythroxylum guanchezii. The sequence continues at coordinate 1,654,707 of JAOTAX010000007.1, forward strand.
AGGATGCCAAAAAGAAAGGCTAATAGTCATGGAGATACCTTAAAATCTCCTTTGAATTGAACAGTTACAAAAAAACAATATAATGTCTCCCCTAGGGACAAAACAATGTCAAAATAAGAATGCTTTTAATGCAATCAATCCCAGCGAATAAAAATCAACAATAGGTGCATCAGAAGAATCATAAGTATACCAAAATAACAATTTACCACCAATCAAAACACAAGCCAACATATCAGTACTCTCACCAAAGCCATCCTCATATAACTGATTAAATTCATAAATCCTAAAAGTGCATTTAACGAATTATAATCAAACTTAATCAATCTTCTTCTCACATAAACCATATGAACGCATATTGCCTAAATTCATATAAACTATGATATAGAGAAATCAAGATAAAATTTGAAAAATCCAATTCATAGAATACCTGAATCTTCCTATAGGTCTCTAACCAAGCATGAACACTTTCTCGACATAACTCCGTAAATCAACATTCAGAAGCAAAACTTTCAAAACCATTAAGGAGAGCCCCATTCTCACATCAAATTTGCTATTCAACAAGTAAAGAAAAATCCAAACACACACTAATCAACTGAATCCTTAAAATACCCATAAATAAAAGCTCAAAAAGCCTAGGCAATAACTCCTTCAAACCCTTTTTTGTTTTTTTGTTAATAAACAACATCAATATACTTCAAAAATTTTAAGCGCACAGTCTCTGTACCCCTCGAAGAAATTCAAACTTGGACTTATTCCTCGTCACATTAACTTTGTCATCAGATGTCCGGTTGATCCTCCCTCATAAGCAACCAATTGGTCTTTTGTTTAAACAGTTTTTTTAACAGCAACAACTAACTGTAAATCTGGATAGTTTCTTGTTTTTCCTTCTCTCATCTTTGTGCTTGTAATTGATCCTTTCTAAGCCAAGTATGTTTCGGTAACATAGGTTACTGCTAGAAATTTAATGCAAAGTGTCTAGATTTTCAGTTTTGACTCTTTTGAAACATCATTTGTAACAACTTGTAACATTTTGGCCTTTTGTGCCTGATATCCCCACAAAAGTGACATGTAGGTACAAACTTCTGATCTTTCTTTGAGATTTCTCCTTGGACAGATATGGTTGCACCACTTTTCTTATCATTAGACTTAGAACATTCACTTTTATAGCCAATGCCTTGAAGATCCCCTTTAATCTTACCAATTTTCAACAATTGTTCTAATTTTTCTATACCTCCATTTAACATTCTTATTCCTTTTTCCATACTAACCGACTTCAATTTTGTTTCACAAAGCTCATCTCATGCATACAACAACTTCTTCTCTAGATCTTAAATGATGTTCTTCATGTAGAGGTTTTCCTTCTTTAGTTTTTCATTTGTCTTGCATGTGTTGCACCCATTTTGCATACATTAATTCATAGGCTTCTTAGATATCCTCCTTTTTGTCATATGAACCATTGTAATCACTATCATAATCTAAGATTGAGCTTTGAGCTTATTCATCTGCATTTCCCCCAAATTTTCTAATTTACTCACATTTTGTCATCGATTACTTCCTTCTTGGTTGTTGTTAAGCAAGCAGCTGGGCTTTTGCTGTATAAAGCAACCAACGCAGCACTATTCATAACTTGTTCACTGCCATATTCACTTTTGGATTCTTTCTCACTCCAAGTGCTTGTACAGGACTTCCCTTTTCTCTTTTTCAAGGTATGAGCCCATTCTGCTTGCATATGTCCGGAGCCTTGAGACTCATGACATTGAATTTTCTTCATTTGTCTTTCACCCTTTTTAGTTTTAGCTTGTTGTTTGAAGTGGCTATTTGATGAACTCCCACCGTTACGTTTAAACTTGGGTCTATCCTTCTTCACATTCTTTAACCACTTGCTGAAATTTGTTATTAATAACTCCATATCCTCATTCTCATCAAATTCATCTTTGAAGTCATTCACAACTTTACCAATCTCGACTTGCAGTGCCAATCCTTTATTCTTCTCTCGATTATCCCTCAACAAATTCATCTCAAAGTTGTTAAGAATCCCAATTACCTTATCCAAATATAGTTCATTGATATCATGGGCTTCTTCAATGGTTGGAATTTTTGGTATAAATCTCGAAAGTAACAATCTCAATGTCTTCTTAACCAGTTTTAGGTTAGAGTACTTCTTCCTTGATACGCTTGGTTTGCTATGTCACACAGTCTCTCCTGGAAGTCTCCAATGGTTTCACTCTCATCCATCTTCAACTCTTCAAATCTCATAGCCAACATCTAAAGTTTCAAAGCTATCATAGATTTTGATCCTTTATGTATATTCTGTAAAGTGTCCCATGCTTCTTTCACCAATTCACAAGCTAATATCATAGCAAAGTGACCTTTATCAATTGCACTAAAGATGGCATGCATGACTTGAGAATTTTCAAGTTCTCTCTCTTCTTCAACCCTTGTCTACTCAGATGCATCTTTAAGTACTACTTCTCCATTTTCATCATTCGTCACAGGATCTGTCTAGCCATTTAAAATTTAGTTCCATGCTTTTGTTCCTTGTACCTGAATGAATACCCTCATCTGTGATTTTCACGTAGGATAATTTGAACATCTAACAATGGTGACCTGATGATTGATACCCTTTCTCTTATAGCCATAACTGCAAAACACATATATGCACCAACTTGACGTACCAAGTTCTAATTCGATGACCCGCTCTGATACCAATTGAAAAACTATAGGTTGTAATGGTTTCATAAATTTTCAGATTTTGCTGTAGTCATTTTTAGCACAATCAAAAATCAAAAAAATTAAACAATCAAATGTGAAATAACAAATCAACACATAAATTTGTTAACGTAGTTCGACATACCTTGTCTATGTCTATGGGGCCCTCACCCAACTTAATACTTTCACTAACAATAATAGTTTTATAAAAGGCTTTACTCCGCTAACACCACTTAACCCTTGACACTATCCCTTGTCTTCACCACCCGTAAAAGTATTTCACACCCAATAACATAACCGACTCATGTTTATCTCAACAGAGGATTTTCTCAAACATTGTTTAATGATAACGAAACAACTAAACAACTCAAGTGGTTAAACAAAATTCAACATAAACAAAAACACTTGAGATTAGAAAAATAACTTCCCTAATAATTCTAGCTTCTTCAAAAAGAGATCAAAAAGTTGTTCACCAAGAAATATAAACGTTTCTTTGTCGAAACGTTGTGAATATCAAATCAACAAAATTAAAGATGACTGCTGGAATTTTTCGCACACAAACACCGCTATCGACAATCACAAAATCACCAAAACTGTTGCAAGTTTTCCACACAAAAACCACTATCGATGACAGTGAGCAGCCCACCAAAATCACACAAACACCATCGAAAGCCAGTTGCCAAAAACTCACAAATTTACCTAATTGAACCATACAAAGACAAAAACAAGAACACAGTTGCACTAAAACTTCATCAACGACAACCAACTGATGAAGATACATGACTATCAAAACACCTCAGTGCAGTACGTCACCTTCAGCCCACTCATATGAAACACCAATAAAAATAGCTGCAGATACTCTCAATATAAAATTGCAACACGCACGTTAATATCTTCACCCAATTAATTAATAGAAACTGCAGCACCAAGATGGAATTCTCATCAATATGAAATCAACACATAAGCTCTTCCATTCAATTAACACAACAACCAATCACGTTTACAGTCGTAAGTCCATAAACCATGCAGCCAACAAAACAAAACACAGCTGAATGCACACGCGCAACAAATAGGAATTATACAGAAAAATCCTTTAGTAAACAATCACATGATCTATAAGAGTTCTTCTCTAGATAGAGTTCTAACTCTATCCAAATTTCCAAGATAGCATATTTAATTATATCCCACTTTAATTTGAATTTTAAACTCATTAACATTATCTTTAGATGCCTAATTATCAAAAAATGTCAAAACCAAATAATAAGATATATACCATTTATCTTAACAGTTTATAAAACATATGGTTTTGGATGGCTTTAGAAACTTATCAAGGAATTTTTTTTTTGGTTCTTGACTGGAGTTTGAACATAGGGGAGACCGAATTAACAAGGATCACCCTACTTAACTAGCGTTGAAACTCATCATAATTAAAAAGAACAGAATTTACTTCATTGCTAAGTTAAACTTATTGAGCTTTGAATTTGGTTCTCTGTTTGTAGTTTTGAGTTTAATTTTTTTTAAGGCTTCTATTTCTCATCACAGCGAGAAAACTTTACAAAAAGAGATTCATAGATCTTCTCCATCAAAAAGACATTTATAGATCTTCTCCATAAGGAAGTTCACATCAAAATCCATTCTTGTCATTAGCGTTAGATTGCCACTTTAAGCCTATATGGTTAGACTGACTCAAAGTTTAGGTTTAAGATCTTTCAACATTCTTGTTTCATTTATGTGATTACTTATTTTTGTAACAATGACTTACAAAAGATTACTTACTAGAATTCTCTTATAGGAAAGCATCAATTAGAATATGATACATAGTAAAACAACAATTCCAGGAGGATTTCTTTTTTATGATTATGGACAGATTTTATTTCAACAATACCAGAGAAGAGATTAAGATTTTTAAAAAATTGTATACGAGTATATTGTAGAGGATCTGTAAGGCTGGTAGAAAGAGTGACTCAAAGGGCATTCAAACCTAGCAAGTAGTTGGATGTTTAAAGATAATATATGAGCATATCTACTAAGAACTTCATTTTGAAATATGACATATTGCTTTAAAGACTGAATTAATGTTGTAGGAAAAGAATAATGTCGAATTATTATCACAAGAATTATAAAGAAGTTATAGAGATTCCAACTATAAGAGTGTCAGTTCTATATATCCTAAATGCGACAACTAATACCAAGGGGAGAATGCATTGGAAGGTGACAAAAGCGAAGGAGGAGCAAAAAGGTGCAAATTCCTATACGAAACTAATTCCTGAAAAGTGCTTAAAGTGTAATTTGATGAGATGGAATAAGCAGAAGTTCACAAAAACATAAATTTAGGTAACCTTCTGTCTATTTGATCAAATTTGTGAGGAAGTTAATATATAAAAATAAGTTATGGCAATACTAACAAAAAATATATAAAATAACTACAAGTCAACCACTTAAGAGACACAATATTTTACATAAAAAACCTCTTTAAATCAAAGAGTAAAAGTTATGGAATTCAAAAGCTTAAATCAAAATTTCACTATGATCAAATAAAACCTATTTTCAACCACATATATCTCAAAAAATCATCAAAAAAGAGTGTAATAGCAAAAATTTCCCAAGGATGTCACAGGTACAGGACCCTATAAATCACAATGTACTTTCTCAAAAGGTTCGAGAGCATTATTACTAGATAGTGAAAACGACAGTTTTGAAAATTTGCCTAAGAAACAACTCTCGCATAAATGGGAGTCCTTATTTCTTGAGCTTAATGAAACTAAATTCTTAGAAACTAAACTATGCAAAGAAGAATCTTGAGGATGACTAAGCCTTTGGTTCCAGATGGTAGTAAGATTGGTAAACAGGAGGATTTGTTGATAAAAGCTTAGAGGTATTTCAAAGATTTCTATATCTCAAGAAATACAACAGTGCACACTCATTTGTTGGATTATGTTATCCATAACAAATTATCCAATGAAGAGAAGGCTTGATTAACTAGAACTGTTGAAGATTTAGAAATAAAGAATGTTATCTTCCAAATGAATCCTTAAATGACTCCAGGCCCGTATGGTTTCAATGGTTTCTTTTTTAAGAAAGCTTGGCCTGAGATTGGGTTGATGGTGAAAGCAATTGTTAAGGAGTTCTTCTCTCTAGGAACTCTGTTAAAGGAAATCAGAAAAACTTATCCCTGCTTAGTCCCTAAACTAAGTAATCCAACATCCTGCAAGGAATACAAGCCTATTGCTTGCTATAATTTCCTATATAAAGTTATTGCCAATAGGCTTAAAATGGTGTTGGGGTCCTTGATTAGTGACAATTAAAGTTCTTTCTTACAGGGTAAACAAATTAGAGATAGCATCTCCATAGTGCAGGAACTGCTAAAAAGTTACTAGAAGAAGAAAGCCCCAAAGAATTGTGCTTTCAAGTTAGATTTTAAGAAGACTTTTGACAGTATAGAATGGAACTTTATCTTGAGGCTATTTGAAGTGATGGGTTTGCCCATGGTGTTTATGAAATGGATTGAAGCTTGTATTTCTACTCCTTCCTATGTCGTCTTAGTTAATGGAATTCCTACAAAAAAAAAATTCAAAGGGAAAGGGGACTTAGGCAAGGGGATCCCCATGTCTCCTTATATATTCATATTATATATGGAGGCCCTAACCTCTCTCTTGAAACATAATACTGGCAGGGGTTCACAACTTAAACATCACAGCCGATGCAAGAAAGTCTCTTTCGTGAACCTATGCTTTGCAGATGATCTCTTTCTATTCTCTAAGGCTGATGAGGTATCTATTAAGCTCCTTATGGATTCTTTGAATCAATTTAGCTCTATATCTGGATTGACTATTAACTATAATAAAAGCCATTGTGATCTCTCTAAAAGTGCAGAATTAATGGAAGGAAGAGTCCTCTCTTTAACTGGAATGCAAAGGAAACAAACTCCCTTATGCTATCTAGGCCTACCAATCACTTCTAAAAAGATTCACTTTAGTGAATGTTATCCTCTAATTGAAATAATTCAAAAGAATTTCCTCTTGGAACAACCGTTCCCTATCCTTTAGAGGAAGGTTATAGCTAGTAAATTATGTGCTTAACTCCATACATACCTATTGGTCCTTGAATATGGTACTTGCAAAAGGAGTGATCAAGTCACTGGAAAAGTTAATGTGAAATTTCTATGGGGAGGAGGTGTCCCTGATAGGGGATATGCCAAGGTAAAGTGGAGTGATGTTTGTAGAACTAAACTAGAGGGAGGTCTTGGAGTTATTCTATTAAATCATCAAAGAAAGCCCTCTTGATGAAGAAATTCTAGTCAATCCTATAGGGAGATGAGCCCCTGAAGGTAAAATAGCTCCATGCTTATGTCCTAAAAGGCTAGAGTATATGGTCTATTAATCCTAAGACCTCCCACTCTTGGGTTCTATCACAACTGTTGAAGATAAATGAGGAATTGGTTTCTAAAATTTCATGTTAGGTAGGGGATGGAGTAATGGCTAGTTTTTGGTATGATGATTGGATAAGAAAGGGAAAATTAATCAAGAATCAGTTTGCCATCCAATCACTGAACCACCTTCCCTTTATAGCTAAGGTTAAGGCGTTTATTAGGGAAGGAGAGTGGTTAGAATTCCCGAGAGAAATTCACTTATTAAAAACCAGCTACATTCCTAACTTATTGATTCCTGACAAATATATTTGAAAAAACACCCGCAAGGTCTATTCATCACAAAAGTTGTAGAGAATGGCTATTACAGAGTAATGTTAAAGTGGATTGGTGTGAAGTTGTTTAGCATAAAGACTTATTGCCTAGCTCCTCATTCATCTTATGGCTCACTTCCATAAACAAGATTAGTACAATGGATAAGCTTTCTTTCCTAAATTCCATTGAGATTTATGTCCTGTGTAACTCAGAAAAAAAAAAAGAATAAGGACCATATGTTCTCTAAATGTCCCTTCTCTAGAGACATTTGGTCTTGTATAAGACAAAAATGCTTGGGTTCCTTAAGCTCATTCCAATTCACAGAGATACTGTAATGGTTCGTTAGACTGAAGCCCTGTTGGAACCTGTTTCCGAAGCCCAACAATCAAACCGAAGTCATTAAGCGTAAACATATCACCCTGTAGGGTTATTTCAATTAACCCTCAATAGCCAACATTGGTTCATCTTCATTCTCATAACATCCCAAAAATTTCCTCACAATTTGTTCAATAGCGTGCCCATACAAATCAATCACCATAATCAGACTCTTTTTTTTTTCTTTCTAATTCATAACAGATCTTGGGAAACTTACGATTGGAATTTCAGTTTGGCTTCTTCAGAACATTTGTTCCCCCATTATCTTAAGTTTCTAATGACACCAAGAACATTCAATTTGGTTTAGAACTCTGAACGTTATGGCCCAAACATTTTCATACTACTACTAAACCGAGACTGAACACTATGCCCAATTTCACTCCAGAAATTGAAAATCTTAGGGACTGAATTGAAATTCAATTCCTTCTTATAATTTGTAGTTCCATGTCTCTAGTTTAGTTAGAAAGAAGAATCATCTCATTTGGAGCTCTAAAGATCAAGATATCACCAAAATACTGAACTATGTTTAGTAAAAATATCCAACTCATACTCTTTCAACCGATCCTCTCACTTTGATTCAATTAATCTTGTCCAAATCAAAACCAAAAGTTCTAAATTTTTATGAAGAGATAGCGGAATGTTTTAGGAATCCAATGCTTCAAAAATCAGGTCATTTGGAAGTTGGATGACAAAGTTATGACCAAAAGAGTGAAAAGTGTTCAGGTCTGGGGGAAGTCTACGGGTCGCAATCGCAACTTAGCGCGTGGCCGAATTGTCGCGATCGCGACTTTCGCGATCATTCCGCAAAGTCACGGTCATGACTTTTCCCTTCCTGCTTTTCTTCTCTGACTTGTTTTGGTAAAAAGGACGTAACTTTCACTACAAATATCGGATTAAGGTCATTCAAAGACCATTTCAAAGAAGACTTCTAGATCTACAACTTCTACGAAGACTCAAAAACAATTTTAGCCTTTAAAAGGGTTAAAATTTTCAATCAATGTAGCTGTCCCGAAAGTTCACCCTGTGGAGCAATACAACTTCAAATGGTCATAACTTCCAGCTCCGATATCGAAAAATTTCGTACTTTATATCGTTGGAAAGCTATAAAGACGAAATACAACTTTCATGAAGATGACTTTGGCTAATTCTACCTAGATCGATACAATTTTTCCTTGGAAGGCAAAATACACATTTTACCTCATGAAAAACTTGAAATTTAACCCCAATTTCACTTCCTCTATTACAACATCATCCATGACAATTCAACTACCAATTGGAATTCATCAAACTCTTAACCTCAATTCATTGACTCCTTATATTCAATAACCTCTCATCATTCACCAAAAATCCTATCTTCCTTTCCATAGTATCTCACTTATATATATAACAATAGTTCAT
>JAOTAX010000007.1:1663969-1680422 GCA_025629825.1 Erythroxylum guanchezii
ATGTTCAAACTAGCTGAGTACAAAAGCTAACTATCTCAGAGTTGTCCAATTGCCTTGCAAGGATCGCTAATCTTCTCATTTTGCACCTGAGGAGTGGGAAAAATATTGGGTTGAGCTACACAGCTCAGTGGCTAATATATTTATAGCCATTGACGATGAGCCACACAATCAAACATACATATACATCATATATTCATATACATTTAAATCTCATTGGGCTAGCAAATCAATCATTCACAATTCAAATTCGCAACTCATATTTCATCATATCATCATATAAAACATGTCAAGTGTAATTAATCATCAAAACATAACACTCAATCTTGCATCATAACTTGACATATCAAAATGCAAATGCACACATAAATGGCTCGAGAGTTCCATGGAGCAAAATGGATAAATCGAAGTTTAAGCCATGAACAAAACGAGTCCGATTTCTCAGGATTTTGTGACCTCAAGCGGGCAGTCGGGAGAAGGCTATATGTCGACGTACACGTGACTAACGAAACGTTACTCTCTTGCCCAACACAAACAAATTTATGCTTAATTTTTTCAATCACACATTTCATATTCTCATGCTTTTTCTTCTTTTCATTAATCAAAATGCCATAATACAAGGCGTAACATAATCATGCTCATAATTCAATTCAAAATGTCATTACCTTTTTCAAGGTATAACATGGTCATAAGTCATACAAAAAGCCATCCGTCTTTCATGGCATGACATAATAATGAATCATCATACATTTTTCATACAATCACAACAATTCAAATTCACGAAATCTAAGCATAAACATACAAATAGAGCATTTGCCTATCACACAACAACCATAAAGATATTACCCACCTTATTTCGCTTGAAAATCCAAACTCAAATGTACCCTTCCTTTTGCTCTTGGGTAGGATTTTCTTGATTTCCTAACACAACTAAAATTCTCCCATTTAACTCCAATTCAATAAAACCCTAAAACTTCAAAAATCATAACCAATGAAATCAACAAAAAAAATCAATCTCAAACCTAACCTACCTATAGTCCATCTAGGTTAGAAAAACCAAAACCTAACTTTGAAACTCTAAAAATTAAATGGGTTTCCTTAAACCATCCTCTTTCTCCATTCATTCCCAACACAAATCCCATCTTTCTATTTCCTTTTTCAAACCAAACAAGAACAAAATAGCACAGATCTTACCTTAACAAGATTTTTCCTCTTCTTTTCTCCTTCTTCTTCTTTCTCTACGTTTTTCTCTCTTCTTTTCTCTATTTTACGTTGCTTTCTTCTTCTTCTTTCTTATTCACGACACCTCCTCTTTTCTTCTTCTTATTTTAAGACAACATTTTGCTTGCTTTTCCCTTTTTACCCTTCATTTAATTAATCATTCCCATTTTACCCTTCTTTGGTCTTTAAAACTAACATCTTGGACTTCTAACTTCTTAACTAATGATCATGGAAAAATTGAAGAAATTTGATAACACTTCCTTCTAGAAAAAATGTTCCTCATTGTCTTAATTTTCTAATGACACCAAAATCATTTAATTCAGTTCAGTAATGTGGAAGATATGCCGTAAACATTTTCGGACTGTTCTTAATCAAAATAGTTTACTATATACAATTTCCATCTAGAAATTGAAAACATTAGAGACTGAATCAAGATTCGGCTTCTTCATATGATTTGTAGCCCTATTTCTCTAGTTTAATCCAAATTAAGAACCGTCTCATTTGGATAACTAGAGAAAAAGTTATGGCTAAAACAACAAAGCATGCTCAATGAACATATTCCAACTACGTATTCCAACTTTTAACTTCCAACATTTCACATATAATAGTTCTAACTTCCAAGAAAAGTTTGGGGTCCAACAAGCCCATTACACATCCTAATTCTATTAACTGTCTAATTTGCTTTGCGAATTGCGTTAAGGAAATATGGACAGAAAGGAACACACGTAGGTTCCAGAACATTAATAGAAATTCACAATAGTTAAGGGAATGTGTTTTTGCTAAAGTCAGAGAACAATTAGTCTACTCTAGTTCTATCAAGGAATGCTCAGTCCAGTTAGCCATTTCATGGAGAATATAAAGAAAGATGCATACCAACAGCAGCAGGCAGTTCTTCGAAGTTTATATTTCTCGTTAATATGGAAAGCAATGGAAGGGGGTCTTACCTCTCTAGTTTTGGAATGGAAGCACCATCGGTGCTGGGAACAATGTAAGGGACACTCAACCGTGGAGTTGGTACATGAAGAGACAAGAAAGAAAAGGTCAATCTTTTGTATCGGCTAGTCTTAAGGGACAAATATAAAGAACAGAAGCATGGATGAGGAAGATCTGCTTACCTCTCAATCTTTTGTATCGGCCAGTCTTAAGGGACAAATATAAAGAACAGAAGCATGGATGAGGAAGATCTGCTTACCTCTATTTGGTTTTTCCCAGCTAACTATCTCAAAGCTCCCCTCGTTGTCTCGAGATGGTGGTGAGTGTAGACACCTCCAACCCTAATCGAGGAAAAGGGGAATGTGAGTAACATTTGATTTAGGTTGTTTTTCCCAATTAGGTATCAACGATGTATCTTTATATATTACCTTGAATGCTGTCGTTTTTGTGCTTGCTTTGGCACCCAACGTTGTCGTCTCTTTTGTGGTTGTTTAGTGAGTCTGACTCACCTTGACTTGTAATCTTTTTTTTTCTTTTATTAATATTATTTAGTTTCTAAAAAAATCAAAGGATGATGACACTTGTTATGAAGATGATAATTACACCTTTAAAATAAGACGGAAGTTGTGCATATTAGAAATTCAAAGAAGTGTATGCTTTATTCATGAGATAGGTGCTAACTGTTCAAAAGAATAATCTACAAAAAAAAAAGATTTTCATTAAGGACTTATAATAAGCTAAAACCAAAAGATATAACGCTTACAAGGCAACAATATTTATATTACATATTTTCCATATTTTCTATGACGCAACACAATAGTCTGTAAACAAATATTAACACTTGATTATGTCTTTCAGATTTGATAGGCAAGTTTTAGAACTATTAACCATAAACTCAAATTGAAAGAAATTTTGTAACATCATTGAAGTTGTCCTTTAAAAGAAATAGAAACCAGATGACAATTTATTTATTATTATTTGTATTTACTTATTTTTAATTTTTTAGTTTACTCATTTTATTATATATTTTAATATCATTTTTAATTATTATTTATTTATTATGTATATTCTATATTTATTTTATTTTATTGTTTTATTTTTATTATTTGTTTATTTTCTTTGTGTTGGTCATTTGGAAATAGTCTCTCTACTAGATAGAAATAAAGCTGCATACTACTAGATCTCTCTAAACTCCATGCTTCAACGAAATTTCTATTTGGTGTAGCTGACGTAGAAACTAGATTACTATACAACCATAAATTTGTTCTTTGGTAAATAAGGAAAAAGGATTTGAAAAAGAAAGAATTTAAATTAATGGTCAATTGGGCCAAATTCAATATTCAGTTTTATAAGGTTCAGTAGGAATCAGGCCCAACTGAGTTATGGAAAAGCATCTCATGCAGCCATAACTCATAATGTTTAATATCAAATTTTAATTTCGTATCTGATGAGTATTCCCGTCACGTCATTTTCTTTTTTATTTTTATATTATCATTTTTAAAATATTTAGATTCCTTTACTTTTACTTTATTTTCTTGTCGAATTTTATAATTGAAAACCGGAAGTAGCCATCTTACGTAACAAAAGTTGTCCCTCACCCCACATTGCTTTCATTTCCGGGCGGCCGGCACCGTCAATTATTACTATAAAATATAAAGGAAAAACGTCACTGTTCAGGTCACTTTAGTGCAGCTGTGTCCCAATGCACGGTATGGTTCTATAGAATTAGCCAATGTTGACTTCTCAACTCTTCTTTCTAATAAGCATCACCGTAAGGAGAGCTGTTCATGGTAACATTCTTTCAACTTTTGTTTAATTGTGAAGATTTTAAGTTGTAATAAAAAAATATTATTCTTAAATTAAAAATTATGGAAAATTTTGTTAAATAAAATGAATATTTTGATAAAAGTTAAAAGAATATAATCACAAATACTTCTCTTAAAATGTTTGCTTAAATTTCGATTCGAAAATGATCAAACGAGGGATAAAAGATGTTATAAAAAAGAACCATGTTTAAAGAATGTGTTTTTTATTAGACAGGGAGAAATCAAGTTGTCGGCAATTCAAAGATCAAATAATAACAAGAAATAGAAGTGATTGACTTGATGGGAGAGATATAAGAAATAACGTGGATCTGAATTTAGCCATGAAGGTGGGAGAATTCAGGTGATCTAGATGGGGCGATGAAGTTGACCATGTTTTGTCGGATGCTCAACACTTTTGTATTGACTTTGATTAAGGGATGGGGTTGGTATTACGTAAGAGAGCATGCTGCAAACTTATCTTCCCTTATCTCAATTACCAATAAAGCAAAGGGAAAAAATACACCAAAAAAAATAATAAAAGATTAGACAGTTTTCAATCTATTGTCCTATTTTTCTTAGAAACTTAAAACTTAAAAAATGACATTATTTTAAAGAAGGTGGCATAAGATGTGACGTACGTGGTTGTGCCATATAACACATGACGCCATGTTTCATGTGGTGCTGTCGTTCAATCTACCTAATGCCCCATAGGGCTATTGAACCCGCATGGACGAGAGAGTAAAATGTGTTTCAACATGCACAGGCACCAGAGATGTCGTGAGGTAAGCAAAATCTGTTGGAGATATTCAGAGATAAGTAAATTGGGAGACATTATGGTTTTAGTTCTTTACTTCTATTGCAAAATTTGCCTCTTTTCATTTATTTGTTTTGCTCAATAGGCCCATATGATTGAGTGTATTTCTTCTTTTTTTTTAATATTCCTTTAGCCTATTTTAACTTTGGTTTTAGACTTTAAAGAATGATTCTACTTATTACTTCGTCTAAATCAATGATTTGTAGGTGACCCACCAAAGTGAAGTGTTGAAGTATTCCCATCTCTTCACAAAAGCCCCCAACTGAATTAAGTTCTACAGTCTGAGATTAAAATGAGAGGAATCCCATACTTGCTAATAATCTTGTCTTTTAAAATTTGTTAAACTATTATCCTAGCTGTATTGGCATGAGACAAGATCAGCATGGCTCATGGCATATTATTCTTTAGAAATTAGATGAAGAAATGGGTTAAAGATACGGTTATTTTAGTGTGACAGAGGTATTTCTTAAGGAAGACGCAATCTGGAAAGCGATAATGTCACATACTGTATCTTTTTGCATAGAAAATGCAGGAAAATTTACTATATGAGACACAACCGTGTCTAAATGTTTAGAGAAGTAGGTGGATCCATGATGTGGGGCATGGACATGTTAGTGCTTATTTCATATTCTAAAAAGAGGCAGTGAGATCTGTTAGTGCTTATTTCATATTCTAAAAAGAGGCAGTGAGATCCATGATCATGGCCTAGGCTATGCTAAGACAGATAACTTTATCTTAAAACACAATTTGATGGATTACAAACTTTAGAAGGATTCTAAGACTTGTTAAAGTCATAGTTAAATTAGCCTGAGTTTAGTAAGGGGTCATTTGAATGTATCTATACTAATTAGAGTTTACAATTGATATACTTGTGTAAAACTACTTATATATAAAGGAAAATTGTAATCTTTTTTAGTATAAACCATTTGTTCATATTGAAATTTTCACATTTTTCTAATAATAGGAATATAACCTTACATAGAAAATACTATATTTCAGTACATAAAGAATATGGTTATGTGTATTCTACTTTTAAATTCTAAAATTTAGATATGATATAAAAGGTAAATGGATTACTTTCATTTTAATAAGGGTAACCTTCATTTCATCAGGCAGATTGAAGATTTATAGCTACTAAACTATAGTACATTCACTTATCATCGAGAATTTAATTAAATATAATGAACTTTATTCTAAATTGACTTTTTTAGAATATATTATATGTTGTTTTAGGCAGTGACGATATCACAATGGTCTATAAAGGATTAAGGAAATTAGTTGTTTTGGAAAATTTTTCCATTCCAATAACTATGCCTGGTCAATCAGGTATGCATGTGTTCCAATTTGGGTTTGTTATACGGGTTCATTAAATTAGCTATCTAAGTTCTATACTGATTGTATCTTAGGTGAAGCATATCATACTGATAGTTCATGTAATTTAGTGATCCATACAACATCTGGAAATTCATTCACCATATCTTCTAGAAGTTTAGCTATAGCTAAGAAGTTGTTGGAAGAGCGTGTCAATAACCTAACACCTAAGGGAAGATCTTTCACTATTTCAATTGGTGCCTTCGAACATGTCCTAGGACTCTTTTTGGGAATCCAAACACAGAGAACTCATTTACCTTTACCAACTCTCATGTCACTTAGAATCTACAAAATTAATTATTTCATGTTCTTATCGATGGAATCAACTTGAAGCTTTATTTGTTATTATGTCTGTAAGAATTTTTAAAACCTCATCTCTACTAGTTAAGGGTAAGGCTGTGTATTATTGGACCTCCTTAAACTCCACGTATTAGCAATATTCATACTGAGTGTTATTGTTATATATCTGTAAAAATTGTTAAACTTCTAATTAAAATCTTGTATTATTTACCATATATCATTATATTATATTGCTACTATTTTAAAAATTTTTGTAAATTATTATTTTACTATTAATAAATATTAATGATTAAGAATCGTTGTTAACTTAAATTTATGATATTTTTATCCTATTAAATTAAAATGTTTGGTTTGATTATCTTTTTATGTTCAAAATATATTTACTTTTCACATTTTAAATAACCTATCATGTGTTTTTCAACATATGTTTTAAATATTGAAAACAACTTGACAACTAAAGATAGCTTAACTAGGATTATATAAATGTCAATTATAATTAACCTTAACTAGGATTATTAAGTACACTTAGCATTAACAAACTATCTTCCAAATATTATTAATTTTAAGAATAGTATCACATACAAAAATTCATCAAAATTCCCTTAACAAATTATGAAAATATTTAAAATCAACTTTTTACGACGACTTACACAATCATCGCCAAATGCTAGCACAATTGCGAAAAATTTCAGAAATAGTCGTCAGAAGTGTCACCTTCTATGACGCTTCGCAACAATCGTCACCTAATATGTCGTTTATCAAACTCGGTGCCATAATTTTGTAATTGTCGCAATATGACAAGTTATTGGTGACCAAAAACTTATTCAGTCGCTATTTGTTGGCACCATTTGCATCAACTGCTATCATAATGGCGACGAATTGCGAAAATCATCGTAAAAAGTCTAACATTTTGTGATGTTTTTCAACAATCGTCGCCAAATATATTGTTTGTACGAACTTTGTGCGACGATTGTTGTAATCACCCCAAAACAACTAAATATTGGCGACAAAAAACATTTCAGATGCTACTTGTTGACGCCATTTGCAATGCTTCCTAATAATCGACGCCAAATATATTGATTTTCCACAACAACTTGCGATGATATTCTTATTGGTTGCAAATGTTGTCGTATTAGCGACAAAACTCAATAATTGTTGTTAAAACTTGTGGTAATTGCGACAATTGTCTCTAATCGTCATAAACTCTTTACTGACAATTTTCTATACCATCATCAAATCGTTTACTTATAGCGAAGAAGGAGTAAAACGTCACCAAAAGGATACTTTTGGCGACGATTTTGTAATTGTCTCCGATTAAAACATAGCCAAAACATGCACCTGTTGTAGTGAATCTTAAAAGGATATTTTTAGCGATGATTTTGTAATCGTCTCCTATTAAAACGTAGCCAAAACATGCATCTGTTGTGGTGAATCTTAAATAACAAAATAACTCTCTTATTTATAAATATGAATTGACTAACTTTGACTTGGTCATTTTGTGACTGAACATTACATTGAGAAAATTCAAATTTAATATTATTGACTTACAATAATTGTAAGTGTAAAAATAAATCTAGTTAACAAAAATGTCAAATTATTTCATTAATGTATGAAATTATAAACTCAAAATTAATTAATATTATATTGATTTATGCGTTTTATTTTTCTATTTTAAATTAAATGATTTGATAATTTTATACGGTGTTACAAAATTTTTAAATAGTTTTAACATAAAGTTTATAATACAATAATATATGATTCTTACATAACAAACAATGAATATTTGATTATGTTATTAACTTACCCCACCAAGTTATATGCTCCTTCCAATAGCCACTCTTAGTGGAAACAATCAGCTTTTTTATTAAAGCTTGCCGGTTAATTTATTTTTCTTTGTAGCTACTTTTCAATTTTCAAATGACACGGACTGTGGACGACGACGTCGTTCCTTCCAGCTTTCCCAAAGTTCGCTCTTTTCCTGGCGGCCAACAATGTCAATAATTGTTGATAGAAGAATATGGTCAAAGGAGAAACGTCAGCGTGCATGTCACTTTGACACCCTTTTTGTCCATTTTCTTAATTATGGATCTATCAGCAAATTATTTCCTTCCTAGAGAATTAGATCCCATGGAGTCTATAAAAAGCCACAGAAACTCGTATTTCTCGTTCATTCTCATTCTTACAGCAAAGTTAAGATTTACGACAGCTACCAGCATCCTTACATCTTCTATTGTTTTTTTATCAATTGCTGTCAATTAACTGGAATTATTGTTATTGGAATTTGCTCGGAGAAAAGCATAAACTAGTCACAATGAAGAAAGGAGAAGTCAACTCTCAGATTAACAACGCCATGTATGTTAATGAAGCTCCTACCATCCCTCTTCTTACCCCTTACAGGATGGGGCAGTTTAATCTTTCTCACAGGTAACAACTTATCATATATGTGCCTTGCTACTTTCTCTGATTCTACAATTCAACTGGTTGATGTCGTCTGATGGATATTGTTCACCATCTACAGCATCTTCTGCCTCGAAGTTGCATTATTTAAGCATTTTGTGTTCTTGATCCTAATGAAAAAAAAGCCCCAGCTTGTTACAAAGTCTGGTTTTGAAAAATTAAACGAGAGAACTAACTGGTCAGTCATCAAAGTTGATCGAGTTCCTTGTCTCATTTTAACAAATTAATGTCTGTGGTAGAAAATCTTAAACTGCATGTTTAGAACCTCATTATTGATTGCTACTGAAGACAATTGGCTTTTGAAAAGTCGAGTAAGAAAGTCACATGCTTCGTTTTTTAATTTCATGTAAAGGTCATTCAAACATGTTTATGTTAATTTTCCAGAATAGAAAATTTGAAGCCTACTAAACTATTATATAACTAATGATGGTTCGTAGAGTTGTTCTGGCGCCATTGACAAGAAATAGATCTTACAACAATGTTCCTCAACCTCACGCCATCTTGTATTACTCTCAAAGAACCACGAAAGGTGGCCTTCTCATAACTGAAGCAACAGGAGTTTCTGACACTGCTCAAGGGTAAGTGCTTCCAGAATCCAGTTATGCGATTAGCTCTTATTTCTTACGTTGGAAAATATGGTGTTTATGTTGAATATTATCATATACTTGAATTTTTAGTTTTACACGCAATGATATCTTCGGTTTCTTCTACATATTGTAGTTATCCTGAAACACCTGGTATTTGGACCAAAGAGCAAATTGAGGCATGGAAACCTATTGTAGATGCTGTCCACGCCAAAGGTGGTATCTTCTTTTGTCAAATTTGGCATGTTGGAAGAGTTTCAAATCCAGGTGAGCTTTTCTTTTATAAACTAGATCAAAAACCTTCATTTTTCGAAGTATTCATTGTCCCTAATCCAAAGTCCATATCTTCCATATTATGGAAAGAAAAGATTGGGTAAAATGAATTGAACTTTATTTTTAGTTCCATGCAAAATGCAAATATTCACATGGACTGCCAGAGTAGAGCAACTCATCCACTGATATGGTTGGTTTGGTACAGGCTTCCAGCCCCGTGGACAGGATCCGATATCATCTACAGACAAGCCCATTAAAGGCACTGAGTACACATCTCCAAGGCGACTTGGAACAGAAGAAATTCCTCGAATTGTCAACGATTTCAGGATCGCTGCGAGGAATGCTATAGAAGCTGGTAAGCCATTCTATCTTCTAACTTCAAGTACCAGAAAATGTACTCGTAGATGTACCTTCAAGGACCAGAAACGGTCCTGAATTTGGTGTTATGGTCTCAGGCTTTGATGGGGTCGAGATACATGGAGCACACGGTTACCTGATCGAACAATTTTTGAAAGATCACGTTAATGACCGAACAGACCAGTACGGAGGATCTCTGGAGAACCGATGCAGGTTCGCACTTGATATAGTGGAAGCTGTAGCAAATGAGATAGGAGCAGATAGAGTCGGGATAAGGTTTTCACCATTTGCAGACTATATGGACAGCGTAGACTCAAATCCCAGTGCTCTGGGACTATATTTGGCAGAGTCATTGAATAAATATGGGATTCTCTACTGTCACATGGTTGAGCCAAGAATGAAGACAGCTGCAGAAAAACATGAAACCTCAGAAACCCTGTTGCCCATGAGAAAGGCTTTCAATGGAACTTTCATATCTGCAGGTGGTTACCACAAGGAAGATGGAAACAAAGCTGTGGAAGAGAACCGGACAGATCTTGTTGCTTATGGTCGTTGGTTCTTGGCCAATCCTGATTTGCCTAAGAGATTTGAGCTTAATGCTCCTTTGAACAACTACAACAGAACTACATTCTATATACAAGATTCTGTCGTTGGTTACACCGATTACCCATTTCTTGAGGACACTGTTTCGGTTTCTGCCTGAAGGGCAAGTTGAACTTGGTAAATTATTACATTGTTGTTGGTTCTTTTCCAAGTCGTCACAGTAGCATTGAACGATGTGTAAGACTTCAAATAGAGATGACCAATAAGGATTTAATACGTTTGTCTCCAATAATAAAATGATGCTCAGATCAAGTTAAGCATATCAATAATAAAAAGTATTGTAAAGCTCCCCCTGTAAACCGAAGCAAGTCTTCTGCTATTCGTCTAGGTATCGTCCAGTAGTGATCAGATAGGCAAATCCTCTGTAACTTGATGATTCGCAAACATACTTAAGAGGGGTGAATTGTGTGTGACTTAAAAATTTTTCACAAACTGCTTTCAATCGGATAAAGACAGGTGCCTGTTAAAAAGTAAAAACAATAGGAACCTGTCAGAAGATAGTAGCCTGTTAAATGACAGGAGCCTACTAAAGAATAAGACCAGTTAAAAACAATTTTAAAACAGAAGGCGCTTATTGAAATAAAAGGAACCTTTAGCAAGTTATAAACAGAAGGAACCTATTTTAGAATTAAAGGAGCCTCCTGTTGAAATGAGTACACACATAATATAATGTGAAAATATAAAAGTTAAGAGAAGAGAGATAATGACGCAATCGATTTATACTGGTTCGACTTACAACCCAAGCCTATGTCCAGTCTCCAAATATCCAACTTGAGTGTTTCACTATGAAAATCCAAGTAATAATTTGACGAGCCTCTATAAGCTCACAAGTTAATATTTTCAAGGTTCTTCAACCTTCCAAACTAGTAGTATTTAGCTAACCTCTACATGCTCTCAATAGAAAATAAAGTTTGCTCGATATGAGCTACATTGATCTCTTTCAAAAATATTTTCGCTTTCTAAATAATAAGAGATTTTTCAATGACATCACTTTCAAAAGAGTTTATGCTATAATTGTGTGTCAAAAGTTTGATCTGTGTCCGCAACTCTAATCTGTGTTTGCAAAAGCAGTTGCTCTTCCTTAAATAGGCTTTTCTTTCAACTAGCTGTTACTTACCTTGCATCCTTAGTCAACTGGATGGATTTAATTTCGAATAACTTCGATGTCATATTTGTCAAAAATTCTTCCGGTAATCATGCGGTTAATATATGACCTTCATAATAAGTATGATCCTTTTGGATAAACCATTTTTGAATAAGGTAAGTTAATAAAAAAGGTTCCTGCAAGAAGGAAAGCAGTAATTCCATGATTTTATTTCCATTTAAGAATTATACCGTTGTTTATATATAAGGAAATAAATCCAATTTGAAATTTAAAATATTATAAGGTTATCATCAAAATCATTAAATATGAACAGAATATTTGATGTGTTATCATTCCTCCTTAAGTGTATAGGTGCAACAATCGTGAGCTTGTCTCATAGCTATTAAAAGGAAGTGGTAGCTAAAAATTTCGCCATAACATTGACAACCTATCCAAAAACTGGAATATGTTAAATATATCAAGACTTTTTGGCAACTAAATATCAGACAAAATAAATATCAATCTCAATATGCTTTACCTGAGCATGTGAAATAGGATCGATAGATAAAAGTATTTCACCAAGATCATCACATTAGAGAGTTGATTTTAGATGAGGTAAGCCAATTTCACAAAGTAGTGAGGTGATCCAATAGAGTTTCATACTTGCAAATGGAATACTTCTGTATTTAGCTTCAGTGTTTAATTGAGCAACTGTGGGTTGTTTCTTGACACTCTAAGAAATAAGGTTTGATCCCAAGAAAATGCAATGGCCATAGGGGAAGCAACAATCATCAGGACAACCAACTCAGTTAGCATCAGAGTAGGTAATAAGGTCAAGAGTGGTGTTTTTGGTTAAGTGAAATCCATGAGAAGGTGTAGAACGTCGATAGCAAAGAATTCGTTTAACCGTAGTTCAATTAATAGTGATAGGGCTATATAAGAATTAAGAGACTTTATTAACAACAAATTGGATATTAGAATAAGTAAGACAAAGTTATTGAAAAGTTGTGCTATGGTATTCAATGGGATTTGAGAGAGGTGTGCCACAATTTTTAAAAGCGAAGTAAGCCAATGGTAATAAAAGTGGCCACAAGTTTAGAGGTATCAAAGTGAATATGGGTGAAAAGGTTATTGATGCATTTGGTTTGGATAAGAAAGAGGTCATCTTAAATTTGTGTTGCATCAATACCATGAAAGTAATGAAGGAAGCCAACGTCTTTGATGGAAGGGGTGATGTTAAGGTCATTTATGACAGAAGAGATGAATGCTTATGAAGAACATGTAACCAAGACATTATCCCATAAATCAAGAGGAAGATGGTGTGAGATGAGGTAAAATGGATGAAAAGTGAATTATCATATTTTAAACAAGTGAAGTCCTCGAGTTTTTAACCAAGAACATGAAACTAGGCACATGGTGCTTATTTAAGGCCATAAAGAGCTTTTTTAAGACAAAAAGTGAGGATGATGAGTTAAGTAAAGCTAGGAGGTTGAACCATATAAATAGGTTCTTGAATGCTTCCATAAAGGAAGGCATTATTAATTTTAAGTTATCTAATGAGCTAGTTGTTTATGAGAACAAGAGTAAGAATGATGTAGATGGTGTTGAGTTTGAATGTAGTCGACACTTAAGAATTGATGATAGCCTTTAGTGATAAGGCGAGCCTTATAGCAATCAAGAGATCCAATGGACTTGAGTTCACTTATAAAAACCCATTTACAACTAACAATATTAATATTAGGAGGAGGAAGGACAAGTTTCTAAGTTTTATTTGGGGGAAGGGCAATGAACTTGTCAAGTATAGTTTAATGCTAGAGAAAAAACTATTGACTTGAGCGAAGAAAGTTAGATCATAAGAGGATTAAGTGGTGGTGGTATGGGTGATATGATTGAAGAATTTTAAAGGGGCACATATATTATCTCTAGTTTGAGTGACCATAAGTTGCAGATGGGGAGGAGAAAGAGAAGGAGATAGAGATGAGGAAGTGATGGTGATGATGATGGCTTAAGTGCTGTGGGTAAAAGAGGTGTGTTTGTCTAAGGTAGTGAGAGCAGCGGTAGAATGAGGAGTAAAAGTAGGTGAATGCTTGAAGATGGTGAAGAATTGGATGTAAAAGTTTGTTTGTGCAATAAAAATAGTTTTAAGAAAGTGAACATATCTAGAGATGTAAATTTTGTGTATTTGAAGGTCAAGATAGCAATGACTTTTATATTTGGGAAAATATCTAAGAAAGACTTAGGGAAGGATTTAGGAGAAAGTTTGTCATTTTGAGTGAAGCTAAGAAAAAAAAAGGTACAACCAAAAACTCAAAGATGGGAAAAGGTAAGTTTGGTGTGAAAAAGGAGTTTATATGGTGATTGGTTATAAGGACAGAAGTGGGCAATAAGTTAATGAGGTAAACACAGTTGAGAAAGATTCAAACAAAAAGGATTTGGGCAAAGATGTATAAATGTGGAGGGTAAGGTCAATTTCAGTAATATGAAGTATTTTTCATTTGAAAATACCATTTTATTGAGGGGTATGTTGACATGAGATACGATAGTTGAAACCACGATTATTAAGGAATTGAACGAGAGGACCTTGGACGAGTTACGTTCACCATAACATTGAAAAGTTTTTATTATAATAGAGAAATAGTTTTCAAAATTGGCGTTAAAAAGGCAAAAAAAATAATTGCTTAAGAATTTTGAGTAAGAGAAACAATCCCAGTGTAATTACTAAAGTCATCTATGAAAATAATAAAGTAGTGACACCTAATTAGAGAAAATGATGAGGAAGGCTCCTAAATATCATATCGAATTAATTATAATGGATATGTAGAGACATAAAAAGATAGTAAAATGAAAGAGGTATACTTTTTTCTTAAAAATAAGGAGAATAATTTATTTTAGAATGCTTTAAAGACTTTAGAAAATAATCTAAACAAGAAAGAGTTGTGTGAGATTGGAGAGTTGTGTGAGATTGGTGAATAAGGCGTCAATTCCAGAGATTTGAAGGAACAAAATGAGCAATATAGATAGCATGATTGTGAAAATTTATGAGAATCTTTAATGGGTAGAGGTTTTGTGAATGTTACTCTCAAGAAGGGGTATCTAAGTTTGAAACATAACCATATGAGTTAAATTCAATTAGGCATAAATTATTTCCCGCAAATTTAGCAATAGATAAAAGATTGATAATAAGGTATGGACTAATTAATATGTCATGTAAATAAAAGCTTTTGTTATGTGTAATAAGTCTTAATTAACCAATAGAAGTGATGGGTTGGTTATTACCATTATCCCAATAACATTGTTAGAACCAAAATACAGAGTCACATATTTTACCTACTTGTGTATCTGGTTTCATATGAGTAGTTGCCTAGTATCGAGGAACCATTCAGTAATATCATTGGATATGAATTAGGTCATATTAGGGATGGAGTTTAGACTCATGGTACAGTAGGTAGTACATAGGTTACTAAGGGTTGATTGAGGGTAAATTTGACTATTTTAAGAATTTGAATACCTGAATAACATTTAGCAGCAGTGCGTCCCCGTTTGTAACATATTTGGCATTGTTGAAGGTTTTTGATGTTATTAGTTCACGGAAAATTAATAGGCTAAGAGTTAAAAGGCTATGAAAATTAGGCTAGTGAGTTTGGGTAAGAGAATTGGGTCATTACCTAATGTATAGTGGGCTAAGTTGCTAATGAAGATCTGTTCCATTTTGACCCAAACTATGAAGATTGTGAAATCTCAAAATGTTGATTAAGGTCACGTTAGCCTCCTCTACCTCTGTGATTTCCATTTTCATTCCTAGAGTTTCATCCTTTATTTTTGGTAGATATATTGGTGGTGAGAGCAACATCAGATTGTGTCATTGCAATAGAGTGGAAGTACAGTAGACCCTACTTATAAACAAGTAATTACATATAAGTTCTAAGAAGGAATGGCAAAAGGCACAACGTGATATTCTCTATCGCTGTAATAAAAGAGGCATAATCCAATATAAATCCATGAGAATAAGGTCCTTATTTGGAATTTGATCACTGATGACAACAAGCTTTTGGGTTGTTGAATAAATTATGATACGACATTTAGACACAATCAAATTTCCTTTACGAAGATTATGAAGTTTTCTACATAGAAGATATCTCTAAGATGCTAATTGTTGCATAAAATGTTGCTCAAGGGTGACCTAAAGGTCTTTAAAGGTGTGGCATCTGAGAGTCAGGAGCAATTGATTTTGAGAAGGAAGTCGAGAGGAAAATATCAAATGATCTAATTTTTTCCATTTGGTGTATTTGAACAAATGTGTCATTACAATAGAGCTTTTAGTAGAACGCTTATAAGTTCAATTGAGCCATTAATATATCTAAGAAGATTTGAGGTAATACCAATTGCTTCAACTTATAGTTTCTATACAAAATAGTTGTTATAATCAAACTGTTGGATCCCGTTACCGGAACCCAACCTATCGATCAACGAATCATATCTTAACTAATATCGCTTCATTTTTTTCTTTTCTAATCATTAATATTCTTTTTACGCATCATTCAAAGTCATTTAAATCTTCAATTTTAAATCCATCAATCCTTCAATCCATTTTATACATCAAATTCCATCATCCCACATTCATAATCGAAAACATTTTGTCATTCACCATAATCAT
>JAOTAX010000007.1:1694987-1707164 GCA_025629825.1 Erythroxylum guanchezii
ATAAAAAATTCTTTTTTCAATTAAAAAAGAAATAACGAGTCTAACTCTTTTTATTCTTTATTTTCTACAGATGTGGCCTCATGTATAACAGTGGATCATCCTACCATCCTATTCGAAGAATAATTGTTTAATAATTTATCTATTTTTTTCTCGTGTGAATCTTTTATAAGACATTGTTTGACTTATTTTTACTTTGTTTGGGTTTAACATATTGGATTAATCTTTGATCGGTTTTATATGCATACGTTTATGAATAATTTATATTTGTTTTCACCAATTTTTTTAAATAATTTTTTATCATATATATTGATATGAATAGGTTCTGGTTACCTTGAGAACCGAACCTGAAAATATGTTAACCGATCCTATAGGTTTTTTAGGTTCAGGTTCAAGTTCAGGTTCGTGAAATTATCGAACCTGACATTCAGGTTCAGGTTCAGGTTATTTATGAACGAATCAGGTTACCCTACCATAAACACCCCTACAGCTACCTGCGTCTCCAGCAATACAAGAAATGTTGTATTCATTGGAGAAATTTTTGATTCCTATAGAGTTTGTTCAAACCGTGACGACTGTTAATTCATGAGATCAAATCAAATTCCTTAGTCAAGGAGGAGATTGATCAGTTACCGAATACCATTAATAATCACTAAAGCTCCTTCAATTAAAGAAGCTTATTTCTTTTTCTTCTTTTTCATGTATTCATTTTTCTAAGTACGTTTTGACATTTAACTTTTCATCTCATCTTCTTATCCAGGGATGTAAAAGACAGACTTAGTTATAGTTTCTGGCTATCATTTTTCTTCAATTTGATCCCTTTCATGCAAAATTTTTATCTACAAGAGGCCCATTTACTTTCTGTTGCTTTCATAAGTGCTGTTATGTGTCAATACTCGACGTTTGAAATCAAGTAACATCAAAAGACTTGTTGCATTATGTAATTATGTAACAATGGAAAAAGTGAAAAATAAATAAATGATCGTGTTAATTGTTTAAGAAAAATATTTATTATGAGATTCAACTGTAATCCGAATTTCCCTGAATTAGGAAGATCGTAACAAGGTTACTAATGACAAAATGCATGCACTAATTTGAGAGGAGTGGCAACCGAATGCTTTGAAACCATCCAAAGAAAGATCTTGTGTTCAGTTCTTGTTTCCGCTTTGTTTAGATCACAGTATCCTCCTATGAAAAAAATCTAGATCTTCTGTTCAATATTATTCTGTCTTATTCTGTCTTATGAAATTTCAGCTATTTATTTTGCGGGACCCACGCAGGACCTATGCGGGATTCACATAAATAAATGACTGAGATTTATTGGACACAATAAGACACCATAATATTGGACAGAAGATCTGGACTCCTACGAAAACCATCCCTAATTTGAAATAGACAAACATTAAAAAGAGATGTCTTACACTAACCAACCCACCAACGAAATCATTTTTCAGGAAATGATGTACGTAGGGTGGGCATGGTTATAGCTAATTTGAACTTTGATGCAGTAACTATGTGATAACGTTATTGTATTACATTGCCCTGCTCTCTCAAGGTTCTGTTTGCTCTTAATATAGGATATGGGTATGAGACGTCTATAACATTAAAAAACTCTTTACCAAAACTTGGGGACATGTAGCATTAATCAGAATGGATTAAACAGTTCTAGCCCTATGTGCCTTAACAGGCTCGTAATAACTGTAACTTTGGCCGCAACGTGGGAACGTGGTTTATCCCACTTCCCATATTTCAGGAACTATGCATTATTGCATATTCCAGGCAGTGCAGTTTTGACAAATGTTTTCACACCAAGAACTTGACAATGGCTTCCCTTTCTGCTAGATTTCTCCTCTTGGTCACGCAAGTTTTCACGTCGGTTTCTACAACACTTTCTGCAACAGTAATAGAGGACCTCATGAACTTAAAACCCCCTCCAGATTTCAACTCCACTATCTCTATTAACTGTATTAACAACCCTTCTCTTAGATACTGCAGCTCTTTCCCTATGGAACTCAATGAGATCTTCAAGTCCAACATTGTTGCAAGCCACCTTTGCAACGAATCAAAGAACCCAAATTGTGTTGAGTCGTTCCCCAGAATAGACCTTAGGAATCGTCCCAAGATTGCACCCCTTTACCTGTCGTATGATTTCTTTTGGAAATACTGCCCTTTGAGCATTCTATCGATTGATCTTGCAAACAACTCTTTAAAAGGCAGTTTCCCGTCTGATGTGCTGCGTTGTGCACAAATCCATGCTCTTGATTTGAGCTTCAATAGCTTTACAGGTGATCTTCCAATAAATAGCTTTTCTCCTCTAACTAACCTCACATCTCTCAATTTGTCATACAACCATTTTTTAGAGAGTGAAGTGTCAGAATCCCAGTTTTTCAAACGTTTCAACGCTTCAAGTTTTATTGATTCTGGTCTCTTTGTGAGTCACAGAACTTATAAGGTGAAGGCTATACTTCTCTTAGTCGGATTTCCCATTTTTGTGATTCTGATGGTGGGTTGTTTTGGGTGGTTATGTTTCCGAAGGCCCGATTACCTACCTAGGGTACTCCAGCAAAAACACAAATTTACAAAAGCAATGTTAAAAGCAGCAACTGATGGGTTTTCGAAGAGAAATTTAGTGGTGAAGGGCGATGGAATATATATGTACCGAGGAAACCTGAGAGACGGTACTGACGTCGGGATAGAAATCTATCACGACAACATTTCAAGGGAAAGTTACAAAAAATTTGTTGAGGATTGCAAGGTTCTTGCTCAGTTAAACCACAAGAATCTAGTTCAGGTACTAGGTTGGTGTAGTGACAGAAACTTCAGAGTCATTGTCACAAAATGGTCCGAGAGACAGAACGTTGAGACGTGGTTGTCAGCGTCAGCTCCTCCATGGAATCGAAGGTTGAAAGTACTTAAAGGAGTTGTGGAGGGCATGTGTTACCTGAATGAACAATGGCCTGAAGTGGGATATGATCTCAGGACACGAAGTATCCTACTCTCCGACGATCTAGAGCCCCAAATATCAAGATTTAGGATTGAAGCCCAAATTGGCATTAACAAAAGTACGTTAAATAATTTGTTTACTAGTTTTATTCTTTCAGGCTGTTACCTAGTACTGTATTTGTGTCCATAACGCTGACATGCATTTAATGTAATGTTATTGGTCTTTCCAGAGGTTTACAAGTTAGGAGTGCTTTTACTAGAAATGATAGCTAACAGAAGGCCACATGAAGAGTTTGCAAAAGGTGAGGCTGGTTTTATCGAGTATATCAGAATGAAATACCCTGCAAATCTGAATGATGTAATGGACACAAGGCTGAAAATATCGGATAATGCTTTCGATCAAGCGAAACAAGGGGTGGGGCTGGGATTGTTGTGCACTGATCAATCAGCTAGCAAGTACCCAAACTTGAATCAGTTATGTAACATAATTAGGAAAGCCTACCAGACTTCGCTTGTTTTAGCAACTCAAAATCACAGATCTCATGGAGGAAAAGCACACAAACGTGTTCAGTCAAGATAGAGATGACCGGTCAAGAATCAGAGTTTCGTTTCGTGCAACCTGTAAGTGTACTGACCTGGAAGAACATATTGTTTTGGTTGATAAGGATGCAAACGGCTGTTGAAAGAACATAAAAGTTTTCAACAAGTGAATTTCCTCCAATGTCGTACAAGTCTATCACTTTCCTAATAGCTCAAAAGTCATATCTAAGGGGGAAAACAAAATCGTAGAAGATTTAAAATAAATCCACAATACAAACTTCCTCATATACGGAACTAAAAAGAAATTTGTAAGATATTCTATATAGAATCAAGATTTTCATCCGAACTAACCAATCCCTTTCTGCAACAATACCATTGAAAAAAGAACTGACCAAATTCAAGTGAATCATATAAGAAGATGGATTACTGAGTCTTCAATTTTTTTTGTTCATGGTGGGTGTGGAATAATTCCACTTTATTAAATTTAACAATTTCTCAGAAGTAAATTCATTCAAATCGACTAATCATAATCCCCCATTCAAACTCATCACTAAACACCACTCTAACCATGGACACAGGAACTGATTCTTCTGGAATTTCATCACACTAGACTCTAATACTACTTACTGGAGAAAGGGGTACAATAACTAGTTTCTAACAAACTAGGTTAGAATGGGGTAAATTGCTCTCAAATGAAGAGGAATTCCTAATCTACAGTAATCCTAGTAAAATTTCTACTAGTTATAGGTAAACTACTAACAGAAAAACATAACATATCGAAAAGAAAAAAAAGCTTAATCTACATAATGAAAACATTGTAAGAGCGTGAGTAAATAATCAAATATAAAAGAAATAAAACACATATGTTTAATGTGCTCCTATATCAGCAAAGCTAGCTACGTATAGCATAGTCAAAACGACAGAAAAACTATTGTACAATCAAAATTTCTCCCTGTACTATTTAAAATCACATTTAAATTAGACTGTCATAGTGGTACAAAAATTTTCCCTGTACTATTTAAAATCACATTTAAATTAGACTATCATAGTCATAGTATTCTTGAAAGGCAGTTTGCTGAGTTTAGGATGGCAGGAATGAAGCACAGTCCAGGATCAGAACTTTACAATCATCAAAATCGTTTCCCTGGAAAAAGAGGAAATATAAAGGCAAATATCATTTATTAAAATGCAGTTTGGAAGAATTCTTTAGATGGTTGTCAGGTTAAAAGAAGCACCTTTTGTACTAACATCAGGAAAGTTGACAATTCATCATCTTATTATGCCAGGCCTGTTTGCTTGTACCTTTGATCTGTTCTTGCTGATCATCTTTGGCACATCAGGTGTTAAAGCATACATTTTAACAGCAAACAGTTCCTTGGGAAATCCCCTCTGGTCCTGAAAAGAAGTAAGCTATGAGCAAATAAACAACCTACATGGTTGAAAATAATTAATCTTTAGTCTTTATAGCCTAGCATCGAGGTAAATGCTAATATGGCTGGAAGTTGAAAACCAGACATCTTCAACTTCCAGCTGGAAAAGATGGACAATAAACCGAAGATATTCTCTCAAGCCAACCAAAATTCTAAAGGAACAACAATCAGAAAGCAGCATTCTGAAAAGGAAATATATTCTTTTCTACTGATTGAAGCTGGATTTAGTTAATTCATGCTCTTAAACAGTTCCTTTAGCTAATTAGAACAAAACCACAAATGTATCTTTTCTACTGATTGAACCTGGATTTTGGTTAATTAATGCTCTTAAACAATTCCTGTAGCTAATTAGAGAAAAACCACAATTGACCTAATTATACTAATAATAAGGAGAAATATTAGCTTATATTGAAATATAATCTTAAACAGAAACTTATATAATTAGATTGTATAAATAAATTAACAAACAAAATAAATATACAGTATAAATGTAAAGAAGCTAACCCTTGATTTGTATAGATGCAACCCACACGTACTAAAGAGCTCCTTGAAGTATGAATCAGATCTGGTGATGCTTCTATCATCTTTGTCTAATACAAATCCTGCCAACATGCAGTTTATAGTCAGAGTAACACTATAATGGGTAACACTAGAACTACAAGTTCAGTGGCTGTGGTGAATCTCTCCTACAACAAGAACTCACCTCATAACATGTCTATTTTCTGCTTATAGCCAGTTCATGCCAATTGTTCAAATTCACATGGAAATGACAAAAAGTAGTTGATTTCTAACTAACATTGCATTATAATGCTCATGATGTCACTAATACTTGGATCTAAATAAGCAAAATTGGCAGACTTAACATTATTTCACAAATTTGCTTTTGAATGTTTTCTTTTGCTTGAGAGATAATCTGGAAAATATGGCAAACTTAACTATGCGCATTTGAAAGAATGGAACAGAGTACCATTTCTGGCAATGTTCTCCTTCAGGACAAAAAACCCACCAGGTTTGAGGCCAGTCTGCAATGAAAATCAGTTGCAGAATTTAAGACGAACAGATTTTAGAACAACTTAAAGCACCATAACTAGAAGGAAGCCAAAATTAAAGTTGCAAGGAAAAGTTACCAATGAAAGAATAGGGCACACAACATTCTATAGCAGACTCTATTCAACATTGTTTGCTACTAAAAAATGAGTATAGTTGAATGTAATATGCTAAAGCACTTAATTAGGTAAACAAACA
This sequence comes from Erythroxylum guanchezii, assembly GCA_025629825.1. Lineage (NCBI taxonomy): Eukaryota > Viridiplantae > Streptophyta > Magnoliopsida > Malpighiales > Erythroxylaceae > Erythroxylum > Erythroxylum guanchezii. The sequence continues at coordinate 1,701,143 of JAOTAX010000007.1, forward strand.
CATTAAGAGTTGATGAACTTTCTGCATTATAAAGAAAGATTAAGGATGCCTACAAGTTTAATTTTTCAACCAATGAGAAAATTGACTGGGCCAAATATTTGAACATAATGTTTTCAATTCTTGAAACCATACCTTTGCTCTCTTGAAAAATGAGATGAAATCATCATCAGTTAGATGGCCAATACACCACTGGACCCAGATAACATCATATCTCCCTGCATCAGGCGTAAATTCCTAAAAGGGAAAGAAATCCTCATTTTGTGCCTAAAAGAGTATAAAAAGGAAAGCGCTTCCGCATACAAGATCAAAAGATCATTATTCAAAGATAGTTAAACTGCAGGGTGACTAGAAGGCTATAATCTCTGTTCCTCCCCCGACTTCCTTTGTTTTAACTTGCTAAATGGATTGCTTGAACAATATATCATATGTGTCATTTTCCTCAAATGAAAATGTTTACCTTCCAACAGATAATTTAAATTTAACTACTCAAGGATGGAGAATTTGCAACTTGAACTACTTCCCCCATGCTTGCAAATTGTTCTCAATCAAACAGTTCATTATTGTTCCTACGTCTACCTTTGTTGTCTAAATAGGTGTTAGCAACACAAATCCAGAGTTCTACTTCCACCTGGATACAAATTAAATCCAAGTGCTACCTGAAGTGGAATACAGAAAAAGTTCGTGGCTTTGTGTGCATCAGATGCCATAGGATTTTCCTGGACTAAACTTTCACGAGCAGCATCTAAGAAATGTGAGACAGGCTCAAGAAGATCAACCTGGAGAAAAAAGAAATGGAAAGGTAAAGGAAGCACAGCACTAAGCTCTCGGTAATGAGAAAGGCAGACTGGACAAAAATCTCAAGAATTTCTCAGAACTGTGCATATGCACCCTTTAGCCATGCAATGAACAAAAACACCGGAGACACTAGAATCAAATCCCATTACCTCATTGAAATATCTGATCAGAAGTTTCTTGCTGATTCTCCCAATGCCACTGCCACAATCTGTATAGGTTTTAAATTAATTGCCAACAGTATGAATGTGTTGGTCTGCGTGTATATATAGAGTAAAGCATGATCACTCAACATTTAACATATTGAGATTTGGCCATAGACTTTTAACATCTTAAAAATATACAACGCAAACTAAAATTCACGAACATATACTCATCAGGAAACACAAAGTTAATTAAGTAAATCAACGGAGCATACAAGCAGGAAAAAATTACACACATTTATAAGCACACAAAATCAAGTTGCATAACAGAAGAGTACCAAGAGCAACAAGATGACGATTCTTTCCAGCATCAACGAATAGTTCGGATAGAAGGGCTTGAAGAAAACCTTCACTGCCCTTGACGTCACTGTGGCTAACAAGCCCGTAGCCTCCTAACACCCCATCTACAGATGCCTCCACACCCTAAACCAAGAAGAAAAGAGGCCCATAGGCTCTATTTCAACTAGAACGCAACAAAACAAAACAATTACTCGATCAGTGCTTAAAGGGTGTAATACTTACTTCCCAGTGAGCAACCCCGTCGCGGTACCAAAGGGACTTCTTCAAGGTGTCTCCGGCGTGTTCTCTCCACATCTCGTCCGCGTTCTTGAACCGCCTGCCGCTGGAATCGGAGCCAGAGGCCTCCATCGGCGAAGCTCTCACGGCAGTGGAGTTGGAAGCGAGTCTGGAACAGAAGAAGAGTGACCCTAGTGCGGTTGGATTATGGAGGGAAACATGGACCGCACTGGTTGGTAAGCCCGTGCTAATTCGGTGCATACACAAAATAGGAAACTTCAAATCTTGACGGTCGAAATCGTTTTATGACTGAAGTCATCTTCTTTCTTAATTTAAGTGTCGATGTAAATAGTAAATACGGTTAGTTAGCTAGTTCAAAGTCCAATTTGACCTATTTAATTGATTATTTTTTTTAAATTAATTAATTATATTTTGTTTAATAATTTTTTAATTAAACTTTAAATTTTTTAATAAATAAAGACAATCATTTTCAATTATATTTCAAAATTTTTAATTAATTTTTATTTAACAATTTTTTAATTAAACTTTAAATTTTTTAATAAGTAAAGACAATCATTTTCAATTATATTTCAAATTCTTTAATTATATTTAATCTTTATCCTATTTTATGATGACCTAATATTGATTGAATATTTTAAATGTTAAATATCTTGTCTTACCAGTTTAATTTTTGGTCTAATTTTAAAACATTGGTCAACTTCTTTAAGTTACATAAGGATACATTTGAATGAGTTAATAAATTAGTTAACAATTATAAGATCACAGGAATTTTATATATTTCAGCAAGGATATGAGTACTGTTTCGTATCGGCAGAAGAATAATATTAGTACTCAATCCTTAGTATCGTATTGGTTGTAGATATCGGCCAATATTGGGCAGTATTAGCTTGTACTAACTAGTCTCAAAATATTAGAAAATTTCAAATAGCTAATCGAAAATTTTTAAAGTTATGGATAAAATTTTAAAAAAACCTAAAATGTTAAAACCTAACCACACTTATTTTCTCCTTTAGTTCAATCTCATGCACAACTCTCCCTTGCTAGCCACCACCCTCACTCATGCTCAGTCCTTCTCAGTCCTCACTCTCCACTCTCGAGTCTAGTCTCCTCTCCAGTTGTCATTGCTTCCTCCACCGTTTGTTGCTTCCTCCTCTGCCGCTTCCTTGCTAATTTCTCGACAATTGCTGCTCTATATACATTAGTCACCATTGTCACTGGTCGCTACTCAACACACACCACCTGTGTGTCAGGTCAACCAGTTCGCACTCAGTCCTCGTGTCAAAAATAACTCTAAAAGTCATATTTACATCTAGTTGACCTACGACCTGACGTGCATTACTCATTAACATGGTTGTAATTTGGCTGCTCTTTTGTGTGTTAAGTTGTATGTTTTTGCTCTGGATTGCAACTGCATTGTGTTTTAGTTATCTCATATGTGTATTGTGAATGATTTATAAAATATGCATTGTAACACCCACACACCCCCTGAGAGGATATGCAGATGCTACACAAAACAGTACCAAAATAATCCAAAACATACCAAACAATCCCTTATATGCATTTCTATAAACTCAAGCAAACATATATTTACATGTCATTATATGTTATTTAATAAAGAACATTTCATACATATTGTGCTTATTATAATACATGTCATAAATTCAAAAGCCAACATATATTAAGATTATTACAAACCATTTACATCAAAATACAATATGTCTCATTACATTTAATACAACTCAAAAACTCAAATAAACAACTTCCAAAATAGAACACATTCTTTTTGGCCGCTGCGGTAGTCTTTGTTCCAATCCTTAAATCTTCTTATCAAAACCTACACAGAGACAAAACCACCTTGCTAAGTATAAAACTTAAAGGTGAAATAACCAAACAAGATATAATCTGACGACTATTTCTAACAGTCGTCTAACATTCATATATACTGATTCAAAATCATATCACAGCAATCTTTAATTGTTCATATTATAGAGCAATCCAAACATTATGCCTCAAAACAAAATATGATTCATCAATACAGAACATTCTTGCATCAGAACAAAACTCATAAATTTTAGAACATAATATACAAGTATCGGAATTGAATATTAGAATAGGATATAATCCTTTCATATCAAAATATGACTTATATTATATCAGAATATATTTTGTATCAAATCAGAGCTTATTTTGTATCAGATCAAAACTTGTTTATATCAAAACTGAACATATATCAGAATATAAAACATGTTAGCCTGCTAACATGTGCTAAATTGACTTTTTAAAATAAAAATGTTAACATTAATTAATCATGAGATGTTGATATGGTGACTAATTTTCGATGGCGGAAAGCGGAAATGAGCTCTGCTATAAGGAATGTGACAAAATTCTCCCTGATGAAGAACAAATCGATGAATAACAAATCTCCTCATTAAAGTCTAATCAACGATTGCTTTTAATATCAATCTTCTTCTTCAAGGTTCTTAGTATCATTTGAATTGTCACTTTTCCTTAATTATATGTATCTCATTTTCCGTTAGGAAGCTATCAAATGAATGTTTAAGTGTATATACTATATGTTGTGTAAAGTTTCCTCAAATCTTCAAGAGAACATAGATGAAAATGGAGGCGGTGTGTCCTGATGGTTGGTATAAGTGATTGAGCCTAAGTTTATCATATAAATTGGCGACACTTTCATAGCTTTTAATACACTTTTTCACTCTTAATTCTTGATTTTGTGCTTAAATTAGCCCTTTAGTGTGAGCTTATATTTTATGCAATTTGATAGTAGAAATTGTTACAAATTGACATTAATTGCATTGTAAATTTTTCTAAGGACAATTGATACCGCAAATTGCTATTTTATATTGTAGGAACCAAAGGAGTAAAAAGGAGTCAGATGAGTCAACATAAGGATGTGAGCTCCAGAACGTCCGCCGTGGCGCACCAAGAAGAAAACTCGCTGCAGCGTGAACTAAATATCTCGCAGCGGCGCACCATGACGGAATATCTCGCCGCGACATAAATTAATTATTTCGAGGCGGCGAGTGATCCAGAAAGTGCACGCCGCGGCACAACTCCTTCATCGCCGCGGCAAACAGTTGGGTATTCGGTCTAAATTTAGAAAATTCTCTCACTATTCTGACCCAACTCGCGACCCATCCTATAAAAACCTTGCCAATTTAGGTTAAAAGAATCGATATTTAGCAAGCAGTAGATACAACTCTGGGGACTGACACTCAACAACCATTGTCATCTCTCTCATCGGCGACCATCATCCGCCACCTCCGATCAGTTTATTGCCAACTCCACCGCCAGTCCCTATTGCTACCATGGGTGACATCGGAGCTTCAGCAATTGTGAAGGGTTCCTGAGTCATGCGCTGCGGCTAGGTCATCATTTCCTCTTGAAAATGTAGCAACGGCTTGAGTTCACCGGACTTCAAAAGGGAGTTAATTTACATTGTCAAGTTTAACTGCATAGTTGTAAATTTCTGAGTTAAGATTTACGGCAGTGTAGTTAAATGAGCTTGGTTAGAGTTTAATAAAGTGTTGAACAATGTCTTATGCTATGGATTTGGTTATATGTAGAACTTTGATGCTTAATATATGAATTTCATATATGTCATTTTGGTGATAGTGTTAATCCTCTGTTATCTGCCTAGTTGTGTTTGATATTGAGATTATATTTGATCCAATTTAAGCACTTGCATTAACTTGTCCATTTCGCACACTAAGATGCTTCTATCAAGGTTTTAAGAAATGGAGTTTATTGATTAAAATCTTGGACTTAAAGAGTTCTTTAAGGTTTGTTAATCGAAAACTTAGTGAATTTCACTCCCTGGAAATTTGTTTTGAACCATGATAGCCTAAGCTTGTTTTCAAAAGGATTTTATCATCTTCGATTATTCTTTAAACTTTCACTTCCCATTTTCTCAAAAATCTAAAAATACTTTTGTTATATGCATTCTTCCTTAATTTAGTTAAATTTAGTTAATTCCTACCAATGATCCAAACCCCCCTTTTATCAACTTTGTTTACATTTTTGACAATTAGGCTAGCTTAAACCTTTTTCGCTAGGTTTCGATTAAATGAGACGACCCGAGGTTGCATCCTATATTGCAATCATTGGTATTAAAATTTTTGATTCGGTTTCTAAGGGACTGATCTTAAGATCGAACGATGGCACCAATCAAAATGGCGCCGTTGCCGGGGAACCAAGCAATTGGTTTTCCACAGGTTAGCCATTGTCATCTTTGTTTGTCGTTGATAATACAAACCTTTTCTTTTGCATTGCATTTTGAATAGTTTAATTTTCATACTTTTCCATAGTATAGATTTTAATTTTCCTCTGCATACGCATATATTTAGAAACACAAACAAAGCATACTTTCATACTTTGATTTTCCATACTTACCAATTTTTCCTCACATACACACCTTCATACATACATCTAAACACTCATACACTCGCATCCATCACATTTCACTTTTT
>JAOTAX010000007.1:1757729-1770335 GCA_025629825.1 Erythroxylum guanchezii
AATGTGTACTCTATTTAAATCTAATTATTTTCATTCTTACAAATTAGTAATTAATCTATAAATGGTATTTGAGAACAACCTTAACAAATTTCAAGTTACTATGACAAAAAAATTTCACATCACTACTAATTAAGAATAGTATAGCATTCTCTTTAATTACTTAGGGATGATTAATCCTAAAGTGCTCAAGCTTGGGCACTAGATTGAAAAAAATCCTAAAAGGTTGGGAACTTTATAATTGCTTATCCCATACTTTAAAGTAGTAAATCCTTTATTAACTTATTCTATTAACTTCATAGAATTTATACTATATCTAAATACTATCATTTGAGTTACTCTCAATAAAAAAGATCATAAATAGCAACAAAATATAATAATTCTCATATGAGATACTTTGGTAATCTCTAGATTAAGAATCAATTATACAACTATCATAATTAAGATATATGTAGACAAAAAAATAATATTCTATTTAGAATCCTAACAATTAGACTACTTCAATGAACTTAATATCTAATAAATACCCACATTTTTATTTAAGTATTTTCATATCTTAACTTATAAAATCAATTAAGTTTTATAAAAAAAAAGAAACAAAATGTGTACTATTTTTATGTTCTTTCAATAAATTATATTGATAAAAATATAAATAATTTTAAAAAATACCTGATTGTAGTTTAAATACTATAAATGTCATTTCATCATAATTTTAATTGCATAATAATTCTTATACCAATTTTATTTTTAATATTAAGAAATTATAATAAATACAAACATAAAAAATAACTTATAAATTAACAAATTCCGTTCAACATCAATCAAAAGTATTATCTAAAAGATCATAATAGAAATTTTACTTATTAAAATTTAATTGAAAGTTTATTGTTCAATCAGCATAATGCTACCACTCGGACATCATCTATATTAGCCATCTTAAAATTCCATTACTGGACTACTAAAAGTGTACTTAGAACTAAAATTTTGGAATTTAAGATACAAATATTAGTAACCTTTTATAGTGATGGGACAGGTTGAATTAATTACTTAAAGACATACCTAACTGTGTTGGAATATTAATTCAAGAGCTTTTTGTTAAAATCCAAAAATATCAATATCTTTAAAGAAGTTGAATACATGAATATCACTTAAATAACTCATCAAATGATTTAGTTATAACACTTATTTAGTAGTATGAAATTCTTATTTTTTGTGATGATAAAAAAATTAATGTATTTTAGTAGTCCAAGATGTAATGAGACTTGAGATCACTTTATAAGGAAATTAATAACTATACGGCAACTTTCTCCTTGGCCATTCCGAGGCCACGGTTGATCTTTTCACTTCAGTTTCTCCTTGGCTTATTTATTATAGGTTCAGAATTTTTTAGTTAGGCTCTCTACTTGAATTATAGATGCTTGGGTTTTATTTGGCTGCGTTTCTTTGAGTTTCTGTTATTAATTGTGAATTGGATTGCTTCTTCCATAGCTACAGTATCCCTAAGCTTATCTTGGAATGCCCTAAGACTAGTTGCTAATTTTAGCTGGTTGTGCCTTTTGTGGCACTAGTCTGTAAATTCTTTGTATATATTTTGTTTCATTAATTTATTTTTCTGATTTACTAAAAAAATATAACTATAGAAATAAAAATATAAACTTGTCATCCTGTAGGAAGTGATTTAGGGGCTTATAATCAATGATTGACCTCTTCTTTCCTCTTATCTTTTCTAGCCTTTTCTAACAAGGAGGAGCAGCAAGGTAGTTTTGTCTGAGAAAGAGGTGGAAATAATAAAACAAACCTAATCGGGCAAAAGAGAGTAGTGGGGGTGCTCGTAATAGAAGGAAGGAACTTTTTTATTCTTGTAGTGGTAGGCAGATTAGCCATTGACAGAAAGAGGAATATTTCTAGTAAATTTCTTTAGGATTAAAAATATGAAATTTCCATGAAGTTGAAAAAACTTTTAAAAGTTCTTTAATTTTTAAAATTATCAAAAAAAATTCTTACATTTTAAATTTTGGAAATTTATTTTTTAAAATTTAGTAAAATATAACGGCAAAATATATATAAAAGATTTAATTAGATATATTTTTATTTATATTTCATATGATTTAAAATTATATAATAATTAATATATTGTTATTTGCATATTATTTAATATTATTTAAATATTATTTACATGTATAAATAATTTTATTACAAAATAAAATATAGTTAAAATTAAAATTATTTTTTATTTTTATGATGTCAAATAATCTACTGTATAAATTGACTTCTTAAAAAATTTCTTCTCAAAAAAGCTTTAAAAAAAAAAGGCTATCCTAACAAAAATATAACTGATATAAACCTAACGAATCGAGGCTAAAGCATGAGGTACTTTTACATGATAAAAACTTGCCTTAATTTCATCTCTCTGCTCGTTACAGACAAAAGCTTGTGAGAATTATTATTTTCACCATCATCATGTGACACGTTGTTTGGTATGGACTATGGAGAAATGGTTTCTGGTACCCACGGGGATCCCAAACTCATGTTCAGTCTCAGTCTGCATATTGTCAAATCATATTTAGCCAGTAGCCACAAGTATTATTGTGGTTGGTGTAAATTTAACCCTAGCAAAGCAAAAATAGAAAAACAAGAAGCCATAAACGAAAAGTGAGATAAGGGGCACTTGCCATTTAGAGGTCGAATAAGCATGGCCTCTATGTCACCACTCTCCACCCACCGTCTGGGAAACGGATAGGGTCCCTGTCCAGTTTTATGCTCAGGTAGCCCAAAATTGTGTCTTCAAGTAATAATTGCTCCGTTCCAAGACAAAAAGTTCGTCAGAGACATCGCCATCGCACCACAACGCCTTTAGGACCACATATATAGCACCAGAAGTGGTACAGCGCAATAAGATTTCATCTCTGGTCCCAAGTTTTACATAATTCCCTCGTTGTATTATTCTTTTCTTTAAAATGCTATTGGGATAGGTGGGACGAGGAAATTCGAGAGATATATCATAATGGCTCTGGACCATGTCAAAAACTTTTTTGAATGAACACGAAGGTAGGTTGATTTTTTAATTTTAAATAAACGTGGGGTATTTTATATATCCCACGAATACATACAAATCTGTCGTCCATACGTTGATTAACATCTTCTTTCATATGCAGACGATTGAAATAAATTTCGATAAAGATGTTTTATACCTGTCTGCCTGCTTTATTTATATATGTAGTTAACATAACTGTTTATACATAACATATTAATTATTCTACTGAGAGCGAACTTTGAAGAAATTAGTAAAATTACTTCCTTATGATCATAAGGTCACATATTCAAATTATGAAAACAGTTTCTTTATAAAAATACAAAAAGAATATTACGTACATCATGACTCTTCCAAACTTTCGCAAAGTGAAGAGTCTTATGCACTAGGTACGTTAATTATTAATTATTCCACACATGTTTAAAATACTATGGTAATACTACGTAGGGATAAAACTGCGTGCTATCGGACCTTCTTAGATATCGCGACTCAAAGAGATTTTAACTAGGTATTGAAGATGATGATAATAATGATGATGACGATAATTGTATCAATATTGTGTTATTTGAGTGGAACCAAGATTAACATCTTCTTTCATTTGCAGACAATTGAAATAAATTTCGATAAAGATGTTTTATACATATATGCCCTGCTTTATTTATTTATGTAGTTAACATAATTGTATGTACATAACATATTAATTATCCCACGATGGTGAATCTTGAAGCAATTGGTAAAGTTGCTCCTTTATTATCACAGGGTCACAAATTCAAGTTACAGAAACAGTTTCTTTGTAAAAATACAAAAAGAATGTTGCGTACATCATGACTTTTCCTAGACTTTCGCAAAGCGAAGAGCCTTATGCACTAGGTACGTTAACTATTAATTATTCCACACATGTTTAAAATACTATGGTGTTACTACGTAATAGAGTTTATTGTTAGCTTATATATTATATTAAATGTTATTCAATTATTTTTAAACAATGATTATTGTATCAATATTTCGCATTACACGTGGGTCTATAGTAAACATTCTCTCTATAATATAAGAATAAGGCTGCGTACTATCAAATCTTTTTAGATCTCGCGACTCATCGAGATTTCATCTAGGTGTTGTTGTTGATGATGACGATGATAATGATGATGACGATGACGATGAAGATGATTGTATCAATATTGTGTTATTTGAGGGGAACCAAGATTAATTTTGTTTTAAGGTCAAGATATTTTGCTCTCATGTTTTGTAGATTTTTTTTTGGATTCTTGATATTTCGTACAATGAGACAAGTTAAAATAATGGAATATATTCTCACTTTTAATTCAAATTTTAATTGAATTATTTTTTAATTCAAATTATAATTGAATTATAAATCCATAATTGTTAAGAGACTTGGACCATTAACTTCAAAGTTGGCTGGGTTCCTAACCTTTTTTAGACTTTGGGCAAAATAAAAAAAGAGCTCTTATTTTGTCACTTTTCTTCTTTATAAGTAGACCCTCGTAAATAACAAAAAGAGACAAAAATAGGGTGAAAAATATGCTTGTTTTGTCTCCTTTTTTTTTTCTTTATAAAGGTTAAAAATGACCTTATTTTATTAGTCATGTGAGTGAATCTTAGGCAGGTGGCCTATTTGCCCTTGCCCAAAATTGAGCCTGCTTTAATGCCCCTTCACTTTACCAGTCCAAGGATAAATTTCCTTTAAGATTCCTCCTAATGCAGGATTTCTTGGGCTGAAAATGCAGAGGTACAATAACATAAGCTTCAACCAAAGACCTACTGAGTGGTAACTTTGGTAGGATTGATATCTTCGCTATTTTTTAATGATCAATGAATGAAGAATTGTGATTTTTTCAAAGAGGATTGAGGTGTGAGAACTTTGCATGATTCTTAGGACAATGGTCAATGCTAGATTATTTTTTAATATATTTTCCATTCGCCATACTTTTCCTATAAAATTTTAATTTGTGTTTTTTGTTTTTACATGATAATTTTAATAAGATAAGGTTTATCTTTCAAGATCATGGTCACTAGTTTTTTTTTTCTTTATCTCTTTTTTTCTGATTAGGATAAGAGCCCTTCTGAAAAAGAACTTAATTTTTTTTAGAACAAGAAAGATAACTCTAAACTATCATAAGATTAAAAAAGAAAAAAGGAAAAGAGGGTAACTCCATCCTGAAAAAAATTCAATATCTTCCCATAAAACTAAGTTGAGTTATTCTTCATATTCATAAGGAGCTAGGTTGTTGCTTCTACTACATATTTTATTTTATTCGGTTAAGATTGAATACGCTGTGAAGAAAGTGAACTTCGAATCCCTCAAGATCATACAGTCTCACATAAGCTAAAGGTTGCAACAAGCAAATTGTTAACACTTGAAATAATCATTCTGCTACTTATTTTATTGGACTCCAAAGATCAATAAGCTGAGAAAGGATGGAAGATAACGTACGAGCTCTGATGGATATAAATTGTTCCCAAAATCCAAGACCTGAAAGTTTCACACTCCTAGATAGCAAGCAAACCGTGAAGTCCATTCTAGACCTATGGCCTCAATCCCAATGATCGTCAGAATCAACACCCAAAGCCATCTTCTTGGGTTCTGGAATATTAGAATTTGTAACCAAGATAGAATGAAGCCCATGTTACACGGAACCATCCCTATATAAGTCCACCATCTATAACCCACTAGTCATCAGCCATAGCAATCTACAAATTAAGGACCCAACTGCTTGTACGTTTTCCTTCAATACAAAAAACATGAAGAGTCTTTTCTGCTCTATGCTCTTTCTCCTTTGTTTTCTCTTCTGCTTAGTCACCATTGGCGAGACGGCGGCCCCATGCAGCATGTTGGACGCCAAAACAGCTGCCTGTGTGATGTTTGCCACAGGCAAAGCTCCGAAACCCACTCCTCAATGCTGCAGCGGCCTGCAACAGTTGGCTCAAACTGTGAAAACAGTTGATGACTAGAAAGCAATCTGCAGGTGTTTGAAGGCAGGAGGCAAGTCTCTTGGTGTTAAAAACCAGTTCTTGAGCAAGATTCCTTCAGCATGCAACATCAAAGTTGGCTTCCCCGTCTCTGTGAGCACTAATTGCGAATCTTGAGTATATTTGTATGTATATAAACACTAGAATCATGATTAACCGTTCCTCGGAAATTTAGTATGTACTTTTCTAAAGGTTTGAGCTGCTTGCTTTAGTCTGATTCTTTTGTTCCAATTTGCAGGATTCATTAGAACAGACACGGGTATTATCGGAGAAAATAAAGACTTTCGCAGGTGGCATATTAGAGTTAGGACAGTTTCTGAATAAAACAGTCGACAACAATGCAGCATCCTGTCATTGTTCGACCCTTGTTATTTTCATTAATAAACTTGGCATATTCAAGTTAATGTAATGAGTTCAATCTTCCGATCAGTTTTTCTTAAATGACACCATTCAATGATTTCTCCTCATTTTTTCACCCCAAGCTTTTCTCCATTGAAGTGATCAATGAAAGTAACTCAGGACATATTCACTAACATAGTTCATTACGTATGCATGATTAATAATACCGATTTTCTACATAATATCCTAAATTCTACATATTAAATAATCTGTAGTAAGTCAACCGTTGTTTTAGAATCCGAAAGATACAAGATAAACCCACGACTTGATCTATTATAAGTGATTAATTTGTTATTTACTTGCTTTCATCTTCCAGTTAAATTTTATGTGCAGATCCATACATAAATTATAGGCACTATAAGTGGAGATTAGGCACATATGGTACAAATCATAAGCTGAAGTATTAGCTTATTTTACGTAGGAGTATAGTATGTGTCTCCTCTTAAAAATATTACACTAACAATAGAATAAAATGACAGCAAACACTTACAAAGATGAAGAGAACAATGGCACCTAACTCCATAAGATAAGCACACACCAAATACAAAAACAACTATAAGAAAGGTGAATATACCCACATTCACCAACCACACCATCACTATGTTGTGGCCAGGTAGGAAGAAGAAATTTGTCTTTCAAACTCATACACGGCTAAACACAAAGAAGAGAGAAGAATGGGGAATATAACTAATCATACCACTCACCAACACCTAAACTGTGAAGAGTCAAATGGTCTTCATCAAAAGTTACATTTCTCTATACAAAATGCACATAACCTAAATTTCGTTTAATTGTAGTGAGCTCCATTTAGAAAGAACCCGCAGCATTCTCTTGAGATAAAACACTTCTAATCAATAGTTTCTCTTTTTTCTAATATCAAATCCATAGTTATAATTTAGCTTATAAACTTTTATTTATTGCCTAAATAGTCAATTATAAACTTATCTCATATCATTTCTTATTGAATAATGGAAGCAATTCTTGGATGATAAGGTACTTCATATCTTTTTATTATACTTGATTTAAAACTTAATTTAAAGTTGAAGTATATGTGACTGATAAGTTAGCAAAAACATCCAATGAAGTGTATGTGACCATGTAAGTTCTTACATAGTCACATACATGCCTATATATGTGACCGTATAAGTCTAAAAAACTCACAGTCGTGTATGTGATTGTGTAAATTTGCGAAACTCATAATGACTTACACAATCATATACATTCTCGAGTAAGTAACCATGCAAGTATGTAAATATACCTCATTAATGACAACAATCTCAAAAATTCTAGTGTTTCACAAATTCAATCTTTAATCAAAATTAGAATTCGGTGAAAGAACTTTACCTTGGTAGGTAGGTAGCGAAGATAAACCAACAAATACGACGATAGGGTGGTGAGGAAGCGAGGCATTGGGGCGGCGATGCGAAGGGGAGATTGAAAGGACGATGAGAAGAAGGTATGGTCACAACTAGAGGGCAAAGGGGTGCGAGTGGCAAGTGGCAGTGAGGGTCGATGGTGACGGTAAGGGGGAGAGAGAAGGAGAAAGAATAGAGAGATAATTATGGTGGTCGATGCGAAGGGGAAGAAAATTAGAAAAGAAATGAACCTAGTGTAAAGCGATGTTAAAAAAGAAATGAACCTATTGTAAAACAACATTGTTTTACTTCATCTAAAAAACAATGTTCATTGCTAAAACAATGTCATTTTGTTTAGAGGCAAACAACATTGTTTTGTTATATGGGTTTATCAAATCTCGAACCGGTCTCGAGTTTGGTGGTTTGAGCCCAGCCCAAGGCCCTATAAACTTACAGTCACCGGTTCAAGTCCGAGGCTAACTTGAGGCCCTATAAACATACAGTCACTGGACTTGAGGTTTGGCCAACCCTTGCCAACCCTAAAGTTTCTTCCTTATGTAATAAGTAGTTGATCTTATATAATAAAGTACGAAGATACTTTTAAAAATATGTGAGTGATTTTTAAAGAACAAGTTCACTAAACTGACCCCATATGAGAATTCCTTTTAGAGCATTAATTGTATATTTGTATAAAAATCATTGTGATAATTGTATAAGTGATCTTTTGACTTAAGATTTCTAAAGTATACAATAAGAAATTATTATGTTATGATACTTTTGATGGCCTATCCTTGTCAAGAGTAGCTTAAATGGTAGTCATTAGATATAGCATAAAGGATATGGAGGTAGTTACATATCAACATAAGGTTCATCACCCTATTTATATATATAAAAAAAAGGTTCATCACCCTAAAGTGATTAGGGAGACTGTTATATTTATTTAGAAAATTCTCAGTCACGATGGAATGACACTTTGAAAATATTTTTCAAATATCATTAATAAAACCAATTAAAATAGTAGAGAACTAATATGATTAGATTCAAATATGATAGACATTAACTTCATGCTCTATGATAGAAGGATTGAATTATATGAAAATTTTTTTTGGTATTCCTATATTTTGGTAATCATGATGTATTGTTAAACGTAATCTATAGATATAAATTGTTTAACTAGATAATTAAATATAATTTAAAGGAGTTTAATTTATCTAATAATAAATATGATTTAAAATTATAATTTATATCTATACCCAATATATTTAGAAATGTAATGGGTTACATACAAAAAACAAGTGAAGAGAGAAAGATATATTAATCAAATTAAACTTGATTGTAAAGTTTGAGAAACTTTAGGATTAAATATAAAATATTTAATAAATAAAGAACAATTTGAGAAATTAAATCTTATTTGGGCCCAACTGATTTTTGTTTAGAATTAATTGTAATTTTATTTAAAGTTTAATTAAAATTAGAATTTTATTTCAATTAAATTATTAAAAGGATGTAATTCTATTATAAATAAGCTTAGGCTCTAAATGAGTCAATACTTCTTGCTTTAACCTCTCTTCAACACTTGTAAAATTTTCTCAACACGCTTATGTAGATATTGTTAGAGGCCTAGTATGTGTACGTCTACAATAGTTATAATAAACCAATTTCAAAAGTGATTCAGGAGAAATGATAAGAAAATTATTAAGTTATATAATATAATAAAATATAATTTATATTTATGTTTATGTTTATGTTTATTATGTTATCAATTCTCCTACTTAAGAGTGACCTTTGCAGAGTTGGAGCACCATCTTTATTACAGTACTGCAATAAAAATAAGAAAAAGGATTTTTTTTGAAAATAATAGGAAAAGGATTTTGTAGAAGAAGTTAGGGAAGTCAATACAACTCACTCTGAAGCATCGATTTAGGGTTTGAGATGTCTTAGTGGACTGGACTAGAAGGTAACTTGGGCTTCTGGTTTTGCTTACATTTCCAGAGAAAGGATAAATACATATTGTAGGTGACGGTGAAGCACAAGAGCACATGCACAGATCGGGGATAAATATTGGGGTCAACCGGCACTTTGAATAGTTAAGCAGTCAAACGGTCTTTGGCTTTTCTTGTCATTTGAGGAAGATAGAGGAAGCTATCACTACAAGAAAAATAGAGTTTAGTGACAAAAATTACTTAGCGATGGTTTTACCGATGAACCAAAGCGTCGGAGATATGGCCGTAGGTAAATTTACCAACGAAAATTTTGTGTACCGTTGGTGAATATACCAACATTTATTATGTGTTGACTTCGGTCGATGAATTTACCGACGGATAAGATTTGTTCGTCGGAAAAATTACTGACGGATTTGGTTATTCTATCAGTAAATTCATATTCTCATTACTGACGATTATTTGTTTTTCGTCGATAAATCGATAGATTTTACCGAAGAACTTTGTTTTTCCATCGGTAAATTTACTAATTTTTTTTAATTTTCTTGCATTAAATTTTATTTGATGATGTTATGATTGATGCATAATTTAAACAGTTATGAGTTATCTGTTGATAATATTTTGATTTATTTCAACATTTAATTTGTTAAAACAGAAAGTTGATTAATGATATAAGGTAAAAATTATCTTAATTGATAATAAAATTTTTTTTGTACATAATAAGTATTTGTAATTCATACAAATGACCACAAGTACGCTATTCATTTGGTGGTCGTGGATGATCTGATTGCTACGATGAGGTGCTACACCTCCCCTTTAACTCATCCACCTCATTACGAAGTTGAGCTATGTACTCCATTGACTGTTGCAACTAAGTTCCCAATGTTTGCATTATGTTTTGAAGCTTATTGACTTCATTAGTTGTCGACCGTCTACTAGATGTTGCTGTACTGTATGTGGAGGATTACAAATAACATGTGTTCGCAAATGATCCTAAGCCGAATATCCTTTTACGACGGTCTCTACCACCCATTACATAAAGATAAGTTTAAGTCTCATCAACATCTTCAGACTGCTGAGACTGTCGTTGAATACTTTCTTGTATTTAGTCCTATCGTAAGGCAATGTTTATATTAGTAAGTGATAATTATTAAGTATTAATATTAAAGCATAAATTTCACATACATTGAGCTCTCTACATCGGGTGTTGACGAAGGTCACACCGTCATACTTCTTAGTGTGAGTGTGCAAAAAGAGATGACGCAGTGTAAGCCTCGTGCCTATAGACTTTTCCTGCATCATAATAAAATGTTATAAGTGAACTACAATTTATAACACTATCATTCTTCATAATATACATATTTTTATTCAAAAATTCACACATCAAATTAAATTGAAATACACAAAAGTTTAAAAAAAAATCAGATTGTAAATGTAAAGTGTAGATACTTACAAGTCTCTCTACATGCTTGTGGCGGGTAATAGATCCTCCAATATATACGGAAAGACTCTCTCCCTCCGATCCTCCACGTCTGTTGGTAGAATTATACTCTAAAATGGACATTGCCTCGGGTGATGTCCAATACTGCTGCCAATGACTCCATATTTTTTCAGAAACATAAGACGGTCGTACACTAGTCTTATGTATCGCACCAATAAAGTCTAGATAACGTGTACGTGCTCGTCTCTCCCATACTTTATAAATGATCATGTCAAATTCAGAATCTCAAAAAAAATATTTCTGAAATAAAAGGAAAAAATACAATAAGTATTTATAATGTAATAATCTTTATCTAATAAATGTATAAAAATCAATTTAAAAACAAAAAATATTGTTTATACCTCAAACTCCTTATAGTATAATTCCTTAGTTGCCTGAGAGATATTCTTCCATATATAACCCTCAACATCAATCTTCTCCTTGAATTTGGATGTCATGTTTCTTGAGCATGGTCTAGATGGAATCAATCTAATATTAAAACAATTAGTTTTATATCATTTTTAAATTTAAAACTATAGTTTAATTATAAACATATGGTGTTTTATGTATTTTCACTTACAAATTGATGAAAATTGTGATGTCAGTTTTTCCATCAGCTCCAGGCTGAAGGTCGCCTCTTTCATTCGCATCATTTGCCCCTGATATCTCTGTCGGTATAGGGGTGGTGGATGGTGTAATAGCAGGTAAGGAAGGTGATGCCTCATCTGCAAGTGTAGTAGTAGCTGGAGGTACAACATCTGATTCGGTTGGAGCTTCATAATGTGATGCTTCACCTAGACAGTAAGTGGCTCCAAATCATGGTCTGAACTTTGGTCGCATTATATCATGTTTTCTCTTTGGTGGCATATGTCAACCTGAAATTTATATCCTATCCTTTGAATTAATATTTCCCATTTTCATCTTGGTGTGTTTATGCTACTCTTACGACAGCTCTATCAAATTTGCGATGGTAGTAATATCCGTCAACCCTTTTTCTATTATAAACTTCAACTGTAACTAGTAAGTTGGAAGTAGTTATTCATAAGTTTGTTGTTCATGACCATTTGCAATAGAAATACAATTGGGGATACTATTTAACTTAGTTTCTAATACTTGCCAAACAAAACTTCACATTTCCTTCAATAACATGCCCATATCTTTGTATGTAAATCATAGAAATTTCCTATATGCATAGATCATGTGAGAATATGTCCTACTTGCTTGACATGTTGAAAGAGGAAGGTATAACTCAAACTTACAAACGCATAATGCATATGAGAATTATGACTACGGGTCTTGGTCTCAGGGTGATGCTTCAACTTACATACATCAACTATGCTTGTCTTCACTCAAAAAGTCTACATAAAGACTCTTACAATTAGAATGCTAGACTCTCCAACAAGATTATTTTCTCAT
>JAOTAX010000007.1:1770435-1788764 GCA_025629825.1 Erythroxylum guanchezii
AATGAAAGCGAGTAAATTATGTGACGATATTGCGTACGATTCCGTTTTTGAGCAATTTTGCGAGCTATAGAGATCCATTCGGGAGTCAGCAAACTTAGTTAGATTTTGAGATTTCTTCTGTGGTGAGGAATCCCTCCCTCGTGGGATGCGTGTCCAGATGTCACGTAGGACGTCGGACGCGTGTCTCACCAGGGTGGGGTTCCAACATCTTCACTATCCAATGTTTTGAAATATTGTACTAGAGATAGAATTAGGAGCTCATATTAGCTTTGAAATATTATACTAGAGATAGAATTAGGAGCTCACATTAGTTAGTAGTTAAATAACAAAATTTTCCAAGCTCGTCAAGTAACACAAGCAAGGAAGAAGTATGTTTCCGCCCAATGTTCTTAGAACTCAATTTTCATAATGTCTAAATTGTTTATATTTGTGATTTAACCACGAATTAAATTGTTTCCTAAACCACACACTAGAACTTGTCATGAGAAGAAAATTATCCATTGGTGGCAACAACATTGACAAGTTTATTGTACCTAAAGTTATACTTAAATCTTATTTAATAACATAATTAATTATACACTGCACATAATTTGTTCACTCAGTTTGCGTATATACACTTACTTAAACCATGTATGTTCTTTTTTATTTAAATAAATGTATTAGTTAGAATGCAAACAACCCACCATAAATAAACTTTGACAATTGAATTTATATTTAGTTATCAATAAATTGCTCCTTGTAGATATTGAAGGTCAAAGCAACATAAATGTCCTTTGGCTAGATGACGGTGTTTGCAACTCTCAACTAGAATCGTTTAAAACATTCTCTAAACTTGAATATCTTCATTTAGAAAATAATAATTTTACAAAGAGTATTATTTCCATAAGTGAAGTTAAACAAATATTTTTATTTGAATTAAAATTATAACATTGTTAAATTTTATACAATGTTCGTTTTTCTTAATCTTCTTCTCTAAATAGCGTTAGACAATGTCAGAGAGTTATACTTGAATGACTATTATTGGGTTGAAAACTTCCTGCAAAGTCTTGGTGCTCTTCGTTTTCCTTGGACTTTAAAGATACAGAGGATGATCAATGCAAAGAACTTACAACAAGTCCCTTTCCAGAGTGAGTTTTATATAATTAGTCAGTTATTCTATATTTATTATTTCCTTTTTGAATAATTTAAATATGACAATAGTCTTCTCTACGGGCAACATCAACTTTCTATAGACTATGCATAGCCTTCAAATAGTCACACAAATACATTATTCTCTAACTCAACAAATCAGATAGAATTGAAATATTGTATTATGAAAGTCTTCTATCAAATCCCAATCCAAGGATATTATATTAACATATGGAAGATCAAAATCATGCTTATGGAACATCAATTTTATACTGTATCTTAGCTTTTAAACCGTAGTGAAAAACAAAGACACCTATTATGCTTTGTTCCTTTAACTGAAATTATGAAATTAATACTAAAAAAGAATTGAAAATAAAGAACTGAAATAATTTTTTCAAAGAACAAACATTTCATCAAACACTTTACATTCATCATAAATTCATCCCAACATCCCAACCAAAATCACGTCTTGTCTCTTCTATCACTAACATTTATAACTTAAAGTTGTTTTCCAATCACAAAATACACAAA
The DNA here is from genome assembly GCA_025629825.1 of Erythroxylum guanchezii. Lineage (NCBI taxonomy): Eukaryota > Viridiplantae > Streptophyta > Magnoliopsida > Malpighiales > Erythroxylaceae > Erythroxylum > Erythroxylum guanchezii. Next base: position 1,772,095 of record JAOTAX010000007.1, read on the forward strand.
TAAACGAAAGTAATCAAATACCTAAATATAACTTTCATCCAACATACTAAAATACCTCTACCGAAGGACACGATGACAATAGCTAAAGAAGACAATGCCGACGAGCAAAAGACACAGCAGGAAGACAATGCCAATGACAGAGAAACCGAAGAGAAGACAACGTTGACGACGAGAGGAGACGTAGCAAGAAGAAGGAAGAAGAAGACACAAGTTGGGAGGAAGACGTCGAGTGAGTTTAAAGTTAAAGAAAACGACGTCGTTTGGTTTAAAGGGAAGATGTCTGGGTGAGTTTAAAGTTAAAGATACCAAACGATATCGTTTTCATTAACTTTAAAATGCTAAAGCCGAAGCAGACAATGATGTTTTTCTTTCGATAAACTCAAAACTTTTTAATTCCGTCAACAATTCTCACCTTCTTTACCGACGGACATTTGATACTGTTGGTAAAGTCCGTCGCAAATTTTTCCAGGATGATTTCCCTCCGTATTAAGAGACAGATATTAGTACCGTCGCTAAACGAAATTTTTCCTGACAATTTTACTGACAGAAATTAGATTTCCATCGGTAATTTGCAACGGTTTAATTTATGTCGTAATTTTCCGTCGCTAATTCTCGTTTTTCTTGTAGTCCATAAATCATCTTCTAAATTTGTAATGTATATGAATTGGTCACTGATCATGGGATTTCCCTAACTCTTCAATTAATTTTCTGCTCTTAACATGCTCTCTATTTTGTAAGTTAAGAGTTTAAGGTAAACTCTAACTTACAACATGTTATAAATCAGTTGAATATAATGATCTCTTTTTAAGGGAAGTTTGCTCTTATTAATTTCGTTCATCACTAGTAATTAATACCTTAATACTTCTGACATCGATCCAAGATCCTTGCTTTACTTCATCCCCTTCATCTTATCATTCTGATCAGTTACCTAAACATTTTTCAAACCGTTGACTGAATTATTATAAGTTGACTGCGTAAGCGGGTGTGTTCTTAACCATAAAGATGACTAATGACCAACTGCCTCGAAAGTCAAAACCATTTACCTTTCAAAGCTTTCATGTCGTTAGTGCTCAATTTAAAATTACCAACTCTTGATTAGATTAGATGCCACCATCCATGACAACAAAGCCTTTCTCTAACAATCATGTCTGACACAACACAGGGAATTGATGCTTTTGCAGGTTTGGTTCTACCTCTTAAGTTTCTGTTTCCGTTCTAACTTTTTTTTTTAATTTGTAACTTTTGATTGCGAATTTTTTCAGTTTATAGAACTTGCGAAAATTATTAAATATAGATTTATTTTGTAATACTGTTTTATTATTACATTTTTAAAACTATTTTAAAATTATTTAAAATAAAATTTAATTAATAAACCAATTTTAGAATTAGTTAGTTAATTTATAATATATAGATTCCAATTAATTAATGTTATAATTATTTATGAAGACAAGATAAATTTATTATTTATATCCAAATTACGTAAAATTAATCAATTTTACTTAAATAATTGTCACTTATTAATAAATTTTTAGTTATAATGGATATGATAAATATATTTTATTTAGTAATTAATATAGATGAACATTAATTTAATACTACTCTAACTTGACTCTAGTGATGAATTTTAAATAATTTGATAGAAATTTAATAAATAAATATCTTCTTTAATATCACAAAATTCTTTTAAATTATTTAAAGCATAAAAGAATCTTTAAAATGAATAAAACAATGAAGGAGATTTGTATGTTTTATCCATATTTATAAGTTCACAAAAGAAGGCAAAAAGGAGGAGAAAAAAACATATAAAGCTTGAATTGGATATGCATTTGGGATTGGGAATCTCTAAATGATCCCCTAATTAAAGGGCTAAAAGGTTTGAAGTTGTTCTCATTGGAGGTAAAGTTACCACATGGGATATGCACCATGTGCCACACTAACCAAGGCCACAGTAAGTCAAGAAAACACTTAATTTAACCACATTCATTGATGATAGTTTAGTAGTTACCAATGTGTAGTGTAGAATCGATTCCAATATCTTAAGGTAACCTCATAATTTGGAATGATCAAATTATGATAATCTCATAATTGAAGAAGCCGTTAAAATTGTGGATTTTATAGAAATACCATACACACACACACACATATATAGATTCACAAACCTCTTTTCTCACACATTTTGTCGGAATTTTTCATTTGAATCGTGCTCTGTGTTATGCTCTTGGACCGTCAAACTAGAAGTTTCCTTCTTCCAACTCAAGATGATAGGGACTACTACAGAATCATTATTAATTTCGCCCGCAAACCATTCCACTGTAGAAGAGTCAAGCTTTAATGTCGTCCAATCAGTTACTTTTACCTGAATTTTACTGTGTGCATTTTACTTGGGATCCATGTCCATCAACAGTCCAAATTCGGCCACAGCAACACTAGGCCATTGCTACTATTGGCCACTTTTGTGAAGTTCCGAAACTTGAGGGCATGTGTTGAATCCCACTGCAGCCAGGCTCTCAAACCTAGAAGCCAAGTCGCATTGCCTTAATTCCTTTTTAAATACTGCAATAACCAATAAATAGTATCATCGATAACCCACTACTTAAAAATACTGGTTTTAATATCGGAAGCTTGGTAATATGTTAATTCAACTTATAGCATGAAGAGAAAATTTAACTCCATGCATGACCAGTGCTCACTTATACTTCTGGTCACCAGCATATATAGTAAGAAGTCAACTGGACTTAATTTACACTGGGATCTTACTTAGAAAATCATAGGAAGGCCTGTGAGTATGCAAAAACTTCTGAATTCCAGCCCTCTAGTCACTTTCCAATACGCACAGGGATCAGTCGTTGAGAATTGAAACCCTAGCTAATTAAGTGGGTCAAAGTAGGACGCTAGCTAGTTGCATGCGCCAGGGCTATCAAGCTAAGCTTCATTTGATTATGTTTGGCACTAGGGACAAAAAGGAGGGAGGTCCTCATTTAGGAACAATATTCGGATTCTTCTGGATAATGAATGCGAAAAACGAATTTGACTACATCTAATTGATAAAACAATTCTGCTTAGAACGAGAGCAATCAACAAAAAAGAAAAGAGGGTACAGGTGGGATCAAATCCTAGCCGTCCTTATGGACAGATGGCCACAGGCAAAGCGACTGGTGAAGTTGGCCGGTAGACGGCTGACGATGAAGGGTGTTAGATGTCTCCCTTATGACGTGCATATATATGTAACAAATGGCCGAGAATAAAATTAATTAAGGCATTCCAATTCTTCATATATAATTAAATCACCAGACACAGGCAATCGTCAGCGTTGGCGCAGGACAGAGCCACAGAGCTAATTAAGGTTGGCATGTTAACGAGTCATGATTCGGCTGTCATATTTTAATGTGGCAGTGATTAAAATACGAGGGAGTCTCACATGGCGGATTCTCGGTGCCTCTCTTTATATAATACTCGGAGAATCCCAGTTCTATTTTGTTTTCTTGCTTTTGTAAGGGGGGAGGAGATAAGATACAAACAATGATCGAGGGACCGTAAGACATTAATTGTCTGCCAATTTTGTATATATATTCACTTAAAACTATAATTGTTGAGCATATAGAAACACTTTGGTTGGATTATTTGATCCATACTTATACCTATTACACACTCACACACAATGTCATGAATGGGTTTATATAGTAAATTGCATTTAAGCCTACATTATATCAATACCAACTGGTGAGATGGGATTCTAATACAAATTGGGTATTCAATTGGAAACAGGGAGGGGATGGGAAGAGTTTGTTTGATTGAAATGTTATTTTCCGAGAAATGCGGCTCCGTGCCGCATCTTTGCTTTCCCATCACTTGTTTTCTCGGGAAAATATCTTTTAGGCCAAAGTCATTTCTACGCCATATTTTCCCCAACTTCTAACATAAAAGAAGAGAGAGAAATAGACCAAACTCATAGACAATACACATACCTTATCTTAATTATAAAACATTAAACAGTTGCCTAAACCTCTACATTATTACTTTATTCTCACTTCGATTTTTTGTTTTCCTCTCTCTTTTGTTAGTGTGTTGCGTGTACAAGTAGAGAAGCTGTTTTGTATGAAAAGTCAGCGACTCTCCACCATTCTTTTCTTTCTCCTTGTGACCTTCTTTTGTTTTGCCTTGGTAAGAAGTGAGCAAAAACACCACCACAACACCCTCTTAACATTCAAACTTCAGGGAGAAAATATTGTGTTTTTTTACCCTAAAAATCAATAGATCAAAGCAAAAAATCTATTTTGCATGCCATCGTTACATTGCTGAGAAGCAGACACCAAACTAGAGTTAATCCAGAGTTTTAAAATGATTCTGTCTTCTTCTTCTTCTTCAATATCTTACTAGCGTTTTGTATCAGTAGCATCAGCAAGTTTTTTGACCTAGGGATGAAGAACTGTCAAGGTGACTTGACTGACATAGTTCGAGGTAGTGGGGGAGCTCTTGCGCAACCTGATCTTCCTGTTTCCAGCTGGGACTTTGTGTCCGATCATGTCAATTTTCTACCAAACACCAACGAAGGTGCATACAGAGAGGATGTTTTCGGCGACCCTTTTTGCCAAATGAGAGATCCGCTTCTTCACGAGCTTAACGAGGCCAGCTCAAGCTATTTTGGAAGCCCAAATTCGACAGATATGCTTAATATTAGTGTCGATGGCACCAGAGGTAGTTTTTGTGGTGCAAACAGTGGTAATATTCTTGCTCATAAGGTTTTTGATGAGGAGACCAATAATAATCCCTGCAACATATTCTCAAGGATTCAGATCTCTCCCAGTGATCAAACTAAGGTGCCTGTTTCTCCCTGCGATTCTTCGGCTATGACCGATGTTTCTTCGCCGAGGGGTTTCAAGCAGTCTGCTGTGATTTCAACCGACATGATTAATGGTAGTAGCTCAAAAAGTTGCTTGATGGAGAAAACCGGGCAAGTGCAGATCTCATCTCCACAAAATCTGGGAATCAAGAGAAGGTATTGGATGTTAATTATTAATTTAGTTTCATCTCACTTGCTTCCATGACTTTAATATGCTTTGGCTTTGATTTTAATGCAACTTCCTTTTATTTTTTTTTCTTTTTTATTACTTCATTAATAGAAGAAACTGATCATCGCGAGCATGTTTGACCAATGAAATTTTTTAGAAACTCAAATTGGTTACACAAGCATGGTAACGAACATCTGATAATTAGGGTTTCCAGTTTGGTATTGACTTTGTAGTCTAAACTGCGTAATTACCATTTTTTAAATTAAGATATTCGTTATATTAGGTTTTAAGCATCTGTACAAAGTACACGGCAAAGCCTAAATCCTTGTTTTTTTTTTTTATCGGTCTTAATCAGCCTTGGAAAGATAGTCCAATTGGTGTTGTAATAGCATTCCCGGACTTAGCTTTCATGTACTTATATGAAGCTACTTTTTTTTCTTACTTACCCACCTGAATTCTGAATCTATAACTGTGTTTTAATTGGCATTTTTCACAACTTTCATCTTTTCTGAACAAAGCATGCCGAATTATTTGAGATGTTTCTGCCTAAAAATGGCAGTTGATTTGATATAGAGGAGTAGCTCTAGGAAAGTATAAGTATACTTTAATATATAGAACTATAAGAAATATTGTCCAGTGTCGATCATCGTGATCTTCTTCATTAGATTCAGGCTGTTCTTCTTATTCTTGAATCAATGTTGAATTGTTGAAAAGACAACTGGAAAGCTAAGTTCATTGGATTACAATAACTACAGGAAGAGCCAGGCAAAGAAGGTGGTATGCATTCCAGCACCAGCAGCTGCAAATAGTAGGCCAAGTGGAGAAGTAGTTCCATCTGATTTGTGGGCATGGAGAAAGTATGGTCAGAAGCCAATCAAAGGTTCTCCTTATCCAAGGTGACTGAACATATATCGTCATTTGTAGACCATAAAGCATCCTAAGACACTAATCAACCAAGAATGAACAATGGTTCATCTGCTTTTCCTGTAATAAGGATCGAGTGCATGTGTAATAATTGCCCATATCAGCACGGTGATGAATGATTGTATAATTGCTCAAGGCTTCCTTACATAGTAACTGAAACGAGAAACAAAATATCTCATTAGCTTACGTTTCACATTCTCTGACAAGCATATTATATTATAAACATCGAATGGGAAAGTCCACTTTTTTCTTGATTCTATTTTCATATAATTCTCTTCTACCCTCAAACTTTAGAATCTCAAACATTGCTTAATCTGGTATCGGATTGTTTAGCATTGCCAACCGATCATCTGTCAATATCTCGCAGGGGTTATTATAGATGCAGCAGTTCCAAGGGTTGTTCTGCAAGGAAACAAGTAGAGCGTAGCCGAACGGATCCTAACATGCTAGTAATAACTTACACGTCGGAGCACAACCATCCATGGCCAACTCAAAGGAGTGCACTTGCAGGCTCAACAAGGTCACAGCCAACAAAGAACAATAATACTGATAATTCAAAGACTACTTCACCGAGCTCTCACAAACAGAAGACAGCCAACGCAAAGGAAGAACAAAAGGAGACAAACAACGATACTTTGTCTCCTACCACAGTTGCTGGTGCCTCATCAACTACAAGTGCACCGATAAAAGAGGAGTATGGGCACTGTCAGAAGCAAATGGAGATGGATGAGAATGCATTGGGTGAAGGGTTTCAGCACAGTTACAGGCCTACGCTGCAAGAATCTAACCAGTCGGAAGATTTCTTTGCTGATCTGGGGGAGATATATACGAACTCTCTTGACCATTTGTTCACACAAGGATTCAGTAGAGATGATGATCAGAAAGAGACTATGGACCCATTCAGTATGTTCGATTGGTCTGGAGAAAACAACACTTCATTTGGTGAAGCCAAAAGGGATACATAACAAGACCTTCAAGAAAGCAGTATCAATATTGTTTCCCCACTAAAATACAGTACTGTCATGAGTTCACTATCACCAGTATTGCGTAGTGGTGCAATTTGATTCAAGCAGTATCAGTACTTAAATCTGTGTCTTTTTGAAGATTTGATTTACATGTGGATAGAGATTTCTCCATCTATCTTCTCTGCACCTTGTTATTAACGAGAACAGTGAGGAAGATTAGTGAAAAAGGAAAAGAGAGAGTGAGTAAAAAAGAGAGTAGCAGTTGATTGGGTGCAGAAGCAAACATGGTGTCCCACATTCCTTTAGGAATATTGGTGGATGGGACAGAAAGTTGAGGAACAGAAATTTCTAACAGTGAAAACAAGTAATATCCATCAGACATGACAGGGAAGCACAGTGACTCGTGACATGAGGACGATCCATGCCACTTTAAAGCCTAGGCAGTACCTTTCTTGTTGATGGTTATGGTGTAAAAATAGATTATAGATTTTCTGTCAAATTTTATAGCGTTTTATTGTATTCAGTGAATTTCAGTCATTTATTTATGCGGGTTTTATTTTTATTTATATAAGACTCATACGAGACTTACATCAATAAATAGTTGAGATTTACTGGATATAATAAAATATCATAAAAACTGAACAGAAGATCTTGTTCCGTGAAAATAAACATCCACCCTCCTCGTCCTCAGTCACTGCGGTGGGGATTCTTATTTGCATGCTTTGATGGGAAATAACTATTAAAACAAATCATTATATGTATTCCTGTATCTGTATAGTTTGGGGCAAGAAATGAAGTCGGAAATACTTAAGTAGATAGACATGATGCATGCTTTGAGTCTCTCACTTTTCTGATAGTTCATTTATTCGCATGATACATGCTTTGAGTTTCTCACTTTTCTGTTAGTTTATTTATTCGCATGTAACCTACTTTTGCTTAACTGTTATGTACAGCATAGTCATTTTAGGAACACAAATTTTGGAGGTTTAATCAGGGACGGATTTAGAAATTATTTTGAGTGGGGGTAAAATATTTAAAATACTGTTATATTATTGAAAAATACAAATATTTAAATATTTGATAAACAAAAAATTACATCATTGTCTTGAGCTTCTTACATATAACCGATTACAATCGTTCCCTACGAGTCCTTATATTTTGATATCGCTGTAAAATTTTCTTATTGTTAATACTATTGAAAATATCTTTCTCAATATATGTAATCAAACAGTCATTCATCTAAGAATCTCCTATTCGATTGCGCAAGCAATTTTTCACTATCTTTATTACAGAAAATGCTCTTTCTACCGATGCAGTAGCAATAGGCAAAATCAAAGCTAATCTCACAAGTAAAAGCACCAAAGGTACACAACATCCTTTTTTGTTTCAACCAGCTTCTTGGCAAGATCACTAATCCTATTTAATATCAAAAATCGATCATTAGATTGCATATCAACAATATAATTATCAAGCTGATCACCAAGAGTAATAAGTTCTACTTTAGAAAAATCAGAAGGATAAAATTCAGCAAGCTGAACCAATTTTTTCTTATCAAAAGCATAGAAAGAGTCACTTGAATTCAAGCATGCCACACAAATAAGCAGCTTAGTATTTACCTCATTGAAGCGATTGTTGAGCTCTTGAAGTTGCATATCAATCACAGTATACAATAATTCTACTTGATAATGATGCAAATTCTTGATTTTTTGTGCATTTCGTCTTGACCTTTCCTGATGGACAAAATTTTCATCCATATTTGGAATGACAATATCATGGTTCTCACAAAATGAAGATGTTTTATCAAATAAAGACTGCCACCCATCATCCCTCATCATTTGTAGTCGTTGTTTGGAGACTTTAATCAAAGAAATTGCATTGATAATGTCTTGATCCTTCCTTTGCAATGCTTGAGATAATTCATTTGTGATGCCCAAGATTTTTTTCATCAAATGCAAGCTAAACACAAATTCATAAGATTGGATAGAATCAAAGTTAAGTAATTAGGGACAAATTAAATACAAAATAAATAAAAAATTATCTATTCACAAAAAATAATTAATTACAACTATGTGAAAAATACTTTACACATGCAAATTTATGAAATATACTACTTGAAAACTTTAAACCAATCATCCATTAGTGCCTTGCTATTTGCTATTGACAAATAACATAGTTCACAAATCACATCTGACACTTCCAAGTTTCACCTTTGAGATCACCGTATAATCAATTATGTAAACTCAAAATGGGACTTGAGAAAATGACTTACGCACATGACTTGAGAAAATGAGAGTAAACTCAAAATGAGACACGTATATCATCAAATATCATCAAAATGAGACACGTATGCTATACACATGACTTGAATCAAAAGCATCTTTGGTGTGAATCACTCAATCACGTCCTTTTCTCCACACATATTTAATTTTAAAAAATGCAATCATCAAAGCAAAGATGCTTGAGTACAAATATGTGTGGAACTGTGGAACAGTGGAAGCAAATGCAATCATCAAAACAAAAACTCAAATCGATAAATGTTAGTAATTGAATCACCGGATATGCATTCGCCGTTCACGTCCAAGGCGTGCAAAATAAAATGGCATAAATAAAATGGCATAAATCAAGAAGAAGAAGCCAACAAGTAACAACGATATGCTCTGTGTCTGATATCAGGAATTCAACAAGACAACAACGATATGCTTGAACAACGAATAAGACAGTATATTAAAAATTAGATGTGAGCCTAGGTGAAGGCAAATCTTACCTTGCTTTCCACTTGTTATATGTTCAAAAAAAACTGGTTTGTAATCATTCCTTAACACTTCTGTTCTTTTGCTTTGGGTATGGAGTTAGGGGAAGAAGAAGCCAAAAGGACACAAAGTAATATGATGAAGAAGTCAAAAGAGTAGAACATTTGAATTAAAAAGTCAATTAAATATGTAAGTTTTATCTCTCTATTTATAGGCTTTTATTTAAAAAAGTCATTGCCCAAATAATAATAGTCTTAATAAAAATAAATGGGCTCAGATTTTATTTTTATTTGATATCTTAATATATTTATTATTATTATTATTATTTGTCACCAATTAAATTAATATGTAGCAAAATTTTAAATTTTTTATAAAATTAATTTTTTAAAAAATGCAATGGGGGCTGTAGCTCCGTCCATGGGTTTAACTCTGAGGTTGTCGATTAAGACAAAATTTTTGAGAAAGTAAGACAATTTCATCTCTTTAACATATTAATTGGATGTAATTAATTAACAAAGAATTTATATAAGATATAATTTTCCGTCAATTTGATATTTAAAAATGATATGCTATTATTATTTTATTGAAAATTTTAATCAATTCAACCGGTTCAATTATGAAAACCTTAACCGTCTAACTTTTTGGTTCGATTTTTAACTTTCTAATTGAATTTACTTTAAAAGATTCAACCGATATTAAACTGTTATAAAATCAGCTAAAAATTGAAAAAAATTAAAAATTTTAAAATTTGATTGAAAGAGATTATCCTTAACAATCGAAGAATTTGAAGTTTAATTGAAAATAGAGATTGTTAAATAAAAATTAATTTGTTTATTTAGCTTATAAAAACTTATTAATTAATAAAAATTAAACAATTAATTAATAAATTGATCAGTTTTTAACAACAAGAGTTATTAAAGTAAATCGAATTGAAAAATTAGACAATTCAAAATTTATATGGTTGATACAACCGAATCAGTTGAGTTTTTTAATCATTGTTAGTTATCATAGAAAAATTTTATATTTGGCACCTAATTATATTAGGATAATGACATATATGGCCTTTCTATTATATTGCATTTCTCAGTAAAATTTTCAATGATCCTATTTCAATCCTTTTCCAATTAAGTTCCTTTTCCTTAACCCAGATGACACAAGTATAATCATAACATGGCCAGCATAATGTTGACTTGCGAGTTAATATGAAAGTTATAAAAATGGTACGTCAGCATATCTTGTTAGCACGTAATGGCACATATGTTATTGCAAGTTCACAATACCCCAGCGACGTGCAACGTCATTATCACGTTAACATGTCATTCAGGTAATTATCACGCCAGTATCAAAAAATAATATAATATATAATTTAAAATTAATTGCACTAAACCTTTTATAAGAATAGAAAACCGATACTGTCTAAAGTTGTCTGAGTTGTCAAGGTGTTACAAAGCACAACACTTGTCTTAGTTGTTTCATGTAACATACAACAAGACAAGTTTTTGATACGAATGTACTAAAAGAGTTTTTCTTGTGAAATAACTCATGATTAAGTATATGTTTTTCTATTATTTTCCATGCTGCATTTATTTATGATCTTTTTATTCAATTTTATGCATTAACTCCACTTTGACGAACTCACTTTTTTTTTTTGGTAAATAGGAACTCACGTTATTGATCCATATAAAGTATAATGAAAGTGATTCCTATGCCATCACTTATCAATATTTATGAATTATTTTCTGAATATAAGCCTTGGATTAAAAACATGGTATTGTCATTAATATGTGAAAACATGGACAATTGATGCAACCGAAGACTCATATAGCTTGGTGTAGCCAATTGCTACTAATCTTTGTAGAGAACATAATTCAAATTGAAATTTCTACCATTGGAATATATCTATAATGGCATTTCTTATCTCATTTTTGTTTTTTAGGCCTTAAAATATTTATTTAGTTTTTTATTTTGCCTTTCAAGTATATATTATAAGTATTAAATATGGGGTCATTAGGTATTGTTCTATGAAATTATCTACAACCATAACTGTAAGAGTGAAATAACATATTAATGTGGTACTGCTGTTGTCTGCAACCAAATTTAAAAAAAAAAACCAACTTCCGTCAATACAAATTAATATAGCAGTGGAAAGTAGGGATCGTTTCCACGAAAAATTTTTAATGATAAAGGTTAGTGAGTTTAAAACTAAAACAAATAGGGGGTTTGGTTCACGTAATTTAAGAAATTAGAAATAACAAAAACAAAAATTAACAAAAGTAATTGGATCTGAAAATTTAATAGACAAACCTTGATTTTGGGTCACCGATATTATCACACTAAAATGGATCCTTGATATAAATTTTAGTTTATCAACAAACATTCATTGGGTGATGTTTTCTCTTAAGTGTAAATGAATAGAAACATATATTCTAAATATTCTTATCAATCAACAACCTAGATACAATCGTAAGTTCAATTGAGTAATAGCTTTAAGAACTAAGAAACCAATGAACGAGATAACACATATACGACATGCATTTAATCAAGATGAGTATCTTCATAGAATTTTCCCCTCTAACGTAAAGAAGGTAATCCTAATTGCTATTTGTGATTAACACAACTGAACGTCATATTTTATTAATCTAGCTATTAAACAAATCAATTCCTAGCTGCGCACCTAGAAATCAATCAATTCAGTTAGAAAAATTATTTGGGAAGACACTTAATATTCATTAACAAAACAAACTTTATTGAAACACTTCACACATAATAGATGATAACATGGTTCCTCTCAACCAAGAAAAGAGATTTAGCTACTCATAACGAAAGTGAAAAATCAAAGAAATAACAAAACACATAGTCTCCATTCCTAGTTTTTTCCTAAAGAATACGAAAATCCCTAGAAGAAAAGTGCAGAATCGAAAACTAAACTGAACTGAAATAAAAATACTGTCGAAAATTCTAAAACTATGCTAACTTAAGGGATAACGTGAATAGTAACATTTTTCTTCTTTTTTTTTTTTGCCTTTTTGATCCTTTCTTTTTCCATCATCTTTTGCAGATCACATCTCCCACGTGTTCAGATTGCAAATATCCAACAATCTTATCTTCCAAGATTATGAAAATCTCAAATGAATCAGATTTGAATTTGAAAGCATATCTGTAAATTTTTTCCATCCTTGCACGTGCCTACGCTTAGTCACTGAATTTGCAGCCAATCTGGAATTTCAAATTTTCTTTGTTTCTTTTGCGTCTTTTTGATTCAATTTCATCTCTAAAGTGTTGAAAATTATCTGAGAACACTTAAGAGACAATTCCATTAATTTTGAATAATAATTTCAACACATGAGAGATATTTATATATTAAATAAATGCAAAATGACAACTGAACAAATTCTCCCACACTAAACTTTTGTTCACCTTCGAGCAAACATGCCAGACTACTACACTCTATCGATTCATCCTTCATAAGATCAAGTGCACACAATCCACTAACTTGGGCCAGTAAGACTTAAGTTGCAGCACACATTATAATCACTTTTCACCAATACAAATAAACAAAGTTAAAATAAGACATCTTTGGTCAAAAGCAAATATGAAATCAAAATAAATTCTTCTCACAGATTGCTCTCTTGCACTCAAGTGTTTAAGGTCAAAGTATTTCTCTCAAATCTCTCTCTAATAGATTGCATTACCATAGGCTTGAAAATTTACCAGTTATCATTCATTCTGATTACATGAACTAGTAGATCATAAGGACTTTATTAAAGGTAGTAATGGGGCTAGGTTCAAAGGTAAGGAAAAAATAGCAAATGGTTAATCACAAGCATTCATAAAGTACCAAGTAAAAGAGACACTCGAATTAAAATTATGAGATAAACACATGAATACAAAGGACTACAACTTCTTATTACTAACTAATGCTAATATGCTTTATTCTTTTTCTTTTTCTTTTTTCTGACTTTTTCTTTCTTTCTTTCTTTCTTTTTTCTTTTCTTTTTTCCTTTTTTCCTTTTTCTTTTTTACTTGACTAACGCTAAGAACAAAGGAGAACAATAAAAACAAAAGGAAATAATAGCAGCATAATTTAACAAACATATGAGTAGAAGTACCTATAAAAATATCTCAGATTACAATACAGAATAAAAGTTCCAAAATCAAATGCTTACTCAGTACTTCATTCAACTTGTGATAGGGTAAGGCTAATTGTAACATCCCAGATCACCCAGTTCAACTCTCTGTGCTGAAGTGTCAATCACATGTGCAAGGAATGACAGGCATCCTTGACGAATCAACCTTTTAGCCTTGATTACCGATATCAAATAACTCGTTAATACTCGTCGGTTACTAGTAAATTTAATCGGGATTCCATCCTGAGGTTCAAACACTACCTCTTTCTTAAAACAATCAACCCTGGCGCAATACCTCTCTAACCAGTCAATCCCCAATATCACCTTAAAATCCTAACAATCGAGGAGAATAAGATCTGCCTCTAATACAACATCGCCTATCTTTATCTTACAAGCTGTATATACTTCATCACAAGCCACTTACTCTCCAAGAGGAGTGACTATAATGAGAAGGGGATCTAACGGCTTCAGGAGATAGCTAATATCCTCTGGCTTAGGTCGCAAAGGTCCAACCTAGCGACGACTTCCCCTTCCTCATCCAACTATGCTATCCCTATAAATTAAAGAAAAAGACATTGTTTAATAAAAGAGATCAGGCTAAGCCTAGCTTATCCGATACCCCAACATTCCAAGGAATGTCGACAAGTACTCTGATCTAGGTCGAAATCATCCGATCGTTAAGGATATCAACTTAATGATCCGAGACTCAACTTCTCGACCAAAGACTTTTGACATCCAAATTCAACTCCTAACGCTCATGAACTTTTTGAAAACTGAAATAACACTTTTGAAAATGCAAAACCTTGGCTCTGATACTAATTTAATTGTCACGACCCAGTACCACATTGGGCCTATGACAACCGCCGAATAACCGGGCTAAGGACACTCATGGTATCCTTAATCCGACTATGCAAGGCTAACTGAATATCTATTCTTCTTTTTTTTTGAAAAAATTTTGGGCAGCATAACGGTTGTGTTTTAAAAATCCCAAAAGCTGCAAACATTTTTAGACACACTTTTATATTCACATTCAACCACAACTTTAGGACTTTAATGTCTACTCAAGGTAATCTCAACTCCAGGCAATCTCAACTCAAGGCATTTTCAACAACATTATCAAAAGTTCATACATAAAATCTTTTATAAAATACAAGGCAATCAAAAGTTAACTTACAAAATCATAAAGCGTATCTACATAAACACAGTTCATGAGCCACTAGACAATAAAAGTACAAAATAGGAAACTACCCATATGTAGTAATACCCCAAAAATGTTAAAGACCGTACAATCCACTCAGAGCTTCAAACTCACTAAATTAACCTGCATGGTTGGAAAGCATAGGGGGTGAGTACACTAGGTACTCAGTGAGCAGGAAAGTCATATAACACAAATAGAATTCGATCATACCAAGACGATGTAGATAACTTATGAAGTGAATATATATATCACATAGAAGATACATAGGCCCATCCTATGACTTAATGTATACTGGTTAGGAACCATAGGCCTAACCTATTAACTCACTTATCCGGTGAACATAGGTCCCAGTTCCAGTATACAAAAGCGTAAAAACATCATATGTATCAATTAAATCTCGGTAGAAAAATCAATATCAGGATAAACCAAAATAATCATGTGCGACCCCATTAGTTGGCCAAACTAATGTGCACACCCACCGATATTCGGTGTTGGCTCGACTTTCATCCGTGATGAGTCCGGACTATAGTCGACAAGAGCGTCATGATCCTAGGTGATGACCTCGTCGGTGTCTAGACCATAGGTATAGAATCACCCGCAAGTCCTGTAGAAAGGTGTCCATAGGGTGACTCGACTTTAATGTACCAGCGTCAAGGGTACAAAGTCGCTTAATTATTTGTGCCCAGCACACGATTGGCCAATCATTTCCTTACCAATCACAAAATTCATATACAATAAGTAAGTACAAGAATCAAGTAAAGCACTATGCCTTTATATATCAGTCCAACCAATAAAATGAAAACCATGCCGCGGCTCTAAACCAAAAGAGAACAAATACACACAGAATATATGACTCATTTATGCATAAGTAATTTCAAAAACATTATTTCATGCAATAAAAGTTATCTTTTGCAACCCAAGTGCAAAGTTATTAAAAAATGTAGTTTCATAAAATAAAGCATTGTTCTTTGCAGTTTAAACTCGAAGTTTTTAAAAACAAATGCATTTCTCAAATTATGTAATAAAAATATCGATTTCTAAAACCATGTTGAAACATTATTTCATACAATAAATTTTGGTATCAGAGCGTATGGGTTTTTCCTAGGCTTAGAATGCATAGTAGGACGAATTGTTATGTTATGTGAATTGATTGATTGCATTAAGTGACATGCACGCCATGCATACATGTAGGAATTTAGAATAAAATGAAATGTATCTAATCGGTAGTGTTTCCATTGAAGGAGTAAGATACCACCTCGTAGAAGGACACGAGGAGTATTGCAAGGATTAATTGCACCTGACTCTCCACCAAGGGAGGAGAGCATTGAAGAGTCTGTAGCCCTAGGGAATGCTGAGGCTTCTATAGGGCTTAATAGTGAGCCCATTCGGTCACAGTCACAGGAGTCTTCTCTTCCGCATTGAAAATGGGAGGTTTAGATGTGATCTTAGGTATGGATGTTGTAGTACCCCACTTCTGCAAGACCCGAACCTGATATCGATGGTGATATCCGAGTCCGTGCCCCGCAAGGGTGGTGTGCTAAAGCACTCAATCACCACACAATATGCGGAAGTCGAAACTTATATTGGGCCTATATTCATTCATAAACAATTTCAATAAATACAATTTTCTTTTGAAGCCATTCGGGCCCTTTCACAGATACAAAACACAAAGTTATTCAAAAAGATGCAGAATATAC
>JAOTAX010000007.1:1788864-1814150 GCA_025629825.1 Erythroxylum guanchezii
GACGGAGTGTGTCGTAGGGTTTCCAACGCGAATTTTTCTAAAGTGCACGTTTTCGGATGTCGGACTTTGACTTAAGTATGATTGAATTGTTCTGGTTTCTTTGTTTCGAAATTTTGTAAATCCGTTATGTTTTCGCCTTATGTTTCCGCTTCGGATTCTTTAGCTTTGGGCTTTCGCTTTTCGTTGACTTCCGCTTTTGATTTTCATTTCAGTTTTTCATTTTTCAGGTTGGGGTCCGGTTCCGAGATCGGGTCCCAACAGTGATGCCTCAAGGAAGGGATTGGGTTGTGTGTTAATGCAAGGGGATAAAGTGATTGCTTATGCTTCTAGGCAATTAAATCCTTATGAGATGAACTATCCTTAGCTGCCATAATTTTTGTATTGAAGATTTGGAGACATTATTTGTATGGAGTCACTACCAAGGTGTTTATAGACCATAAGAGTCTTAAGTATTTGATGAGCCAAAAGGAGTTGAACTTGAGACAAAGACGATGGTTAGAACTGCTAAAGGATTATGAATTGATGATAGATTATCACCCAGGAAAAGCGAATGTAGTAGTAGATGCATTGAGTAAGAAATCAACTATGGCACATATGGAGACGGTGTGTTTTCCTTTGTTGAAAGAATTGGACAAACTTAGAATGACATTGAAGTAAGATGAAACAAGGTGAGCATTTGAGCAGAGTTAGAGAAGAGATTGAAAATGGTAAACTTTCGGAAATGGGAATAAGAAAAGATGGATTGATGGTGGTAAGTAACAGATTGTGTGTTCCAGACATATTATGGTTGAAAGATGAGAAATTTGATGAGGCGAACAATGTTCCCTATGCAATGCACCCGGGGAGTACGAAAATGTATAGAGATTTGAAAGAGCACTTCTGGTGGAAAGGAATGAAGAAAGATATTGCAGAGTATGTTAGTAAATGTTTAGTATGTCAACAAGTCAAGGCTGAACACCAGGCACCTTCAGACAAGCTTAAACCTTTGCCTATTTTAGAATGAAAATGGGAAAAGATTACGATGAATTTCTTAATGGAATTACCAAGAACTAGCAGGAAGCATGCTGTAATATGGGTGATTATTGATAGGCTAACCAAGTCCACCCATTTCTTGCCAATTAAGCAGACAAATTCCTTGAATGCTTTGGCCAAGAAATATATAGATGAAATAATCAGACTTCATGGGGTTCCAAGTTCTGTGGTTTCTGATAGAGATCCGAGTTTCACCTCCAGATTTTAGGAAAGCTTATAGGAAGCTTTAGGAACTAAGTTGCACTTTAGTACAACTTTCCATCCACAGACTGATGGACAATCAGAGAGAACAATATGGACTTTGGAGGCAATGTTGAGAGCTTGTGTTATGGATTTCAAAGGCTCATGGGATGATCATTTGCCTTTAATTGAGTTTGCTTATAATAATTCTTATCATTTGGGAATTCAAATGGCACCTTATGAAGCTTTGTATAGGAGGAGGTGCAAAACTCCTATTTGCTAGGATGAGGAAGGTGAAAGGAAACTTGTAGGGCCTAAGTTGGTACAAGTTACAGTAGATAAGATTAAGTTAGTGAAATAGAGATTTAAAGCAGCTCAAGACAGAATGAAGAGCTATGCGGATGCACATAGAAGGGAGATGGAATTTGAAGATGGAGACAAAGTGTTTCTTAAAGCTTCTCTATGGAAAGGAGTCTTGAGATTTGGTAAGAAAGGCAAGCTTGGTCCGAGATATATAGTCCCTTATGAGATCATTGAGAAGATTGGGCCTTTAGCCTATAAGTTAGCTTTGCCACCAGAATTGTCTAAGATTCACAATGTCTTCCATATATCGATGTTGAGAAGGTATCGATCCGATCCATCGCACAAAGTTCAACCTTCAGAGGTTCAGTTAAGGGAGGATTTGACTTATGAGGAGCAACCAGTGAAAATTTTGGACTCGAAGGAAAAGGTTTTGAGGAACAAGACTATGAAGTTGGTTAAAGTCTTATGGAAGAACCATTCAATGGAAGAGGCCACGTGGGAACCCTTGGAGGTCATGAGGGAGAAGTATCTACACCTCTTCAATGTCTCAGATAAGAATTTCGAGGACGAAATTCTTTAAGGGGGGAAGAGTTATTGGACCTTGAAATTTTTTCTTTAAGTTAAGCATGATTTGAAAGTCTTGAATTTTTGGAGTTATAATTATGTCAAGGTTAGTAGGTTTATGTTAAATGAAAGGAGGGTAAATATGGAAAGCCAAGTTTAATGAGGGGCTAAATAGGAAGGAAGACCAAATAAAAAAAGGGGCTTGAATTAGGAGAAGAGAGGAGAGTGTCGTGAGAACCAAGGAGAAAAAAAAGTGAAATGAAAATAAGAGAGAAGAAGAGAGGTTTTGGTGAAGAAGAAAAGAAGGATAAATCAAGTTGTTGAGGTAGGTTAACTATCTTTTCTTCTTGTTTTATCAAAGAAATGGGTTTTTGTGTTGAGAATAGTTGGAGGAAAAAGATGATTGAGAGAACCCAACTGACTCTAGGGTTTCCAAACTAGGTATTGGTTTTTCTAACCTAGATGGGTCATGGGTAGGTTAGATCTATGTTAAATTTATGTTTAATGAAACCTTGTGATTTTGAAGTTTATGGACTTTATTGGAATGTTGTTTTGATTGGAACCTTGGTTGTTTTAGGAAGCTAAGGACCCAAGAGCAACGGGAAAGGCAAGCTTGACTTAGATTTCCGCAAGCTTATTAGGTGGGTAATATATTTATGGTTATTGTGTAATTGGGCAAAATTCTTGCTTATGTGTGTGTATGTGGTTTGCCTAAAGTGTTATGCATGAAATTGAAATAATTATGAATACTTGGAAAAGCATGATGCATTGTGATCATGTTATACCTTGAAAAAGGTTATGACATTTTGAATTACATGAAAAGAAGAAAAGCATGAAAATATAAGAATATGATGAAATGAAAGAAGCACGAGAGTGCAAATTGTGATCAGCTAAATTGAGCATAATTTGATTATGCTTGGGTGTGAGAGGAACCGTTTCATAGTCACGTGCACGTCGACGTAAAGCCTTCTCCTGGTTGCCCGCTTGTGGCACACGAAATCTGAAAAGTGGATTCGTTTTGTTCACGTAGTAAACTTCGGTTTCTCTGTTTTGTTCACAGAACTCTCGAACCAACTGAAGTGCATTGAATCTTTAGATGTTCAAGTAAGGTGTATAATAAAGTGCTATGTTTGATGGTTGAAGTGCATGCTGTGTATTAAGTTGAGATACATTGATGCTTGTTCAATTTCCTAAATAAAGTATGAATGCTAGAACTGCTAGATATACATATACATATGCTTGAATAAGTGGCCAATCGCCAATGGCTATATATATATTAGCCACTGAACTGTGTAGCTCAACCCAATATTTTTCCCACTCATCAGGTGTAGATCGAAAAGAACAGTGATCCTTGCAAGGCTTTTGGACAAATTTTAAGAGAGTTAGCTTTTGTACTAAGTTAGTGGTTAGACTTTTGAATAGCATTATAAGCATTTCGGACATTGAGCATTCAATGCAAATTTGTAATTTGTATTAAGATTTTGTTGTAATGCAAAATTTGAAATTTAAGTTATGTATGAGCTTTAGTTGTTTTTGGTAAATGAGGTTGGAACTGGAAAGTTCCCCATGTGAATGTGCATGTTTATGTGAAAGTAGCACATTTCGAAATCTAAGCCATTTCCTAAGTGTAGAAATCGCGATTCGATTTCGGAGAGAGTAACTGGATTAAATTAGGTCAAATTAGTCAAAGTTGTTTTTTGGAAGTTATAGTTTAATTGTCTAGCTTTCCATCGATATAGAGCAAAGGAACTTTAGGCTCTAGAGTCAAAAGTTATGGTCTTTAGAAGAAGGAAATGTATCATCTGTAATGATGTCATTTCGTCTTAAGAATGCATCGTCTGTAAAATATATCGTCCGTAATGATGTCATTTCGTCTGTGATGACGTCATTTCATCTTAAAAATGCATCATTTGTAAGGATGCATTCATCTATCAAATGTATCATCTGTAAAAGACGCTTCGTCTATAATGACGTCATTTCATCTGTGATGACATCATTTCGTCTTAAGAATGTATCGTCTGTAAGAATGCAATCGTCTATAAAAATTGTATCGTCTGTGATGACGTCACATCGTCTTAAGCGTTGCATCGTCTTAAGTTGATTTTGCTTCATCTTAAATTGACCCGCTTCGTCTTAAGCTTTGCATCGTCTTAAGTTGACTTTGGTTCATCTTAAGTTGACTCGGGTTTTGTCTGTATGTTGATTTCGTCTGTCTTTTGTTTCGTCTATAAGGTTGTATCGTCTGTGGTGACGTCATTCGTCTTAAGACTTTGCTTCGTCTTAAGTCGACCCTGCATTGTCTTATGACTTTGCTTCGTCTGCCTTCATCTATTCATCTGTTTTGCTTGTGAAGCCAAGACTTCTTCCTTTGTTCTCAAATCGTCTGACCCTATCTTCTGTACCATCTTTGACCCCTCGGATGATAGACTTCGTCTTCTAAGTCTTCATGAAAGTGACAGATCTTGAAGTCCTCTTTCGAATTACCCAAAGAACACCTAAATTCGACAGCCTTAGTGAAAGTTATTCCAAATTGTCCCCAGAGTAGGTCTATTATAGTAGAGGGCAAGTACTGTTCTACGTCAGATGTCTCCGAATGTTTGGGTTTCAGAAATGGGGCCCAACAATAAAAGTTATCTTATGTACTTCAAATGCATAGTTGTTCAAAACAAAGGCGTTTATTAAATACCTAAACATATTAGCTTCCATTTGAAATTCAATTCTACCATATGTTGCCTAGGTTTAAAATTCACATTCAAGTCATCATATGTCTTAGGATTTTATAATCCTATTTGAGAAATATGGCTTCCCCAACTCACCTCAAAAGATGGTGTACACTCCCTTGCTTTCAAAAATCCTCTGTATGAGTTCTTTGATTCACAGCTCCTGAGCCTTTATACATAAAAAGACATACAATGTATTTACCACTAAAACATGAATTTCATATTTATAAACATCACATAAGTGTATAAAACATAATATCACTCTCTTTAAGCTATAGGATTTGACCATTATGCTTCTCACATGGTTACTTCCTTACTATTCACATTAGCTTTTCTTTTGCATTTTCTAAGGCATTTAATGCTTTTAATCCCACACTTACTCATTTCACCACATAATTAAGCACATTTTTATCCAAGCATATAAGGCCATTATTCATCAATTTAATAATAATTCAAGTTTATTCTAAGTAAACATGAAAGTCTCTTTCCAATGCACACCATCAAAATCCTTAAATCCAAAGCCAAGTTCACGTAGGCATTTTATCAAACACCTAAAGGCATAAACTTGAAAGCCTTCTTCCAATTTATATCTTCCTCATTTTTCATCATCAATTCATAACATACATACATAATTAACACCATAGAATTCATTTAAATCATCAATTCCAAAAGATATTCAAAAATTCACAAACGTTCACCTAAAGGGGACAATTTCGGTTTTGACCTAAAGACTCTCCATGACACATTTTGTTCATCTAGACCATGTTTCATGCATAATCAAGCATGGAGAACAACATATCTGAACACCAAACTCAAAATCCTAATGTAGAGAGAGATGACACAAAATTTACCTAAATCTTCCTTTGGTGATATCTTCCAATCCTTTGAGAATTTCTCAAATCTAATGATAGATTTGAATTCCTTGACCCCAAATTAGCTTAGAACACCTTAATTGAGATTGAAGAATAAAAAACTTGGTGGAAAATAGGTGATGGTAGAAACTTGCTTCTTTCTCTCCTCTCTTCTCCTTTCTTCTCCCTTCTTTTAATTAAAACTAAGTGTTTTAAGTCCTTAGAAATGTGATGCACGGCCATAAGTGAAAGAAGGGTCTAGAATATTGACTCTTCTTTGATAAAATGGGGTGAAATTACCATTTTGCCCTTAGCTTATGTGAAATTACCATTTTAGCCTCCAAACTTTCCTAAATTTGTAATTAAGCCCAAAGTTTAGAAATCTCCAAAACTTTTATTTTTATTTTGGTCCTTAGGCTTGTGGAAATAATAATTAAGCCCCTTAACTTCATAAAATTACATATTGGTCCTCTAAGAATTAAAATTACTATTAAGTCCTTTAACTTTTAACAATTTGCAAATAAGCCCTTATATACTTCAACTTTTCCAATTAAGCTTTCTAAGTGTCCCATAAGTCTATAAATCATGTCTATTCACCTCTACGACATTAGAAAACATTTAATTCAACTACCATGGTCATATCCATCCAATGGACTCAGTTTTACACACTTAGAAGCTTATATGTTAGAAATCTCCAAAATTTCACATACCGATGAACTCTAAGTTCATGTAAGGGCATATAAGATTATAAATCATTACATATATATCCAAAGAACTTAAATACTTATTTGAACTCATACACAACCATTTATATGTCAATATACGGTAGCATCTCCAAGAACCGACCAATACAAAAAGGCTCAAAGAGATCGGTGTTACAAGTCCTCCCTTCCTCAAAAGAGATTATTCCTCGAAACTCCTACGTCGAGAACGCAAATAAATGGGGATACTGACGTCTCATAGTATCCTGAAGCTACCATGTCATCTCCTTGGCCCTATCATTCTTCCAAAGAACCTTAACCGTGGGTAGCTGCCAGGCATTCCTTGCACATGTGATTGACACTTCGGCATAGAGAGTTGAACTGAGTGATCTGGGATGTTACACTAATGGGGTTTTCGGGTTTCAGTGTAAGGTGATTAATTGAAAAAACAAGGTTAAAGGCTCAAAAGTGTTTGCAAAGGGAAAATAACTAGGTGGTTCATTTTTAAACTAAAGGGTGTAAAAACAAAGAAGGTCTTAATCATTTCTATATTTCATGTAATCAAACAAATTCAATCTGGTTCAGTGCAAGTTCTAAAGGCAAACCTAATTAGAGGAGCATCACACACAACAAAGAAATACAATGACATAAAGATGATGTCATTAAAGCCAAAATTCACTCACAGGTTTAAGTTAAGAATTCACTTCAATTCCACAAATTACCTCTTCACTCAAATGTCAAAATTTTGACTAAGTTTACAAGATCAGTTATTGCAATCAATCTGTATGATTCACTTTAGACTCACATAGCCCAATTTAATTTCATGCACACACTCAATCTCATCCAAACTAATATGATAAAGCTTGATGGCTCAACATATATAACAAACATGCAAAAACCGAAAAGAATCACACACAAAAAACTCTAATTCCTTCCCCCACACCTAGACCAATATTGTCCTCAATGTTAAGATATAAAATTAAAGAATCAAAATATAAAAGAAAGAGGAAAGAATGCTTCTCTAATTATGACTGTCGAATTTACGGTGTTGGTGGGTGCTGAGGTTGGAATCCTTGAAACTCCTAATAAGCCATCAAGTTATGCTCCAGTCGGTGCATTCAGTGTTCGAGGCGATTAAAGCCGTCATCTAAATTAGCTTGGGATGGTTGGTGGTAATGCAGGTCAGCTGTGGAAACCCAACTTCTTATAACTAATTCCCCCACAACTAAATGATTGCTTATCCTCAAGCAATAAATCAAATGCTTCACTTAAACAATTCAGGTCAAGAGTTAATAGTTAATCAAGCACACAGAAATCCATCAATGCTTTCAATCCAATTCACTCATTTCAACTCTATCAGGATCAAAAACAAGTTACTCACATGCAAGCACATAGTCAATAAAATAGTCACTCAAGATGCATAATATCTAACATTTAAACCATTTTGCATTTGTTATCACATAAACAAGTCAAGGATGCTTAGTACGACACAAATGCAGATGAAAAGAAACAATACAAGTAGAACAAAAATATTTTAAAAACAAAAGAACAACGATGCTTCTTATTTAATAACACAAGACATAGACACTTTTGATCAACAACGCAAAAACAAAGATAGTTATCTCTTCTTCTTTTTGGGTTTTTTTTTCTTCTTTTTTTTCGACACTGTATTTTAAGCATCCCATTCCACATTTATTTGACAAGCTATACAAAATGCACTTAAATACCAAGCATCATATACAAGAGTCACCAAACACATGCAAGGCACACAAAGGAAAAAAAATGAAAAACTTTGAAATTAGCATCATTTCAAGAGTCAATCAAAGTTCCTCAAATCAAAAGCATCAACATCATTCCTGTACCACAATTAACGTTTAACTAAAGACTGAAATCATTCAAGTTACTACATTCTCATCATCACCATCAAACTCACAACAACCCAAGTGTGCAGAAATTTCACACTTGCCCCACCCTCAAACTTAGAATATGCATTATCCTTAATCAATAAAAGCACAAAAGAGGGATGGAAATAAAAGTACTCCCCTAGATTAAAGACGCCGTATGCAGCTTTGAAATGAATGATTGCAGCTTCCTTTTCAAATTCCTATAAACAAAATAAACTAAAGAAAACAAGCAAAATACTTAAAGAAGACACCCAAAAGATATGCATAAAAGAGAAAAAATACACAAAAGAAAGGGATACAGATGGGGTGCCTCCCATCAAGTGCTTATTTAAGGTTAGAAGCTTGACTTTTGGCATATGTACATCATCCATTATCGAATGGATGCTTGAACCCAACAGGTAGCATACTTAGACTCCATGAGGAACCTGGAGTAACTTCCTTTGAAGTTGACTGCTTCTCAGCACGATGCTCTATGACTTCTGATGAGTGGAACTTCATCGTTTCACCATCATAGTCTAAAGTCCACTCGTCTTTTCAGGCATTGCCCTTCTCACAGTAGGATGGTCTTCGTAAGAGTATCGCCAATGGGTTTGGAGACTCAACATCTTACTTGTCACCTTTGATCTTTAGCTCGTTTGTCGATAGCTCCTTCAACTGATATGTGATTAGCGACTTTTCTTCTTCTTGCTTCTCTTATTGTTCTTCTTCTTCTGTTACTTGTAAACAACTAGGAAAAGGAAACAAAATTCGGTTAACGATAATATGAACTGCATCGCTTACCTTAGGAGGTTGCACATCCTCTATCTTTTCTCGAACTACAACCTCTTCCTCTTCTAACTCTGCTTGCTCTTCCTTTATTGTGTCTGGGTTCTCCAAATGATCTCCACTCTCTGAAGGAATACACAACTTCTCCGCATCACTCTCTTGTTGGGTAAGAACTCTTGCAGACACTAGGGCTTCCATTCTCTCTGCTAAATGGCTCAATTGATCTTCTAAGGTCTTCAAGCTACTCCTCGTTACTTGTTGGAATGGAAGAGTGCTCGTTGACAAACTCATTACGATCTCCTCCAAAGACATCTCATTAGCTTGCGGTGGCGATGGTGAAGGTGGAGGCTCTGGCTCGAATTAGGACTGCTCTTGATAATAGCTCGGTGGAGAGGCGAATCTGTACTGTGTATCCTACAAAACAGGACACGTATAAAAAGAATAACTAAAAAATGAGCAAACTTTACATACCTTAGCTTGTTGGTCATCTCTCAGTACTTGCGCGGCTAAGGGTGTGAAATTCGCCACTTGATGGTCAAACTTGGAAGTAGAAACAAATGGAAACTCATTATCATAATAAGAATAATATGAAAAATTAGAATCAAAAGCATACTGATAGTGAGCCATGCCACTAAAAGATCGAAAAATCAGAAAAATTTGTGAAACTAAAGACAGAAGACAAGGTAAGCAATGTCAATGAAAACAAAAACAAAAACAAAAACATCACTAAAAAAACTGCTAAGAAATTCCTTGGTAACGGCACCAAAATTTGGTATTGTTGTCGCCTGTAACCAAATTTAAAAAGAAACCAACTTCCATCAATACAAAATAATGTAGTAGTGGACAGTAGGGATCGTTCCCATTAGGAATTTTTAACGGTAAAGGTTAGTGAGTTTAAAACTAAAACAAATAGGGGGTTTGGTTCAAGTAATTTAAGAAATTAGAAATAAAAAATTGGAAATTAACAAAAGTAATTGGATTTGAAAATTTAATAGACAAACCTTGGTTTCGGGTCACCGATGTTATCACACTAAAATGGATACTTGATATAAAATTCAGTTTATCAACAAACATTCATTGGGTGATGTTTTCTCTAATAAATAGAAACATGCATTATAAACATTCTTATCAATCAACAACCTAGATACGATTTTAAGTTCAATTGAGTAATAACTTTAAGAACTAAGAAACTAATGAACAAGATAACACATGTACGGCATGCATTTAATCAAGATGAGTTTCTTCTTAGGATTTCCCACTCTAACGTAAAGAAGGTAATCCTAATTGCTACTTGTGATTAACAAAACTGAACATCATATTTTCTTAATCTTGCTATGAAACGAATAAATTCCTAATTGCGCACCTAGAAATCAATCAATTCAATTAAAAAAAGTAATTCGAAAGACACTCAATGTTCATAAACAAAACAAACTTTATTGAAACATCTCACATATAATAGATGATAACATGGTTCTCCTTAACCAAGAAAAGGGATTTAGCTACTCATAATGAAAGTGAAAATTAAAGAAATAACAAAACACATAGTCTCCATCCCTGGTATTTTCCTAAAGAATATGAAAATTCCTAGAAGAAAAGTGCAGAAATGAAAACTAAACTGAATTGAAATAAAAATACTGCCAAAAATTCTAAAACTATGCTAACTTAAAGGATAACATGAACAGTAACATTTTTCTTCTTCTTCTTCTTCTTTTTTCCTTTTTGATACTTTCTTTTTCCATCATCTTTTGTAGATCACATCTCCTACGTGTTCATATTGCAAAATCTCCAAAAATCTGATCTTCCAAGATTATGAAAATCTCAAACGAATTAGATTTGAATTTGAAAGCATATATATAGATTTTTTTCCATCCTTGCACGTGCCCACGCTTAGTCACTGAATTTACTGACAATCCGGAATTTCAAATTTTCTTTGTTTCGTTTGCATCTTTTAGATTTAATTTCATCTTTAAAGTGTTGTAAATCATTTGAGAATAATTAAGAGACAATTCCATTAATTTTGAATAATAATTTTAACACATGAGAGAGATTTATATACTAAATAAATGCAAAATGACAACTTAACATAATGCATACTACAAGTATGCTTCTTGAACGACAAAGAACTCTGGAATAAGGTTCTTTAGATGTTTAAACTATGAGATAAACTCTATATATTGTTCAATTAATTTTTGAAAAGAGTATTGTTAATAAACTAATGACTACTTCATTATTTATGACAGGGAAAAGCATATTGCATTTTTTTCAGTAGTATAATGAAAAATTTACTACCAAAAGTATAGATGTCAAAAATAACTTAAGAGAAGAGAACGTGTTAATAGTTTATAATGAATATATGGGAGATGATAGTAAACTTGATTAGGAATGAGGTTTGATGATCTTATGTTGGATTATGTTAGTGTTGTTAATGGAATTTAAATATAAAATAACAACTCTTGTATGTGTCCTTAGTATAGTATTTATATACATAAACATCTGGATCTACTGTCTCTTAAATGACTGCTAAAATTGCATGGCTACAAAGGTATCCTAGTCAATTCTAGTTTATAATACAAACAATTCTTCCTTTTGAGGTTAATTATATGATGATCATTCATGTAGTATTCAACTTAAAATTTTTTACCCTATGAAATATGCCAAATAATTCGTACCCTCCTTTTTATTCTTCTCCAATTTGATATATACATAGTATATAATCATCCCTTGCTTCTTTGGATGGAATCTTTTCATAATTGCTCTCCTCGTGACCTCTAAACAAGTCAAAATTGATTTGTTCCTTACATTTCTCAATTATATATTAAATCACTCTTATATTTTTTTTTTAAAAAAATTATTTACACAATCTCTTTTCTAATTTTTTTTTGCAATTAGTCATACGCCTCCTTATTCATGCTCTTGAGTAGACTCATTTTTCTTTCATATCCTTGCTGAGTTCAATCAAAATTTGTACTCTACATATGATCTTTGATGATAATATGGAGTTTTTTTTTGCCTTTTTAGGTTGCGCCACAAATGTCTAAAACAATAATGATGATCAGAATATACAAATTCATGTTTAAAAAAATTCCTATAAGCCTTATAGCATATGAATAAAAGAAGTTCAACATCAAATTAAGTTCAACATCAAACTAAGTGACATTTGAAATCAAAATAACTTTTAGCATTTTATAATTTTTCTATCACTTAAGAACACCCATGAGCAACCACTGCTAATGTCATCAAGTCTACATCTTAAAAACCATTTCTAGCTCTCTTTATTCTCAACTCTAGTAACAACCTAAGCCGAAGATTATATTTTATCATTTTCATCCCTTCCAATGGTTGTCAATAGTTAACTACTATATCTTATTTTTAAATGACACTTATAAATGCATATAATAAGTAATCAATCATTGACAAACCTTTATTTTGCTTGTTCATACAAACATATCATGAATTAAATATACCTTCAGGAGATCTATATAAAGTGAGTTATCTTTTTTGCTTTCTATTATTACCAAGAAATATTCTCTTAACTTCTCATATTGTGTTCCTTCATCTCCAGCTAGCAAAAAGTAAGACATGCCTCTTTTGTCTATATGTTTTAATATTTGAAATTTCTTCTTAGTAATAATGTAAATAGAACCTTCTAATCCTAAAATTTTCCATCTAGGGATCGTCCTTAAAGTATGCCCTTACTTGTTAGCAATCTACTCATAATCAATATTCTTGCTATCAAATGTTCTACCATAAGTATGGGTGTCTTGAAATGCCTTAATCTAAATTTCATGACCATTTTATATAATGCTTGATGTATTCTTTACATATATTTCTTTTTGCACTTCAAAAGTAACTATTGAAATTTCATTTTTAACATACATATAGTCAAACCACATTTAGGTTCTTATATTCTTAATGCCTTTTTGAAAGTGTTTACATAATTAAAACAACATTCCATTATTTAGAATAACTTTGTCATCATTTGAACTTAAAGCACTAAAGTGAGGATATTTTAGATTTTTCATTTCATCATTTAAACTTCTATCTAGGCTACCAATATCTACGTCATCAATTTCAATCTCATTATCTGTTAAATCAACATTCTTAACACTCATGCAAGGTAATTCTTCTTCTATGTCATATTCAAAAATATTATCACCAATTTTTTAACTTGAATACCCTAACTCACTGAAATATGTTAATTGTCATATGCTAGGTCTTCTAAATTATTAGATGTTTTAGGGTCTATTTCAATGGTTGCTACAATAGCTATCTTAGTGGGTGCCTCAATAAGTGTATCATTAGGTAGCTCAATGAGTGCCTTAGTGGGTGCCTCAATAGATTTTCAACATTTACTTTAGTAGTTGCTCCATTTATTGTTACAATGGAAACTTTAGTGACTGATTCAAAAGATTCCCTAATAGGACCTTAAATGGTTGCTTCAATGGCTACGTAAACATTTACTACATCAGTTACTGCAATAGGTGCTTTAGTGTAGTTCTGTAACCATTATCCTCAATTACTTCAATAAGTGTATTTATTATAAAGTCATTAATTGTGCATAATTTGGGATACTTCTCTTTATCCTAACACACTTCAATTTTCTTCAGTTTTCTTTCTTCAATTATTTTATTAATATCCTTACATCATGATTATTTTGTAATGGCCTTAAACCATCTTCAAATGATTTCTATAAAAATTTATATATAAACTCCCATGCTTTCCTATACCATAATATTTTAGCAATAAGCATAAGGTCAGTCAAGTTTATTTCATCCACCTTAATACTAAAATAGTTCGTCTATCCACCTTCATATATCATATCTAGTAGCAACCATATTTCAAATAGTACTTACAACAATATTATAACAAAAGTTATCATAATTCATTCATGCTAAACATTTAACAATGCTAAGAAACAAAAATGCATTAGATATTTGTATTGGTTATGTTTTCATTTTAAAATGTAAAGTACAAAATGTTCTAAATAGCTTTTTAAATTATTATAATTGGAATTCTCGTCGAATGATGCAATGAAAAATAAACATCACTCTCTGTTGTATCTTACCCCATCTTCTTCTCAAACCCTTTCCTTCTATATAACTTCCCTCACTAATAGATTCTCCAAATAAAATGCTTATGCATTAATGGCATGAAGCTTTACTATACATATTGCTTTATATACTCATCATTATATTGTAAGATGAGTTGTTGCTCACGAAACTATATTCTTTATTGGAGATTATGGTGTGGAACACCCATATATTCTTATGTATATGTCTAATAAGTAAGGGAAAAAAAACCACAAACCAATTACACAAATTATTAGTCATTTTTGTGGTTGTCTAATAAATATAGACTAAGGTAGCTTTAAATAAATGGTTTAGTAAACACACAATACGTTTGAAGACAAGAAAGAGTAAGAAAAAGTAAATAACTCCCAATTTTTATTACGACATTAAGAGTAAGAACAATTGAACAACATAAGTGAGAATACATACTTTCCATAAAATAAAAATGTACATTACTAAATATAGGAGTTAAAGATAACTAGAGAAAAATATGTTAATGAAAATGAAAATTTCCAAATTGAAACCTTAATACCTAACAAATTGAAACCTTAGTTTATGTGACTACGGGGAATAAATTATGTTTATTCATTGCACTTGCCTTTAATGTCCCAATTAGTAAGGTTAGGTTACTCCTCTACAACCAGCTTATCACCCAAAACTAAGAGCAGTTTTTACAATGCCATTGAAACGAGAAGGGAAAAAGAAGAGCTTTCACTAGGAAACTTATGTATGCAACATCATGCATGTATAACATGTATTACCAAATCCATAAGATATTATGTGGTTTCACAATATCACATGACGTCATATTTTATGTGATACAACTAAGCTAAGTGATTGTTGAAAAATCGAGACAAGATCCAATCTCGATTGCAATGGAATAATTACAATTTTTTTGTATTTTAATATCCCTAAAACTATGATCACTTTAATTCTATAAATTTGATTACACATAAATCATAATAAAGTATGAATCGTAATTTGTACTTTATTCTGAAGCTCGATCATTATCTTGTTGTATCCCTCAAACTATTTCTAAAACTGATCCATCTTAACTATCATAGCCGTACAAGTGTCTGGCCTCTAGTGGTATCCATAAAACATGTTAAGAGACCTATGAAACTCTTACGAAAAGGATTAAGCAAGAAGTGTTAGCTCCATTAAACCTTAAGCCTATTTATAATAAGTTTAGGACATTTTAGTAATTTAATTGAAATTAAATTCTAAGTTCAATTAAATTTTAATTAGAATTACAAATAATTATAATTAAGTACTAATTATGATCAAATAAGATCCAATATCTCATACTGATCTTTATTTATTAAATATCTCATATTTAATCATAAAGTTAATTAAACTTTACAATCAAGTCTAACTTGATTAAAATATCTTTGTTCTCTTCAACTTATTTTTTATGTGAGACTCATTAGGTTCCCAAATATGTTAGCAATGATTATAAATTATAAATTCTAATTCTAATTCTAATTCTAATTCATAATTAGAATTAAAACTCCTTTTAATTTATCATTAATTCTTCAATTAAGTAATATATAATCACATATCAATATTGACGCTGAACAACACGTCATGAGCACCTAAATATTTATGAATGTCAATATAGTTTTGACTAATCTTTTTCGTGCATGGTTTTTTTTTTATAATTCAATCATTTCATCAAACAATGTTTCAATTAAATATAGAGCATCAAATTAATGTCTACTATATTTTGTGTCCAACCATATTAGTTCTTTGCCATTAGCTATTGATTCAATTAATGATGTTTGCAAACTATTTAAAAAGCATCATTTTACTTTGGGGAAGGATTTCTTGAATTAATAGTACTAATAGAAAATAACAGAACTTCTCCCTAATTACATTAGGGTGATAAATCATATCTTGATCACTTAACTACCTATATATAGTCTATGTTACATCCAATGACTATCGACAGAATGACCTATGAATAGAATAGGTCATAAGTAGTATCAAAATATGACAATCCCTATACAAGATAACTTTAGAGATCTCAAGTTAAAGGATCACTTATAAAATCATCACAATGAAAATTTCCATAGACATACAAATAATGTTCTAACTAGATTTCTCATATGGGGTCAATTTAGTGAACTTGTTCTCTAAAAAATACCCGCACGTTTCTTTAAGTATTTTCATACTTTAGCCTATGAGATTGAGTACTTCCTTTATAAGGAAAAACATAACGTGTGTTAATCTTTTTACTTTCTGTTAATGTCTAGTCTTTATTAGAACAGTGAGCAAGAACAATTTAAGGATAATACATAAATATAATATGAATCTCATAATTATAATTTTATTATAATTTCATTTGTAATGTATAATTATTCAATGAAATTTATCATATATATTTAAAATTGTACAAGACAAAGAATGTCTTTAAATTATTTTGTTACTAAACTACAACTAATCTGGTTGACTATAGGGCATAAACTATCAGTGATATGCTATGTAATGCTTAAATAATCCAAACAACTTCAAATGTCATTGTTTCACCGTTTTTCATTAATTTTTTTTAACATGAATAACATAAGCAGTGATGGGTAATACATAACTAAAAGTATAAGAGGTAAATTATAGTTCTAAAAATGTAGGGACTTAGTGAATAAAAATTTAAATTACATGGGGATTTAGTGTAATTAAACTAAAATTTTAATAATAAGAGTAAACTGAGAAATTATATTCAATTTAGTGACCTGTTTATGTTATTTTTCGTGCTTCCAGATCAACGGTAGCTTTTATTCCACCATATTATAAACAATGATATTGAATGATATTTCATGTAGCCTAATTTGGACAAATTTTCAAATCCTTTAGAAGTCATTAATCAACCTGCCGTTTAAGTGCATATAATGGTTGAAGAATAAATCAAGTCCATTACATTTTTTGAGTGTATAATTTGCTAATCTGTATCTCTTCTCATCATGTAAAAGGAAATGTTGTTAACAGGATAATAAATGAATCTCCATTTCTCTCCCTTCTTGCTTTAGGCAAGTTTAAAGGAAAAGCATCAGCGTTGCCTTTTTTGTCCTCTATGTTAACCAAACTAGGTTTTAGTCTTAAGGATCTCAATTTTGAGTCTCTTTCGTCTCAAAGCTCCTTTAATTGCAGCAGATAATTTGTTTTTAAGCCACTTGGGTTCTTAATTTCAATCTCACAACTCTTTTATTGGATACTTGACAAAAAATGTTTGGAGGAAATGGAATTTCTCGTATTTGTTTCATCATGTTTACCAATTGTTCGTCCCCTTGCTAAGAGAATGGACTTAAAAACTAGAAAAGTCACGAAAGATGATATTCAAAAGAAAAGTGAATATATGTATGGAACAATGTTACTGTCAAAGTACGAAAGTTGAAGCATACGTTTATAAGGTAAACGGAAAATTGAGACAACTGCCATAAAAATTTCTAGCTTACGAACACGACGAGCCGCATGAAATTTCCTAAGAATTGCAACTAGAACATCGGTAATTTCATAAAGAAAAATAAAAAAAAAGGTGTCAAATCTCAGGTTTGTTGTCAACTTTATTCACGCTTTAATGATGGGGAGAACTTTTACTCTTATCAATATAACCACAAGATCAGCCTATGTTCTGTCAAGTCCACACTTTTAAGTGGAGGCCAATTCAATGGACCAAAAGAGCAACCTAGAGTTCTGTGAAATGGGTTTTATGGTTGCGCAGTGACGGGGTCTAAATTTCCACGAAATGATTCTTTTCATTATTGAAGGATTTGGTGATATTCATAATTAACATGGAAGAAATTATGAGCAAATGGGGTTTATTGGAGTAACTGTGGCAATTATTTTGAAAAGAAAGGAGTTAGTTGATGACTTGCATGAAATGCCTCGTGCCCATTTGCTATTTTTGATCATTGTTGCTATGTCCCTTCGGAATGCTTTAAACAATCTTCGGTTCCACGAAAATATAATACATCCTGTTATATTGGTTCTTGCTTGTACTATAAATGATACGATAGATGTTCCCAATTAATGAAAATAGTCGTTGGTCTAAATATTAAAGTAGATAGATAGATATCACTTCTAAACAAAGGAACTTCTCTACTACTATAGTTGATGAGAAGTGATATCAAAGATCCATTTAATGCTTTCTTTCTTAGAAAAAAGAGTGAAGAAGATTTGGGTATAACAAGAGAGTCCAGACCAAGAACTCGTTAGGCTTGATCTTGGATTAGTCCCTAACAAAGACAACCTTAGTCTGCCTGAAACAGGTGACTCACTTTCCACTCTCAAGCTTCTTCTTCTGTATAAATTGTAAATTTTATACAGCCTTTGATCCCTAATGTAAACAACAGACTACTTGCTATATGTTAAGATGCATTCGAAACTTCGGGTTTCACCGTAAAGAAATAGCTAAATTTAATGTTAAAGAGTAGTGAAGCCCTCCAAAAGTACCATCTAGGATTCCGCCAAAGGACTTGTTGATATAAAACGCAAGTGTGCTGAATGTCCTGACATCTTACAGTAACATACAGGTCCATTTCTCCTGTTCAGAACTAAGCAGACGTTCCTTTTAAAAAATCCATTATCTCACTTTCTTGAGCCATTAATATTCAAGGTCATTTTCACGGTTTTATAACTTGTAGCTATATATTCATCACGTACAAGAAAAACAATGCAAACTAAAAATTGCTGCCACTAGATCTTGAGGTTTCTAATCTATTGCTTTGCAATTTTTACTGTAACTTCTTTATCGCCGGCATATTATTGGAAAAACGGTCGATCTACAAAGACTTAAATACTCACACAAACAATAAAGAAAGAGTATTATTACAATAATTTTTTAATATCTTTTTATATAAAATAAAATATTACATGCCTATTAATTTATAAAGCCAATAAAAAAAGTCTAAATTTACCAACTTAAAAACACTTAATATTACAACACAAATAAGAAAATACTTTTAACTACATAATAAAATTTATATAATAAACATTAATCAATTTGTCCTTATTCCCATTTTGGATCTTTTGTTTCAATAAGTTTGTTCTAACTCTATTCTACCACAATACAACAATGTTTTAATAAAACCAAACTTTTACTAGAAGAGAGTCGATTGATACGTGACAGAATTTAGTTTTATTTATACGACGTTGTATTGTGTTGAAACATGGTTGGAATAGATTTATTGAAACAGAGAATCCAAAGTCCTTTATTTCATTACATCTCTATCTAAGCAATTTTAAAAGACTTGGAATTAAATTTATTTGTATCAAGACATATGTAGCTAAAAATCGACTAATAAATCATATTATTTAACTAAAATTTGACCATTCAACAACTCTTTAAAGTTGTTACAGAATTTTAAAAGTCCATCTTTTTATATCACCCCATGTAAACTTGATTTTTTAAAACTCCAAGTATCATCACTAATTTAAAAAAAATCATATTTGAGAGGTTTAAGAAAAATACCAACAACACGATATAAGAGAATTTACAATTTACAAGTTAATTTCTTTCTTAATAAAGTATTCCTAAATAAAATAAAATCATGTGTCAATACGTTTTCTCCAACAATAGAACAATAAATTCTTTACTAAAGATTAAGCAAATTTATTGTCAATAATTAATCTTTATTATTTCAATTTGCACTAAAAGAAGCTTTTTGGATAACCTTCTCAACCAAATAGCGTGTCAAGTATAAGAAGTAACTACAACATACTCTGATTCAATTAAAATTTTTAAATAATGAGTAAAACATGGCATAATCCATAATACCTTTGAGATACTGAAAAAAATCTTTTGGTTGGCTTCGAATGAATTTCAAAAGGCGTCTATACAAAATGACTAAAAAGTCCATTTACAAATAAGATTTTTAGCTTTGTGCAAGTTAGCACTACAAGAAAATTATAACTTACTGACGAAACATTACTGATGGAAAAATTATCATAATAAATTAGCAACAGAATTCAATTATTCGTCGGTAAAGTTGTCGAGAAAAATGACATTTTGTGACGGACAAAATATCCGTTAATAAAGGTGGAGGGAAATTATCCCTGCTATTTTGCCGACGGAATGTAGCTACAGAATTGTGAAGTCCGTCGTAAAAATAGGCGGTAATGGTTAGCGACAAAATAAGCTTTGGGGTGTACAGACGGAATGTACTTTATGTCGGTAATTTACTGACGAACATTTATTCTGTCGTTAAAAATTAAATTTAAACATCGTCGTTGGGTCTTCGGCTCAACGTTTTTAATAACATGAAAACGACATCGTTTGGTTTAACAACAAATGATGTCGTTTACGTAAAAATTTAAACCCACCCGAAGACCCCCCTTCCCTCTCCCCTGTGTCATTTTTTGTTGTTGTTTTCTTCATTGTCATCGTCGGTCTTCTCTCTTCCACCGTCTAGCATCTACCGTCCATGCTTTGCTCTCGTCCATGTTCCATCGTTTTTAGTTAAGTCGAGGTTAGTCGTCCATCTAGTAGCTCTCAGGATTATTTTTTCTGTGAGAAATTTTGTTACTAAATGGTTATAAGAACGTCGGTTGGTTCATTTTTGTGGCAATATTATGTGTTTTTTGAACTGTGATTGATTCATTATTTGCTTGAACATGTTTATGTTGATAAATAATGAAAAAATATAGTGGTTTTGTTGTTCGCTAGAGATGAATTTGGGTTGCCTATGAATTGTTCGATGAAATGTCTCTTAGGGATATCATATCTTGTTTTTCTAAAAAGGAGAAATAATCTTCAAAGATAATGAAGATTTATTTGATTGTTGGAGGAAAATGAAGTAATCACATACATAATATGAAGTAATGAAGTAATGAAGATATGTTTGATTGTTGGAGTAATATCATATCCTGTTTTTCAAAAAATGAGAATTAATCTTCGAAGATAATGAAGATATGATTGATTGTTGGAGGAAAATGAAGTAATCACAGACATAGTATGCAGAAACACACTTTAGTCCTTTTCTCTTTTTTTTTCCCCACCTTTAGAAGATAGAGATCACGAGTTTATTGTTTTACTTTCTTCAATTTGTTGTTTCTTTTTAACATTTATGGAAAATATAATATAACATATGAGCTTTTGTATTTTGGTAATCTTGTTTTGGTGCTCACTTGTTAGCTTTACTAATTTCTAATATTCTAAAAAGCCTTTGCACACTGAAGTTTGTTTACTTACATTAATTTTTGGGAGAAAATTGTGAACAATGAATTTTATGTACAAGAATGAAATTGTTCCTTTAAATAGTGAGTTCATGTAGCATTACATCAAAATACGAAAGAAAAATAAAGATCAAGTAGTTATTGGGATATCATATCTTGTTTTTCTAAAAATGGGAAATGTCTCTTAAGGATATTGGTGAGACTTGGTTAATCAACTGTCAAGGAAGTTAATTCATGGTTAAAATAATTGACAACTTTAATATTACTTAAAAAGTTGGGATAATAGCTATTATTTTGTATTACTTAAAAACAACTATCAATTAGGCTTTTTTGTTTTGATGAAGTCATGGTATTGTTTGTACTTAATTATGGTATTTACATATTAAAGTAAAGGTGATACACGTTTTTATACAACTATGGTATTTTGATGAGTTATTTTTTCCATATATTTTTATACCAAATATTTAATGAATTTTCTTTTCTCTTTAGTGTGATAGAAACTCACCCACCTTTGCCCCTCTTAGTGCTTAATGTTAGTGATCTCTTGTGTTCTAGCTTTCTTATCCAATGTATTTTCAAATACCCACCATTTTGTATTAATAAATGTTCAATGTTTTCCTTTAAATGTTCCCCATCCATTTTTCCTTAAAATACGTGCTATTTCATTATGACGGTCAAGCAAAAGGATGGACTAAATTCTTTATAATAGAAGAGTTGTGCTATAATAAAATAGCTTTATAAGTTTTATTAATTAAGTCCATAAAAATTTTGGCTTGAATGATAAAGGTGCTGCTAGCTTTTTGCTATGAAACAAAAACTAGAACAAGTCATTTAATGAGCTTGTAGTGAAGTATGTGTTTTGATCCTAATACCAAACCAAAGTTGTTACATCTAAGGATAAACTATGATCAAATGATCTCCCTGAGATAAATACTAAAACATAATAGGAATATATTATAGGATAAATCCATCTATTCTCCCATCGGGTCCATAAATAAGGAAATCATATATGTTGTTATTCGTTACTTGTACTATGTCATCACATATTCCATTATATGGAGATTTAAAAAGAATGACATTGTTATACCTTGCAGTCTATTATATCATAAGCATATTATGGTGAAAGCATCATGAAACCCTAGATTTTTCTTTACAATATACTTAAATAATATGGAAAAGCAATGATTATAAGCTATTTTCTAGGACATCTGCTAACTGAGTTATCATAGAAATTTGATTGTATATGATAACATCACGAATTTGACATTTGGTTCTTTTACACTTAACATAGACTTTAAGGTGATAAAAGTGGACATGGTGAGAAAAGTCAATGATGAATATATGTTAACTTCGAGTATATGATACCTAATTAAGACTATAGACGCTCCTACACACGAAAAAGTAATCAAATTTATATAGGACAAGATCGAGGTACAAATTAAGATCAATGTGATACCACCATATCTTACACCTAATTGTGTGGTCATGGTATTCTCTAGATATTATGTTGATACTATTTATACTTAATTATGGTATAAACATATTAAAGTAAAGTTGATACTTATTTGTATAGTGTAATGAAAAATTAAAGTAAAGACAATACTCATTTGTATATTATGATGACATTTTTTATATAGATTTGTAGTATAATTTCTACAGAGTCACAATATTCGTTATAAGTTATGAGGGTATTATTTGTACTCAATTGTGGTATTAATATATTAAAGTAAAGGTGGTACTTATTTCTTTGTACTCAATTGCCTTATTTGCTGATTTGCTTGCTTTAATATATAAAAAATATAACAAAACTATCGAACAAGTGTATTATATTAAATACAAAATATTCTTTTTCGCATGTCCTAGTTTGTGTTGAAGTGCATCACTCATCCTTCTTCTTTGTAGTATGTAGTTATCCATCCATCCAGGTAAGTCGTCCAACTAATGTCTACCATATCTGTTGCTTTAACAATATGATTATGATGCGTTTGGGTCTTGTGTGAATGCAAAGGAGGTCTTGATTTTGTATTGTTGTTTAGAATATTCTTATAATCATTGGTGAGTTTTTATGTTCTTCTTTAATAGTCTAAGTATTTATGTTTAGGTTTTGTTTGATCATTGATGAGTAGATGTATGACTACATAAGTATTTACTATATGTGGAATGAGTTAAAGATCTTATGGATGATTTGAGGCAGAATAAACCTTTAGGATAGTATATAGATAGGAAACCTATGATGTAGCTCTCATGAGGCTTATCGGTGAAAAATTCCACGCGCCTAAGAGTCACAACAAGAATTTTC
This sequence comes from Erythroxylum guanchezii, assembly GCA_025629825.1. Taxonomy (NCBI): domain Eukaryota; kingdom Viridiplantae; phylum Streptophyta; class Magnoliopsida; order Malpighiales; family Erythroxylaceae; genus Erythroxylum; species Erythroxylum guanchezii. The sequence goes on from JAOTAX010000007.1 coordinate 1,812,420, forward strand.
TTTCTTGAATCACAGATATAAACAATGTCACATACTATAGTATTAAAATCAATTGTAGGTGAATAATTGAATTGATTAATACTTAGGGGATGTTGTGTAAATTAAAGGTTAAATGTTCTATAAACTTAGGGGACATGAAGGATACTAACTATGAAATCACTTTTTTAAATTAACAGTTTTGCATATATGAGTAATGTTGATAGATCTTGGATGTATAGACAATTAACACCTAATGGTTTCATTAATCCTGAGTTTGTTGAGGGAGTTAAAGCTTTTATTCATTATGCATCAACTTGCATATATGAATGGACAAAAGATTAGATGTCCATGTAAAAAGTGCAAACATATTCGTTTCCTTCCTATTGATGAAGTGAATGGCCATTTGCTGAGAAAAGGGTTTATTCCAAATTATTTTGAGTGGACATGACATGGGAGCCATTGATTTGTAGCACCTCAAGGAGAATGAAGTAAATTCAAATGTGGATGAGTTTGAAGGGGGATTGGATTTAGAAAAAATAATATGGGCGCAACTAAAAATCCTTACATTCAAACGATTTATGATGCAACCGGTTATATCTTTTAAGAAAATATAGAAAATCTTGAAAAAGAACCAAATCTACATGCAAAACAATTTTTTGACTTACTACACTTAGCTAACCAGGAATTATGGCCAAATTATAAGACAATGACTCAATTGTCTTCAATTGTTTGAATATTGAACATAAAGTCTGAAGGGCATATTTTTGATCATAGATTTGATAAAATTTTTGGATGGTATAATGAATCATTGCTTCCTGATCATACAATGGGTGATAGTTTTTACAATATAAAGAAACTTATTAGCGGTTTTGGTTTGCCCATTGAAAAAATTGATTGTTGCAAAATGGAATGTATGTTGTATTGGAAAGATGATGTGGAATTACAAGAAAGCAAATTTTGTGGTCAATCTAGGTTCAAGCCTAGAAAGCATTCTATGAAACATAAATTAGTATCTTGAAAGCGGATGTATTATTTCCTGCTAACTCTGAGACTTCACAGACTATATGCTTATGATGTTCCTGCATCTCATATGAGATGGCATAATGAACACGAACAGGAAGATGGAATAATGAGTCATCTATCGGATACATTAACATGGAAACATTTCAACAACACTCATTATGAGTTTGCAGTTGAAAGTCGAAATGTTAGGTTGGGATTGTTGAGGGATGGATTCCAACCTTTTGGTCAATCTGACTAACAATATTCATCATGGCCAATCATAACTACTTTTTATAATTTGCCTCTATAGATGTGTATGAATGAGGCATATATGTTTTTGACAGTAATTGTTCTAGGGCCTACAAATCCAAAGCATAAAATTGATGTATTCTTACAACCATTGATATCTGAATTGCAACATCTTTGGGAATATGATGTAGAGACATATGAGCTGTCTCTAAAACAAAATTTTATGTTGAGAGCTTTGATCTGGACTATTAGTGATTTGTTGACATATGCTATGTTCTCTGGATGGAGCATAACAGGAAAATTGGCTTGTCCTTATTGTGGCAATGATTTTAATGCATTTTATCTTCCAAACGAGGGCAAAACATATTGGTTTGACAACCACAGGAAATTTCTTCCTCTAGATGTAGCGCCCCCTCACCGTAGGGTACACAACGAGAAACCCGAAGGTCGCTCCGACGAGTATCCCACGATAAAGGTGCACCACCAGAACATTTCTACTAA
>JAOTAX010000007.1:1822561-1836828 GCA_025629825.1 Erythroxylum guanchezii
CTGTTGGTGTCAGATTGGACGATTAAAAGATCAAGAAAATGACGTCATTTACCCTAAATTTCATTTTGCCTCCTCTTCTCTTCTTTTTCTCTTCAACATTTTTTAAACAATTCCTTTTAATATTCTCTTCTCTTCTTCGTTCATCGTGTTCTCTTCTTTTTTCTCTTCCATTGTAGTCAAGGTAAGTAATTTATGCATTTGTTTTGGGATTTTTTTTTTGGTTTCATTGTTGTTGTTAAATGCTATGTTCATGGTCGATTTTAGGGTGAAGCTTTGAGTTGTTTACATTATTGTTTTTTTGTATGTGTTAATGTTGGTGAAGAAAGGGAACAAACATTTTTTTTTATTAGTTAAGGCTGAATTTTTAAAGCCTATAAGTGTTCGATGAAAGTTCTCTTGGGTTTTTAGTGTTATGTTTTGATAGGGAAGGAATTATCTTTTGAAGTTATTTGTTTTGTAATTAGATTACATCAAAGCACATTAACTTAGTTGCTTATTATTGTAATTAGGAGCTTAGGTTTTTATTTAATTAAATTTAGTATTAGTATTAGAATTTAGTATTAGATTCTAAATCATATTCAAAGTTATCGGAAAAAGCTTGGTTATTAAAATTTACTATTAGAAGGTTGAAGTTCTTTTTGCAAATTAAGCATGTGTAATGTTGTTTTTTCAAATTAAACATAGGTGTAATCAAAGAAGGTTGGAAGGTGTAATGTTCTTTTTGCAAAGTTTACATGTCTAATGGAATTTTAATACTTAACTGAAAAAGATGTTAAGATGAATGTGTAAATAAAGTTTACATGTCTAATGGAATTTTAATACTTAATTGAAAACAACGTAAAAATTCTTAGGCCTTTCAACTTTAAAGTGACTTCATTCTTGAGGTTGACAATCAAAAGAGCTTAATTGGAAATTTGAACATTATTTCCAAGTTTTCATAATGCCAAAAATTCTTGATTTGTGTTTTGTGTATATACTTTCTCAACTTTCGTACCTAGGAGGTCCATAGATGTTAGTTTGGGTGCTTTTAATACTTTTAAAGAGAAAATTTTAACTAAATATTTGAAAAATATATATTTAAATAACATTAAATATAAATTAAATAATATAATTATATGTTTTTAACACATACAAAATATTATTTATGGAATTGAGTATATTCATGAAACATAAAACAATAATATTAAATTTCCAATGAATAATATATTTCTCTCAAAATAGCTTAAAATTTGGAAGTTTGGTCAACACGATGCTAATGCTATTTTAGTGGACAAAGTAATAAATTTTTTTAAAAAGGCATAAACTTATTTGACAAAATTTAAACTGTAAAAATAAATTGCTATTATTGAAAATTACATTAGACTTAAGTATAACTAACTCTTAAATCTATAACTTAGGGAATGAAGATACAGTAATTAATTTAGTGAGTAGACCAATAAAAACCTTTTGATTTCCAAGTTGATAGGTTATTTGTAATAGACACATTTATGGTTTATAATGTAACAAAAAATGATATGAGATATTGTCTCAGCTTTTTTTAGAAAGTAGATAATTTTATTGATAAATAGTATAGGCGAAAACCATAACATGTACATCATCGGTTAGTTACTAAAGAAAAACTTAAATCTAATAAATTTAGCCGTCTAAAATATGAGAAAGAAAAATACGAGTAGTACATTTTATAAATGCCATTATATTACAACTAAAAGACTAGCTACCAACATCCTAGATAGAAGCTAGAAATGAACTTAAGTGAGGTGTAATATCATGTACCAATATGAATTGTTTTATCCATGAATTGTTTTGTCCATTGTAAAGTGATGTTGGTAAATTCAAAATTTAAGAGCTATTTGTTTTGGAAAAATATGAGGTTTCTCTTCCTGTATAAAGCACAGGTGCTATAACATATCACCAGTTATAGATAGTTGTGCCTCCATAATGAGTGAATATAAAAGATCTTGCTTAAACAATAAATTGAGACTAATCTTTAAATAGTATTTTAAGCTTGTATATATTCAAAGCATTGCATTAAAGGAAGTAGAGACATTATAGTTAAAAAGAAGATGAATGAGGTTCTTCAAAGCTTGGCTATAGAGTTTGCACACATTGTTTGCTAAGAGAAGACCTCTTACAATGTCCAATGTCTATAACCTTTATTTTATTGCTAATAAAATTAAGGCTTTAAAATAATGATTAGGGAATCAAACCATTTTCCACCATGAGATATGATCACCAAAAGGCCTAACTAATTGAATACATGATTTTTCAATGAAGTATTTGAAGCCATGATGATTATTTGAATTTTATCACCTTCATTTTGATTAGGCAGATAGTTTAGAAGTTGATATATATGATAAAGCTAACTTTGGCATTCTAAAGGAAATGAAGCCTTTACTAATTCATGCCTTGTAAAGTGAAAAGGGCACCCATTTTATACTAGCTATCAAACCAGAACATTGTTTTATTTTTATTCCCAATTAGGAATTTAATACCATTAGATATAAAGTCCCTTGATCTAAGAATTCGATTAAAGGACTAAGAGAAGGAAGACTTATATTTGATTACTTATAAGGATACACTTTTAGACCTATAAAGCCATCCACCACTACATATGATGGGGTTGAATTTGGCATTTTAAAGGAAATGAAGCCTTAATTGATCTAGGTTTTGCAAAGGAAAAAGAGGACCCATCTTGTACCAATTATCAAACCAAAACATAGTTTTATTTTCATTCCTAATTAATAGTTTGATACTATTAGACATAAAGTTCCTTAATACAGGAATCTAATTAAAGGTCTAAAAGAAAGAAGAAGTACACTTAATTCCCCATAAGATGTGACTATTGTTTATGTAAGAATGAATCCATTCCACCTAAATGGACTTTTGGTCAATGAATAAATTCCATATCCTCTTAGAAGATTTTTTCATGAATTTTAATGACTTAATACTGAGGCCTTCTTCATGTTTAAGAGAGCAAACTTTATATCACTTAACTTTAGTACCAAAATGATTATTAGTAGAACCTGACCATAGATGATTCTTTATGATTTTCTCAATATTTTTTGTTAAATTAAGAGATTAGAATAAATGGAAACGCTAATGTGAATATGGAGGTTGCTTAATATGAAGGTGACTAGTTGAAGTCCCCTTATATAAGAAAGAAATTTATTTGTCATATGATCAATTCTCCTATGTATAACACCAAAGAAAGGTAGGCATTCATGTTTTAGTAAGCCTTTTATTAAATATAGGAATTTAGGGATAACAATGTGTTGGGCCAGCCTGATCTCTTTTTTTTTAAAAAAATAACAAAACGATGTCATTTTACGCCTTCTTGTAGAGCCACAAGTTGGGTCATATTTGACGAGCCCCTATGACTAGGTGGCCTACTCGGCACCCCACGGTGGCCCTCCAGTTGATATCTGATCGAACTAGAACGTTCCCGTGGAGCTAAGCCTATTGCACTTTTTACAAAAAACTTAACATTAAAAAGATATAAACAGTGGAGTTTTTTAAAAACATTTTTATTAAAAATTTCGAAAACACAATGACTATATTTTGACCTACCCAAAATTTTCAAAAGCCCTGTAAAAGTGCATAACACTTCTATAGTCATCTCAAAATTCTCACTTCAAATTTTGGACTTTAAGTCCATTCACAAGCAATCTCAAGAATCCCTTCAATAATCTTAAAAATAAAATCAGACATATTCATACATTTAACTTTAAAACATTCATATACATGCATTCTTTAAACAAAATATAGTCCAAAACATATTCATAAAGATGTAAATGTTCTCAAAAATATTCACAACGCAAAGATGCCCACACAATATGTAACATCCCGTTACCCATGTTAAGGTTAGAATAGTAAATTATGAGGAATTTCTATGAAATTAGGAAAATGCACGTCATGCATAAGTTATTTGTGACATGCACATTTTTGCACATTCATATGATTGTACATGCATTCATTGACATTTTCCGAGTACAATTGAGTTGTTAAATGTGATTAAAATGTGTTTTGGCCATTTTGGTGTATTTTGGGTATTTCAGAAATTTTGGTGATTTAAAAAAATTAATTTATGGAACAATTAGATTGTAACACGTGGCAACATATATATGAGGCAAATGGCTTGAATGTGTGATGACAAGTGTTAGGCATGCAAGAATGCACGTAGTATTATGTTTTGAGTTAGGAATATGTCTCTGTAACGTGTGTTCTTCACGATTCTTCATCATCGAACAAACTGTTATGCTCTCTATACTTTAGATTCAATTTCACTGCTAGAATTAAAAGTTGAAATCAAGTGAGTAGTTCTGATGATGTGTATATTACGGTGTAAAAATAAACATGCATGCATGGAATAGATAATTTCGGTTTCGGTGTTGAATAACTTAGATGATTGATGTGAGAATTAGGAATTGTTGCACACTGTGTAGAATGGATTCTGAGTTGGGAAATGTGGAACTTTATGCAAGGTGAAGAAGAAAAATGTGTTCTGTTATCTTTTGGAAGCTCACGTATATGGTTAATAATTATTGTTCATGCATGCCAATTTTTGAAGTGTTAACAGAGGTGGTTTTTAATGAGTTTGGATTTAAGGGAACAAGATTGAGAGATGCGGTGTTCGGGGAACTATGATGTTAATGGAAAGTTTATATTGAAATTAGTTTTTGCTAATAATGAATAAGTCAGAAAAATTGAAAAGTGCTAGAAATTGAGTTTATCCGAATGTGCATTGTTTTTGGTATTAGGGAGTAATATTGAATTTTAATCTGAGGTGAATGGTGTACACTTGTGATAATTGGAGTAAAATGAAAATGAAGCTGACATCTGTGAGTTAAGGAGGAAGGTTAGAAAGTTGATGAGTATATGTATATACTCCGTTTTGGTTTTGAGAGAACCGAAACTGTACATGCATGCATTTGTGTCTATTGTGTATCAGTAGAAATGAAGTTAGATGTTGAGTGTGAATCTTGGATTTTTGACTTATGTATGTTGATGAGCCAAAGGCAATTTAGAATGTTTTTTAGTGATCATTTGAATTAATTATATGGAAATTAATGTTTGAAAAAATTACAATAGAGAGAGAGCGAAAATGTGGAATTTCGGATTTGTGAGTTTTGAAGTGTAAAATAGGTTCTGATTTATTTAAAGATTGTATTTGGAGTTAGAAATATTGCATAGATGAGTTTAGACGTGATTAAGTTTGAAAATGAAAGAATTATGGGAGAAAAAAATTGGGTTTGGTGAAGAAGATGAAGATTTGCATGCTAGAGAGAGAAAAAGGTGGTAGTTGCATGTATGGGTTATGAATTAGAGTATTTCATTAAACAACCCTAAGTCTTTTGGCTATAACTTTTTCATCCGAACTCCAAATGACTTAAAACTTAGATCAATGGATTCCTAAGACATTTTTCTTTCTCTTCATAAAAATTTAGAGCTATCTGAATTAAATTGTAAGTGATTGATTGGATGAAATTGTGGAAGTGTGCTGGAATGTTATAAACTGGAAAATTTTCATGAACATGCTTCAGTATTCTGATTATAGCTTGATCTGTAGATTTCTAAATAAGTTGATTCTTAGTTCAGATTAAACTAGACACATAAGTATACAACTTTCTTGAAGAAGTCTAATTTTAATTATATCTTTAAGACTTTCAAATTTGGCATGAAACTGCATTTTAGCTTAGGCTGCAGCATTACCAGGGACAGAAATCATATTCTGTGAGTATTGAATAAACTGTATTGATGTAGGTAGAATTAGACCGAGGTGTCTTCACCTAAGTTGTAGCTTATTCTCTTAGTTTTAAATTGGTATAAAGTTTGTAATTTTTGGATATCTGAACTGAAAGATATGAGTTGTACAAATCGAGGGTATGATCATGTACTAGCCAAATGTTCAAATATACACAGTCTGTGGTATTGTGAGCATAACTCATAGAATACCGAATCAAATTAGATGATCTTGGAGTCATTAAAAGCCTACAAGTTTGAACAACTTTTTTTAAAAAAATGTTGCCTAATTTTGTCATGTACGCAATCAGATTAATTATGCAAAGTTGACCCGAAATCATGGGGGTAGAAAATCTGAAGTGGTCAATTAGGTTATGAAATTGATGTCATATCGTTTTATTTTGGTTCAAATTATAAGTACAAATGATATTAATGAGGGATTTGATATCTGATCGATTTCATGATGAGAATTACAATAAGATACCTAGAATTATCATTGAACATGCATTGTGTATATTTTATATAAGTACATGTGTATAAAGGAATACTTATACATTTGTGCAAAACTGTGATATATTGTAAATGTGTTGTGTATGTTTAGAGTAGCACATTGGATGCCAGTCAGATATTGTCGGACCATCCAGGCAATAGCTTATTGGAGCGTACTGTGAGTCAACCTAGATGAATTTCCTAGGATTGATTTAATTTGATTTGTTTAAACTTCCAATATTATTAAACTGTTTGCGATTTGTTTATGAATTATGGACTTTAATTGTCTGAGGAGATCAATATTTGACAATATATTGGAAGTGTTTTGATTGCGGCTTTGATTGCTATGGAATTTTGAATGTCATGTGAATTCTTAACGAAAGTTGAATGCTAGACTTAGGTCCGATGATTATGAGTTTTGTTTGAACATCATATGTGATTGCCATATATGCCATATTCAGTTTTGATGCATTTCATAAAATGTATGCTCAGATTAAGGCATTGTGACTTGAGTTGCCAATATGAAGCACTTCCACGTAGAGCTTTGCTCCGTGATTTCTGATTTTGCATGTTGAGCTATGCTCCATGATTATATTTGACTAAGCCCTATGGGCCGGTATTTGTATAAGTCTGTGATAGGCACTTAGTTACAACAATAAGAAAGAATGTGAGTCTCATGCATATAACATTATAAGATTGAAATTTATTGAATGATTTGCAAAGTTGAATGAGTGATAAATTGATGTGTTTATTTACTAGGCTTAGCAATGTGAACTGTGTGATCTTATGATATACCATGTTGTGTGAACATCTGGGATGTGTTTATGATCTGAACGAGTGTCTGTGAAATATGTATTATGTGTATGTGATCCAGTGAAATCATCAATAATGGTTCACTCATTGAGTTTGCAAAACTTATAACAATTGCAACATTACTTTTTCAGGTACAAGATAGGAGACCTAGTGCTTTAGACAAGACTAAAGGACCCCTTTGGATTTTGTTATGGCTTAGAGATCTGTCAGCTAGCCCCAGGAGTGTTGTGTCTTGTCTTTTATCGTTTTTTTAGAACCCGTATAAGGTTATGTAAATATTTGTCTAAAAGAAATAGTGTAAATTTGGTGTATGAATGCAATGAATGGTTTTAAAATTTCTTGACTTGTAAATGATGTTAGTTGATGCCATGTGCAAGTTGGATTTGTTTTCGCTCTAACATGCCATTATCATAAGATATGTACTTAAATATTCTTGAATGATTGGGTATGTACCTTGTGGTAGTGGGATGTTGCATTTTTGGTATCAGAGCATGGTTTGGCATTTTTAGGGACAAATGTGAGTTGAGATATGATAATTAGTGAGATATTCCGATAGTGATCACAACTTTTATTGAATCGGATAGGATGCCATCTTGTATATGGTAGTGGGATGTTGCACAACAGCACGTGACAAAGTTGACTATTCATGATCTAAAGTCCCTACTACTGAAGCCCCTGATCGCGCACCTGAGATGTTTCATTTAAAAATAGAAAAGAGAGTGTGAGCTAAACGAGCTCAATGAGTGCTAGAATTTCTATTCAAATCATATTTAATTATTTGAATCTCCCTAAAACAAATTTATCTCAATTTGCATAATTCAATATTTAATATAAAACATATATACTTCCCAAAATCAAATTTCTCAAATCGCTTTTCAAATAAATAGCAGAGGCATTAAAAATGTCATGAATTTCTTACACGACATAGCTTATCACTAACTTCTTTACCATATGGTACTCTCAGGCATAAAGTCACCGAGTTGGCTTTGTATCACTTACTCTCGATTGGTTGATTACTAGTGACAAAGCTGGTTCTACATCACTTACACACACTAAGATAACCATCATACATCAGTAGTTATAGAGCTAGTTCTGCATCGCTTACCCATAACTAGTTAACCACTAGTTACGAAGCCAGTTCTACATCGCTTACTCGTACTAGGTAACTACTATATATTGGTAGTTACAAAGCTAGTTTTACATCGCTTATCCACAACTGGTCAATCACTAGTTACGGAGCTGGTTCTACATCCCTTACTTGTACTAGGTTAACCATTATACACTGGCATATTAATATATATAAAACCTATCAATATGCCATAGGCTAAAAACCATTTCCTTTTTATCAACCAATAACATCATTTCAATACAAACTCAAATCATATAAGATTTAACTTTCAAACTTCAATTCATATATTACTAAAAACATAAAATTGTACTAGCAATATTCACTTATAAAGTATCATTCCCATAAAACTCATAATTAATATTCACTTTACGATAGAATAGAAATCATTTTCATAAAATACATTTAAAATGCACTCACCATTAAGCAACTTTATCACTAAACACACTCATGTGTTATGTGCCTTTCCTTTACCTACACAAGTGCATTTCGCTTAGATATTTATTTCCGAAGTCGAAAATAAGACATTAACACTATAAATTCAATTTAATCGAAGTCAAGATGATTATTTAATCACATAACACGTACACTAATCGTATTTTTGTTTACTACTGAAAGCTAACATATTGTTCTCCGTTTTCAATTCTAACTTCAGAAGTCACTTAAGATCATATTTTTATGCGTTCTAACTTATCAATTTCTTCAAAACGCTATCTCGCTCAATTTATTTCACCATATCATGATGTATGATGAGTCACAGGTATGGCCTATGTCCAAAAGCTGTACCTCCACTTATTCCTTACTTTTCATATAGCCAGTGTTCAAATTAGGTTTTGATATCTTCTATACATTCATTTCCCCTTTGTCTCTAGTTTCCATATCATCAAAAATCAGACCATTTGATGTTCTAATTCAAGAAACATGCACGAAACATCACAAGCTACTCCAACACAAGGATAACATCAGATCACCATTTTTAATCTCAAAATTCCAATATGATTTAGGCAGAACTAGGTCAGGGTCTCTTCAAGGAATTTTTAGTAATATGTCTTAAGTTTCATATCCAAGTTGAATTGCCCAATTTGGAGGTCTGTAGGCCAAGTTATAGTTAAAACAACATGTCTGGTTCAAGTGAACCCATAACCAAATACAAACATTCACTAAACATAATTCTTTCTCTTGTCATATTCATCCCTTAAATGCTTCCAAACTTATTATCTACTTCATGGCAAATCAAAAAAATCGTCATTTATCTTACATAAATCTATCCCACTAAAAAGCCCAAAACTAGAAATTTAGGATAGAAAAACTTACCAATTTATCTTCCAATCTCTTAGTATTTGATGAATACCTCCACTTGATCAAGATCTCCCTAATTTATGCTCCAAAACCATGAAAAATGGTAGTTACACTCTTGTACTCCATCTTTGGCCGAATGTCCCTTCTTCTCTCTTCTTTTCTCCCTTTTGTTTGGTCTGTCACGTTTTTGTTTAAATGAAGACAAAAATCTTGCTTTATTATGTTGGTTATCTTCTAATGACTCATTCTTCCACTAACACCATGTAAAAAGACCAAATTACCCTTTGTTTAATTTAATTCATCAACTAACCAAATTAAATTCTGAAAATATTCCACAACCATCTAACCATCGAATTGACCATGAAATACTCTAATTAGGGTCAATACTTATTGATTTAATGTTTTAAAGTTTTTTGAATGAGTTTAAAATCATTAATACACATTACTTTCCAAAAAGGGCATTTTAGTCCAAAACTTTTGGAACTCGCGAAATCCATCCTATACCACTTATTTTTGATCTGTTTCAATATCACTAAACTCTAATATTTATTCCGGATATTTTTCATTATTTCAAGGTTGGGTCCCACAAAAATTCACTATTCATTTGAAAATATTATTAACCAAACAAGAAAATTTTTATTCAATGAAAGGAAAGTTTCGGGGTTTTACAATCACCCCTCCCTATACAAATTTCGTCCTCGAAATTTAACTTAGCACACATGTTCAAAACAAATAGGGATACAATGCACACATCAGCTACTTAGGCTCTTGTACCTTAACAAAATGAATGATCTTATTATGTGGAACTTGTTCACTACGGTCGAGGATTTGTAGAAGTTCCTCCTTGAAAGTGAAATATTCCTTTAGGTTCACCGGTTGTTCAGTGATTACATGTGAAGGGTCTGCTAGGTACTTACGAAGCATAAATACATGGAAGACATTGTAAATCCTTTCCAACTAATCTGGTAACTTCAATCGATACACCACTGACCCAATTCTTTCTATGATCTCATATAACACAGACTTAGCTTATCGCATTTCCCAAATCTAAGCACACCTTTCCAAGGAGAAATACTCTATCTCCAATTTCAAATTCATGATCTCTATGATGATTGTCTACATAGCTTTTTTCTCTATCCTAAGCTATCTTTAATCTGTCCTGAATAATTTGAATTTTATCTATTGTCATTTGCACAAGCTCAGGACCGACTAGTTTCCTTTCACCAACTTCATCTCAACGTACTGGAGTTCTGCATTTTCTTCTATAAAGAGCCTCATAAAGGGCTATGCCAATACTAGCCTGATAATAATTATTATACGAGAACTTTATTAGTGGTAGGTGCGTGTCCAACTCCCCCCATACTCCATAACACAGGACCTAAGCATATCCTCAAGTATAGTCCTCTCCGACTGTCGATCCATCTAGGGGTGAAAGGTAGTGCTAAACTTCAAGCATATACCTAAGGCTTTCTATAAGCTGGGCCAAAATCTTGATGTAAACTTAGGATCACGGTCTGAGATAATAGAAATCGGTGTACCATGGAGTCTCACTATCTCATCCATATTCAATTGGGCTAACTTGTTTAAGGGATAAAAATTCTTGATTGGAAGGAAATGTGCAGACTTTGTTAACCTATCCACTATCACCTATATAGCATCAAGCCTTTTCTGACTTCGTGAAAGTCCTACTATAAAGTCCATAGTAATCTTCTCCCACTTCTATTCTGGGATAGGGATGGACTACATTAATCCCATAGTTTTATGATATTATGTTTTTACCTACTGACAGGTTAGACACTTAGAAACGACTATTTCCTTTTTCATCCCTCTCCACCAATAGTGTTCTTTAAGAGTGTGGTACATTTTTGTGCTACATGGATGCATAGCGTAAGCTAAAGAGCAAGCTTCCTCTAAGATCTCTTTCTTTAATTCTTTTATATCTGGTACACATAATCGTTGCCCCCTCATCATTGTACCATCTTCCTTGATGGTAAGATCTATTCTCTGCCCAGTCTCAACTTTTGTCTTCAATTTCATCAATTGTGGATCTTGTTTCTGTCCTCTTTTAATCTGATCCACCAAGATAGGATGAACGTAAAAGGTAGCAATTAATGCTACTAAGTCTGTCATATCCAATCTTACTCCTAAGGACCTCATATCCATTATAAGTTGAAGATATATCCTCTTCAGTTGTGTTATCGAACTAGTAGGTCTCCTACTTAAGACATCAGCCACTACATTGGCTTTTCCGACCACCACCTCTGCCTTAAGCAGTTATACGCTAAGTTTAGTAAGTGACAATTTTGCCTTGTCAAGGTTGCTTTCTTAGGTCAAGTCATCTCAGCTGAGGGCCTAGTGTGGATTCCTAAAAGATTGAAGTTGTTACTAATTGGAGACCTTCCACTATTGTGGTGGAAGTAAGGAGCTTTCTTAAATTGGTAGGCTATTATAGGAAATTCGTTGAAGGATTTTCTAGAATAACAAGCCCACTGACCAAGTTGACATGAAAAGAGGAGAAGTTTGAGTGGTCAGTTGCTTGTCGACGAAGTTTTGATGAATTAAAAGAAAGGCTAATGACAGTTCTTGTACTCACGTTACCAACAGGGACTGATGGATTTGTGATGTATAGTGATGCCTTGAGACAAGGGCCAGGGTGTGTACTCATGCAAAATGATAAGGTTGTAGCCTATGTTTCTAGGAAAAGTGAAGAAGCATGAACAAAACTGCCCCACCCATAATCTAGAATTGGCAGCAATAGTTTTTGCATTAAGAATATGGAGGCATTACTTGTATGGTGTTCCTTGTAGAATTTTCACGGATCAAAAGAGTCTGTAATATTTGTTTACTTATAAAGAACTGAACATAAGGTAGAGGTGGTGGTTGGAGTTAATAAAAGATTATGATTGTATAATATTAGTTTTCAAAACATCCTCACTATGGACTTTCAACTAATGATAACTTGATCTTAGATCAGTCCTTGAATGCACCTTGGATCTCTGTAGTTGATCGAATAATTCATCAATCCTCGGAAGTGGATATTGATTGTGAACTGTCACTTTGTGTAGTTGTCTATAGTAGATACACTACCTTAAACTCCCATCCTTCTTTTTCACGAATAAAACTAGAGCCCCCTATGGAGAATTACTGAGTCTCAACAAACCCTTATCTAATAACTCCTCCATTTGCATTTTCAATTCCTTTAACTCCGTTGGAGTCATTTTGTTCGAAGTAATTGAAATCGCTTGGATTTATAGTGGTATATCTATCTCAAACTCTATTACCCCATCGGGAGGTAATTTTGGAAGATCCTCTGGAAACATGTTGGGGAACTCTCTGATCAATGAAATATCTCCTAGTTAAACCTTATTATTATTTTGTTCAATCAAGTAAGCCAGATATCCCTGGCATCCCTTACGGAACATTCTACTGGCTACCATGGTAGTTATGATACTAGTGGAAAGAACTTTCTGTATCCCATGAAATATCACCTTTTGTTTTCATAATCGACTCAGCCTAACCTCCATTTTAAAATAATCCACCATCGCTCGATGTGTGGATAACCAATCCATTTTGAGAATAACATCAAAATCTCGGATATCCAATATGATAAGGTTTGTTGGGAATTCCTTACCCTCAATTAGTATTTTACTATCTACGAACACTCTTTCAGTAAAGAGTAAGTTCCCAGCTAGATTGGAAATGTTGGATCCCGTTTCCCGAACCCAATCCTCTTGCTTTGACGGACCCCGCTTGATTTCGAAGCCCAACCGCTTGAGAAAATCATGGAACATGAGCATATTACCTTGAATGGTTATTGCATTAAACCCTCATTAGCCAACATTGGTTCATCTTCATTCTCATAACATCCCAAAAATTTACTCACAAGTGGTCAATGGCGTGCCCACGCAAATCAGTCACCATGCTCAAACTTATTTCTCTTGCTTTTGAACAGAATTTGGAAATCTTCAAACTAGAATTTCAATTTGACTTCTTCAAACAAATCATAGCTCTATGTCTCTAGTTCGCTTTGAAGAAAGAATCGTCTCAATCGGAGCTCTATAGCTCAAGATACGCTTGAAAAACCAAAGCGTGTTCATAACCCTAATCATGCTCTCATAACCGATCTCTCACTTGTTCTAATGCAAACTCTCTCAACTAAACTCCAATTGATACCAATTTTCATGGAGGGATAGATACATGTCTTAGGAATCTATTGGTCTAAGAATAACTTCATTTGGAGGTCGGATGAGGGAGTTATGACTAAAAGACTAGGACATGTTTACACCCTAAATATATTTGAACCTATCTTGGCGCGATTGCCATAACTTTCACCCAAAAATGTCGGATTGATTTCGTTCTTAGACCATTGGAAAGAAGATTTCGAGATCTAAAACTTTCATGAAGACCACAAAGTCTGATTCTGCTTCTAAAAGGGTCAAAAATCACAATCTTTCCCGTGAATGTCCGTTAAACGGACATCCATGTCTGTTTAACGGACATAGATCGGCCAAACTGCACCATTTCACCCGAGAAGGTCCGTTAAACGGACTTCCATGTCTGTTTAACGGACATGGACGAAGCAAGGGGTCCTTTTTGACTCGAAAAGGTCCGTTAAACGGACTCTAAGTCCGTTTAACAAACATGGGGCTTCCCAAAACCCCTCCAACCCTTCTCTAATGCTTCTTACATCAAATCTAACATCATATACACTTATAATCTTCCACAATTCAACTCTTTTAGTGCCAATTCACTACATAACAACTCAAACACCAAACTTATTTCATCAAACTCTCAATTCTTG
>JAOTAX010000007.1:1836928-1854231 GCA_025629825.1 Erythroxylum guanchezii
ATGAATCCACCCAAAATCCCTCTTGAAACCCATGAAAAAGCAAGCCCTAGCTCTCTCTTTCTTCTTTCTCTTCTCTTATTCACGATCTCTCTCTCATTTCTCTCTTTTCCTTTGTTATTTTTTCTTCTAATTTTCGTGCATCTCTCTCCCTTATATACATGCCTACTTGTCTTATTTACAACAATGCCATTAATGAATGAGTAATGACCCATTTGCCTTTACATAATAACCTTACAACTTAAATGGCTTAGTGGCTTGCCAATTTTGCCCCTCATGCAACTTTCCACCTTAATTCAATTTAATCCATGCCATATGATCTTACTCAAATTAACATGCTAATTAAATCCCATTAACATGCTAATTAATTCCACAAAATACTCTATTAAGACCTTAAAATTCATTTAAATCATCCTTAGCTCCTTCCAAAAATCAACACCTTTTTCTATTCATGCAATTGAAGGAATTTGCTTCCACTTCCTTCTAGAAAAATGTTCCTCATTGTCTTAATTTTCTAATGACATCAAAATCACTCAATTTGGTTCCATAGTCCAAAATTTATACACCAAACATTTCGGACTATTCCTATACTAAAACATTATTCTGTGCTTGAATTCCATCCGAAAATTGACTTTCTTAGAGTTTGAATTAGAACTAAATTTCATCATACAATTTATAGCCCTATATCCCTAGTTTATTCCAAATCAAGAATCATCTTATTTGGATAACTAGAGATCAAGTTATGGCTAAAACACCGAAGCATACTCAATAAACATAATTCAATTTCCAGCTTTTAACTTCCAACATTTTCACATATAATCCATCTTGTAACTAACTATCTCTTCTATTTCTTTTCAATTTCAAGGATTTTCCTCTTTTCTACACATGAATAATCCCCAATAATTTTTCATTTAACAGTTCTAACTTACAAAAAGGTTCGGGGTCCAACAGTAAACTACTACCCCATCATCTAATAACTAAGGCTCAACACTCAATTTTGCAGAACAATCCATAGACATAAAAGAATGTGTAGCACCAGGATCCACTAAACCATATGCATCATGATAAAAAACAAGTAATCATACTAGTGACTATCTCTGGTGTGGCATCAACCTCCTGCTGAGTGACTGCAAAAAATTGGACTTGTGTACGAGGTCTACCTTCCTGTCCTGTAGGGGCTACTCTTTTACCCCCGGAACCTCTGCCAGATCTAGTAAAACTTAACCCTCTAGTCTGAGAACCCCAACCACCCTATCTGTAACCCCCTCTAGCTTATGGAGGTGCTGAAGATCTAGGCATCGACCTCTCTGCAGTGACTAACTACAATCAATCTCTAATGAAGTGACCCTCCTGACCACAATGGAAGCAACCCATCATATTCATCTGATACTAACCCAAATGTCTTTTTCCATAAGTAGTACACTCTAACACTGGGTTCCTAGTGTCATGGGAGTCTTTGGGTCTAGTGGGTGACCTAAAGGATCCCTGGCTGGACGATCCGTCTTTATTAAACCTCCTGCCACTACTCCATCTTGACTTATTTTTCTTGGTTAAAACCTAGGATGATCTAGCTGGTGCGATGCACTTCTATTCTGATCTTGAACTTTGAGTGATTGTTGTTGCATTTCTCTCCACTTTTTTACAACTTCAACTAATTCCTTGCAGTGTGTCTATGAAGCCAACGATAGGTGATTTCGTAATCTAGGACTCAAACCTGTAGCAAACCTCTTACATTTTTGCTCTTCACTACTAGCAATAAACGGAACACTTCTAACAAGTTCTGAAAATCTTTTCTTATAATATATCGTTAATGTCGAACCTTGCTTTAGAAGGAAGAACTCCCCTACCCTTGCATCCTTGTAACTTTGTGGGTAGAATCTGTCTGTGAGCTCTCTTAAAATTCTGCCCAAAATACCTCATCCAGATGTCGTCTCTCAATGGCCTCCTACCAATCTTTAGCTTTGTCCTTGAGGAGGAAGGTGGAGAACACAACTCTCTACTCATCTGTGCATCCCACCACTCTGTATAGTTTCGTGACCCGATCTAACCATGTGAGTGCACTCCTGGGATCTCCACTCCCGTCAAAAGTCTTGGTGCCTAATTTACAAATGCTCTCAATTGAGCATCCAGAAACTTCCACACTTTCATATGACTGTCGCATTGCTACGGCAAGAACCTTAGTCATTTGTTCTTCATTAAAACTCACTCCGATAAGTTCAGCAGACCTTAACGATTGGGAATGTGGCTGGTTCTACAAAAATGCAAATGTGCAAAGCTTTTAGTTTATGAAATCATATGAATGTAAATCATAACATTTTATTGGTCATCTCACTTTTAAAACAACGTAAAAACCTTAAACCTAAAAGGAGGCAACCCATTTTTAAAAATTAGGCTCTAATATCAACAATGACAAGCCCCTATCCTAAAATGACTAAGCGACCTGCTCGGCAGCTCATGTGGCCCTTTAGATGATTTCTGATCCAGCTGGAAAGTTCCCGTGGAGCTAAGCCTACTGCCCTTTTTACCAAAAAAGCCTTAACTTAACATTAAAAAGATATAAGCAGTGGAGTTTTTTTTAATTATTAAAAATTTCGACAGCACAATAACTGTATTTTAACTTACCCAAAACTTTTAAAAGCCTTGTAAAAGTGCATAACACTTCTATAATCATCTCAAAATCTCCACTACAAATTTTAGACTTTCGAACAAGCAATATTAACAATCACTTTAATAATCTTAAAAATAAACTCAGACATATTAATGCATTTAACTTTAAAACATTCACATACATGTGTTCTTTACACAAAATATAGTCCAAAACATATTTATAAAGATGCAAATGTTCTAAAAAATATTTACAGTGCAAAGATGCCTATAAAGCAGCACGTGACGAAGTTGACTAGACATGAGGTGGAGTCCCTGCTACTGAATCCCCTGATCATGCACCTGGGAGGTTTCATTTAAAAACAAAAAGGAGAATGTGAGCTAAACGAGCTCAATGAGTGCTAGAATTTCTATTCAAATCATATTTAATTATTTAAACCTCCCTAAAACAAATTTATCTCAATTTGCATAATTCAATATTTAATATAAAACATATATGCTTCCTGAAATCAATTTTCTCAAATCACTTTTCAAATAAATAGTGGAGGCATTAAAAATGTCATGAATTTCTTACACAACATAGCCTATCACTAACTTCTTTTTCATATGATACCCTTAGACATAATGTCACAGAGATGGTTTTGCATCACTTACTAGCAACTGGTTAATCATTAGTGACGGAGCTGGTTCTACATCGCTTACCTGCACTAGGATAACCATCATACATCAGTAGCTACGGAGTTGATTCTATATCGCTTACCCGTAATTGGTCAACCACTAATTATAGAGTTGGTTCTACGTTGCTTACTTGTACTAGGTTAACCACTATATACCAATAGTTACGGAGTTGGTTCTATATCGCTTGCTAGTACTAGGTTAACCATTACACACCGGTATATTAATATGTATAAAACCTATCAGTATAACATAGGTTAAAAGCCATTTCCTTTTTATCAACCAATAACATCATCTCAGTATAAACTCAAATCACATAAGATTTAACTTTCAAACTTCAATTCATATATTCCTAAAAACATAAAATTATACTAGCAATATTCATTTATAATGCATCATTCACATACAACTCATAATCCATATTCACTTCACGATAGAATAGAAATCATTTTCATAAACTACATTTAAAATGCACTCACCGTTAAGCAACTTTATCACCAAGCACACTCACGTGTTCTGTGCCTTTCTTTTACCTACACAAGCGCATTTCGCTTAGGCATTTATGTCCAAATTTGGAAATAAGACATTAACACTATAAATTCGGTTTAATCGAAGTAGAGATTATTATTTAATCGCATAACACGTACACTAATCGTATTTTTGTTTATTACTGAAAGCTAACCTATTGTTCTCCGTTTCCAATTCTAACTTTAAAAATCACTTAAAATCATATTTTTACGCGTTCTAACTTATCAATTTCTTTAAAACACTATCTCACTCAATTTAATTCACCATATCATGATGATGTATGATGAGTCACAGGTATGGCCTATGTCCAGAAGCTATACCTTTACTTTTTCCTTACTTTTCACATAGCATACGTTCAAATTAGGTTTTAAGATCTTCCATAAATTCATTTCGGTTTGTCTCTAGTTTCCATATCATCAAAAATCAGATCATTTGAAGTTCTAATTCAAGGAACATGCATAAAACATCAGAAACTGCTCTAACACAAAGATGACATCAGATCATCATTTTTAATCTTAAATTCCAATATGATTCAGCCAGAACTAGGTCATGGTCTCTGCTAGGAATGTTTAGTACTATGTCTTAGGTTTCATATCCAAGTAGAATCACCCAATTTAGAGGTCTATAGGCCGAGTTATAGTCAAAACAACTTGTCTGGTTCAAGTGATCCCATAACCAAATACAAACATTCACTAAACATAATTCTTTCTCTTGTCATATTCATCCCTTAAAGGCTTCCAAACTTATTATCTACTCCACGGCAAGTCAAAAAAATAATCATTTATATCACATAAATCTATTTCACTAAAAGGCCCCAAAACTAGAAATTTAGGTTAGGAAAACTTACCAATTTATCTTCCAATCTCTTGGTATTTGATGAATACCTCCACATGATCAAGATCTCTCCAATTTATGCTCCAAAACTATGAAAATGGTAGCTGCACTCTTCTTCTCCCTCCTTGGCCGAATGTCCCTTCTTCTCTCTTCTTTTCTCCCTTTTGTTTGGTCCCTGGCGTTTATGTTCAAATGAAGACAAAAGTCTTGCTTTATTCATTTTAATGCTCATTTATTGGATTCCACACTTTACCTTCCTATTGTTCTCTTCTAATGACTCATTCTTCCACTAACACCATGTAAAATGACCAAATTACCCTTAGCAACATGTAAAAAGACCAAATTGTCTTTTAATGACATGTAAAAAGACCAAATTGTCCTTTATTGAATTTAATTCATCAACTAACCGAATTATATTCTGAAAATATTATGCAACCATCTTACCATTGAATTGACCTTTTAATACTCTAATTAGGGTCAATACTTATTGATTGCATGCTTTAAAAATTTTCGAATGAGTTTAAAATCATTAATGCCTATTACTTTCCAAAAAGGGCTTTTCAGTCCTAAACTTTCGAAACTCCTGAAATCCATCCTATACCACTTATTTTCAATCCGTTTTAGTATCATTAAACTCTAATACTTATTCCATATATTTTTACTATTTCAAGGTTGGGTCCCATAATAATTCACTATTCATCTGAAAATACTATTCACTGAATATGAAAATTTTTATTCAATGAAAGGAAAGTTTTGAGGTTTTACAATATTTTCCATCCCTATATGAATTCCTAAATAAGCGTTCTTAACACTTGGGGTCATATTTGGAAGAAAATGAGCAAATTTAATCCCTACCATCATAGGAACTATAAAAGAAACTATTATCCTTATTAATAAGGAGACTAGAGAGCTTAGAGAAATGATCCAGAAATGCCATTAAAATGGTTTTAAAAAAAGCCTTTATCAATTAGAAAAAGGAGGAGGAGATCATTTATAAACAAAATATTGAACAAGCCTAGCTTCCTACATTCTTGATGGTACTTAAAGCTAGATTCTCTTTGCAATTAGTTTAGTAAGGACCTTTATACAAACATGTCTAATCCTCTAGCCTCTTTAAAGGATCTAGTAACTTCCCCATTGATGAGAATGATGAAAGTGGTTATATATATATATATATATATGAAAATACTATTCACCAACATGAAAATTTTTATTCAATGAAAGGAAGGTTTCAAGGTTTTACAATATTTGACATCCCTATAGGAATTCCCAAATATTTTAAGGGGAGTTCTTAACACTTAGGGCCATATTTGGAAGAAAATGAGCATATTTAATCCCTATCATCATAAGAACTATAAAAGCAACTATCATCCTTATTAACAAGGAGACCATAGAGCTTGGAGGAATGATCCAAAAATTCCATTAATATGGTAAAACAGCCTTTATCAGTTAGACGAAGGAGGAGGAGATCATTTATTAATGAAATATTGAACAAGCCTAGCTTCCTGCATTCTTGATGGTACTTAAAGTTGCATTCTCTTTGTAATTAGTTTAGTAAGGACCTCCATACAAACATGTCTAATCCTCTGGCATCTTAAAAAGATCTAGTATAATTCTCAAAATACAAGATGAATATATATAATTCTCAATACACAAGATGAATTGCTCAGGAAAGCCAAAAGTAGTAAGGGAATTAAGAATGAAGTTCCAATTAATTGAACCAAAAGTCTTGAAGAAATCTATTTTTATGAAATAACTCTTTATGGGCCTTTTGGATTTATAACTCTTGAATAATTCTTGAGAAAATAAGAGATTCACTAATATTCTTACCTTTTATATAAGCTCCATACCTCTCATTAATGGAACTCCCTAAAACCTCTTTTAGCTTATCTATAAGCAATTTTATGTTGGTTTTATATATAACATAGCCTAAAATTATTTAACGAACTAGGATTAGGAATTTTGGGCACAATGTAGAGATGAGTATTATTTAGCTCACCAAGCATCTTGCCCTTATAGAGGAACTCTAAGATAATCTTTGTATCATAAGCTCATGTTTTATAGAAGAAATAAACATTAAGCACATCAAAACCTAGAGTTTTAGGTTTTATGCTAAAGATTGCTTGTTTGATCTCCAAAAGCCTGAAAGGTTATGGCAGTTTAAGGTTTTGTTATTAAGAAAGAGAATTAGTAATGAAGATCTATAATTCTTGCAAAGAAGAACGAGAAAAGCTTGGAGTGCCAAAAATATCTCTAAAGTGATAGGAAGTTAGTTCTTTGAGCTCAGAATAATCATAGATAGTATCCCTTAAGGAGCACTTAAAAGAGCATATTTTGTCAATATTTCTTCACAAAAAAATGACATTATAGAAATACTTAGTATTCATATCACCCTCTTTTAACCGATTGATCTTGGTCCTCTATTTGAGGAGAGAATAATGGTTATCCAAAGATTGATTACAAGCTACTAAGGTTAACTTTTCAGATTCTTTAGCCTTCAATTTATTTAGAAATAGGTTTAGATGCCACTGATCTACATATAAACTCTCTTTGGCTTTAGAATGTCTCTAACTCTATTAGCATCGAATTTCTTAAGCTCAATCTTCATTTTCTTAAGTTTCTTAACACATTTGTAAAAGTCAAAACTAATAATATTAAGATTAAGGCCTACAGAGATAGCTTCTATAAAACCATCTACATCTACAAAGAAGTTATTAAATGTGAAAAAAAATGTAGGCTTTTCCATCTTTATATCCAACTTCACCTCAATAGAAGAGTGATATAATTACAAGGGACAATTTTCACTATCTTCAACTTTCCTCACTGAAATTCCTCACCTGAAGAATGGTTGTCACCTAAAGAACGTTCGTCACCTGAATATACCAGGATTTCCTCCACTTGAACTTATCAACTCTTCCTTCTTTCTCTCTTTCCTTTCACCAGCCACTCCCATATCTCCCACACAGCAAAATAACCGAAAGAACTTGCTCTTTCTTCATATATCTTGCCCATATCTACAAATTAGAAAAAAAAAATCAAAATTTCATCCCTAAATATGGATACGGATTTTCCAACACTAATTTCAACCATACAATAGAAAAACCGTCCAAAACCTAATCCTAACCCTAATCCTAATCCAAAATCTATCTCCCTTCCCCTCCTAAACTTGATGTTCTTTCGCCCTCTTCCTCTTCCCCTTCCTTTTTTAAGAACTACGCCTAGCACTGCAATGGCTGCTTTTCCTCCTAAAGGAGCTAACCCTACTGTAGGTGACAATGCAAAAGGAACTTGGATAACTTGGAAACAGGTTGTTGGGGATAATTCAAACTCCTCTTTGGTTTTCAGCCCTCCTATAGAGAAGGATCCTAAACTAATGGTGGCTCTTAGTTTAGAAGATTTACAGCAAGAAGCTAAGACTTGGAAAGCTACTCTTGTGGGTTTCTTTATAGAAAAAAGGCCAGTTTTTCTATTAATACAAGCATGGGCTGTGACAAATTGGAAAGAAAAAGGGCTTATGGAGGTGACGCTTACTGAAGAAGACAACATAATTTTTACCTTTTCTTCTAAATCGAAAGCTCAAAAGGTTATAGAAGAGGGTCCCTAGCATATCTCTCAACTTCCTCTATTTCTCCAAAATTGGCAGCCAGAGATGGAGCTTGAAAAAATAAGAACGAAGAACATTCCCCTATGGGTAAATATTCACAACATCCCTTTGGAGTATTGGACTACAAAAGGGTTGAGAATGCTTGCTAGTTATTTGGGGAAACCAATCTGCATAGATGAAAATACTGCATTGAGGAAAAGAGTTGTTTTGCTCAATTATGTGTGAGTATGGATGTGGCCAAGGAATTGAAAGATAGTATCTTGATCCTAAGATTGGTGGACGAAAACTCTCTAAAGGAAGATAGCACAAGGCAAGGAATGGAAACCGACAGGAAAGCTCTTTATTAAAGGTGATTACTAGGAAGTGATGGGAATAGAAAAAAATGAGACTGAAGAATTGAAGGAGAAGGAGGATAAAGACCAAGAAGAAGAAAATCAAGATATGGTTCAGTTAGTAAATGACTCCACCAACATTAGGAAGGATATCCCAGAAGAGAAAAATACAGTTCCTGCTCAGCCAAAGGAAATTCTCTAAAATCCTTCAGAAGATTTATGCAGGTCTACTCTTAATAAAGAAGAAAATGATCTGGAATCTATTGGAAGAAATCAAATTGAAGGCTATTTGGGGGTTAATTAGAATGAGCTAGATCTTACAAGGGTTGATATGCAAAAAGGAATTAATCAAAAGGAGCATTTTGAGCAAGTCACCTCTCAAAAAAGTAGTACGAGCAATAGGAAAAGCTCTAAAGGTAAAACCAATTGATTATGACCTTGATTGTATGGAATGTACGTGGAATAAATAATCCTTCAAAGCTTTGTGTTTTAAGGGATTTTGTGACAAAGGAAAGGCCGTGCATTTTTTGTATGTCGGAGACTAAAATTAATAAGGAAATCTTAATAAATTGGGTTGTTTGGGCAGTAACTAGCAGGTCATTACAAACCACCAAAGTCATGCCTATGGAAGGATCATTATAGCTTATGATGGTAACTTTTTGAAGTTGGAGGTGCTGGAATCTAGTCAGCAGCATATTCACACTATGTTTTATTTCAAAATGGAAAATTCTTGGGTTTTAGCTACTTTTGTCTATGGGTTCAATAATGTGTTCCACAGAACTGACCTATGGAATTACTTAAGAAGGATTAAGCCTTCAGTAAATTCCCCTTGGATGGTATGTGGTGATTTTAACACTACTTTGTACAGGTCAGAGGTTGAAGGAAATTGTAATCTACTCAACTACTCCCCAAATATGTATGACTGCATGCAAAAGATGGAACTTACTGATCTAAAAGCAGAAGGTTATAAGTTTACTTGGACAAGTAAACAAAGTTCTAATTGGAATATAAAAAAAAATGGACAGAGTTTTGGTAAATATGGAATGGCTAAATTCTTTCTCAAGAAGTTCAGCAAAGTACTTAGACCTTGGTATCTCAGATCACACTCTTATAATGATAGTAGACTTGTTCACCTCCTACAGAATCCAATACTCATTCAGATTTAATAATTTTTTGGATAACATGAAAGGTTTTCAAGAAGCTCTTCCTAAGGGATTAGAGCATGGATGTTATGGGACTAAGCAATACATTTGTATCTAAAAGCTCAAGGCTATGAAACAGGAGCTGGAGAGTCTTAACAGTAAGAGAGGGCTGAATCTTAATAAGGAGATTGAATTTTCTAGGGATGAACTCTATTTTATTCAAAAAGCATTGGTAGAAAACCCCCTTAGATGGAGCTCTAGATACAGCAGAAAAGGAAGCTCTTAAAAACAACTTGGAAGTAGTGGAAAATCAACATTCTTTACTAAAATAAAGAGCTAGAATAAACTGGTTGTAAGAGGGAGATAGATGTACAAAATTCTTCTTCAACTCTACATTAGCCCGGAAAAATACAAACAGATTTACCTCCATTAAAACAGAAGCTAGAGTTGGGGTCTTTAGACAAGAAGACTTAGCTAAGGAAGCTATAAGTTTCGACAATAGGCTACTTGGATCAGATTCTCTCCCAACTGAGCTGGAGTGCGACCTTAGTCAGTTTGCAACCACTAAGATTCTGGATCATGAAATTAATGGGTTAATCAGACCTATTATAGATCAAGAAATAGATAACATTGTATGTAGCATGAATGGATCTAAAGCTCCTAGTCTAGATGGATTTTTCTATCAAAGCTCTTGGAATAGTTTGGGAGGATTAGTAAAGGAGTCAGTGCACGAATTCTTCCTGAAAGGGGTGTTATTAAAAGAAATAAACAGGACCTTCCTATGCCTGGTCCTTAAAAACTTCAGCCCAAAAACTTGGAATGATTACAGACCTATTTCGTGTACAAACTTCCTATACAAGATCATTGCTAAGATATTGGAAATTAGGCTGAAGGAGGTATTAAAATTTCTCATCAGTGAGAATCAAGGGGCTTTTATATCAAGCAGAGATATAGGGGACAATATTCTGATTGTTCAAGAGTTATTAAAAGGTTATAACTGTAGGAGAAGTCCGCAAAATTGCACTATTAAAGTTAATTTGCAGAAAGCCTTTGATAGTGTGAATTGGGGTTTTTTACTAAAAAATAATGAATTTTCCTTTAATCTTCATCAATTGGATCCAACAATGCATTTCTACTGCTTCTTATGGGATAATGATTAATGGGTGCCCCACCGGTTTGTTCAAAGGGAAAAAAAAGGTCTTAGGCAAGGGGACCCTCTCTTCCCTTCTCTATTCCTAATCTGTATGGAAGTTCTCACTCAGCTGCTCAAACACAATACTTCATCTGAACCAAAATTCTAATATCATTCTAAATGTAAGGAAATTTCTCTAACCAACTTATGTTTTGCAGATGATCTCATTCTCCTAAGCAAGGAAAATGTTCAATCAGTTACTCTTTTGATGAAAACTATCAATCAATTTAAGGAGATGGTGGGATTATGTGTATATTTTCACAAGAGATTTATCATACTTTCCAAGAGTGCTTATCACCTCTCAAATGTTTTAACTCAAGCTATGGGTATGGAAGCTAAAGCTCCTCCTCTACATTACTCGGGGATTCCTATCTCATCTAGGCAGCTTAGATTCTGTGAATGTCTTCTTTTGATAGAAAAGATCCAAAAAAAATTGGGATCTTGGACCAATAGAGCTCTTTCCTATGAGGTAAACTTCAGTTACTGAAATCAGTAATATTGTCTATGAACACTTATAAAGGGTTGATTAAAATAGTACAAAAATTGATAAAACTGTTTCTATAGGGTGGAAAGGAATGGAGAAAAAGGAATAGCCAAAGTAAGTTGGAAGATAATCTGTCAACCGAAAGATGAAGGGGGGTTAGGGCTTGAATCAATCGCTACTAAATAGAATTATTATGTCAAAGAGGAATTGGAGACTCCTTAGTGATAAGGAATCTATATGGACTAAATGGATTCATTCTCATATAATAAGAGGAAGGAGTTTCTGTGCTCTAAAAACCAAGGTCAGTTACACTTTGTTTTTTAACCAAATTCTTGGAATAAGGGATGAGATATACTAGCACACTACTTATCAGATAGGGACAGGTGGCAGACTCTCTTTATGGTATGGCAACTGGTCAGGAAGTGGTCCCTTAATACAAAACCAGTTGGCCAATTTCCTTTTAAATCGATTCCCCGAGGATAATAAACTACAAGCAATAATAAGGAATGGAGACTGGTTTCTATCTTCAAATGAAATTACACTCATGCATCTTCCTCAACTCAGAAGACCCGTGGAGAGAGATAACTACTTATGGAATGGTATCCCCATCTTGAGGATTACTGCAAAAGAAGTCAGGAAGTTGAGGGGAAGGTTAGAAAATAGAATAGGGTGGGATGCTTTGATATGGAATAAGACACTTAGACCCAATGTGATTTTTCTGCTATGGTTGGCAATGTGGGACAGAATGAGCACTATGGATAGATTGAGATTCTTAACCTCCTCTAAACTATGCATTCTATGCAATCTAGTAGATGAATCCATAGACCACCTCTTTTTTGAATATGGTTTCTCTAGAGGAATATCAGTAAAAATCTCAACTCTATGTGCCCCTGAATTCAATGTATGTAGACTCACAGACATCATTTAAGAGCTTCCTAGAATGAACATCTCAAAATATGATAGAACTATAACTCTACTCTCAGTGGCTACATATTTCCAAGTGATCTGGAAAGAGAGGAATAGCAGAAGGTTCAAAGGTCAGTCTACTTCAATAAGCTTTCTTATAGAGCTCACTACTACCAGCATAAGGGAGCAACTGATTATAAACCAGTTGAACCTATACTGTAGTAGGAGAATAGCTTATGTATGAAGGATATAGTTATATCTATTACTATATCTAGTCATACAGAAACTAATCACTACCACAGTTCACAAAAGGAAATTGAGGAATTCACAGATTGGAACTATTTCCCTTTACAGGGATGAACACAGTAAGTGGAACATTCACAAGTTCACAAGTTCGTACTATATTAAATCATGCGGGGATCTCCTCAAAGTAAAGAAAGGAGAAGTAAGAAAGCAATTAAAAACATACCGGCATAGGGATATCTCATGCTCTTTTACAGGGAAGATGTTGTAATCCCTGTAAACCTATAGGGAAACAAATCATGACCAGAGATATCAGATCAAATTTCCAGTTTCAACGAAAGTAATCGATGGAAGATGAAATAGACTAGTTCATGGAAAAGGAACTTACCTGAGTTCTCATCTTCCTCTTCCAACTGTCACCGAAGAGTCAAGCCTACAAAGAGTCCCCTTCCATCTTTGGAATTGAAGAAATTTCTTAGAGATCCAAAACCCTAATCTCGAAAAGATGACAGAGAGGGAAAGGCTTACCTGTTATGGAACTTGAGTTCTCATCTTCCTTTTCCGACTGTCACTGAAGAGCCAAGCCCACGAAGAGTTCCCTTCAATCTCTAGAATTGAAGAAATTTCTTAGAGGTTCAAAATCCTAATCTCAAAAAGATAACAGAGAGGAAGATGCTTGCCCGTTGAGTACAGCAGATTGGAAGAAGATCGAAGAGTCCCTTGGAGCCACCGAAAGCCCACGGAGGGTCCCTCAGAAAAGAAGCAAATTCTTAAAGAAAGCCCTAATCTCTAAATGATGACCGAGACAGAGTTGATTAACAGTCAAGAAGAGTCAGCTGGAAGTAGAATGAAGAACTGACAGTCGCTTGGAACCACCGCAAACTCAGCCTCTGGAGCATCACCTCATCACCATCTCACAACCTCAATCACCCATCCAAATCGAGTAACATTTTGAAGACTCGAGAAAGTTAGGGTTCATTTTACCCTAAGAGTTTTAGTTAGGTAATGTTGGAACGATGTCGAAATGTTGTCCTATAATGTTTAGTGTTAAGTAGCTTATACTCACATGTCTAAGACTCCAATGTAATTTTTCAGATTTAATGAAATTTGTTAATGAAATTTTTTAATTTCTTAAAAAAAAAGTTTTCTCCTAATCAACTTGTTGCCTACTTTTTTGTTGTAGTAGGTGAAGTAAATTCCATCATATTTTAAGCTATGATTTTTGACTTCTTGGATAGCTTGGCTCCCTCATCTTCCTAATTGAAGAGAGTGAAGTTGAAGTCTCCTAACACAAACCAAGGATTCCTCATTGAGTTGCTCATGGTATTGAGATCTCTCGATAGAAAATTCTTTTAATATCAAAGTTAGAAGCATACGTGAAAGTGAATTCTATATCATATAAAATATGATCCAAGTTGATCACTAAGTGAATAAATTGATCAGAAAATAGACCTTGTTTGACAGAAGACTTTACTAAGTTCAAAAGCCACTAAATTTTTTTCCTAAAAAATGATTTTGAAGATTGGTAATTGTCACCCAATACCTACCAAAAAAACTAGTTGGCAAAATCAACTTTATTAAGTTTAATCATGAATAAGATTGGTAATTGTCATCCAAAAGGCCAATAAGATTTTTAAAAAATTTGATTGCATATAATCATGAATCATCTACACTTTCTTAGGATAGTTTATGCCTTCACATTCCAAACTAAAATTATAAAAGAGAGCTAGGGCCATTAACCCTTTTGTTTTTAGATTTCCTTTTAGACCTTTTCTTTATGGACAATTTTAGAGATGTCTATGTAATTAAGTTTAAGCTACACTCATTATTATTATTATTATTATTATAAGAAGCATCTACCTTAAGCATTTCCTTATTTTGCACAGATTTAATATGAGTGAGCAAGTTGACATCGAGTTTATCTAGTAAGCCATTATTTAAAGAAGAGGAGGAATTCGTTATGAATTGAGCAGCATTTGAGGAATAAGCATATACATTGTTAACTGGGGAAAATCCTTGAACTAGACTACTTGGCGTAGTAGTTGAGGAAACTTGGTGAGTTATGATATTTACATTAGGGTTTGCCCAAATCAATCTTTTTTAAAGTATCAAAGTTAGGGAGGTTTTCCAAAGAAGTATCATTAAATTGTAGTTCATTAGAAAGACATGTTTGGAATAATCTACCCATCATCCTCTATTGTTTCTTATTATTAGGATAATACGATTTCCATTCATAAGGAACTTGAATAACTTCTTCAACTAATTTTTCTTATTCATCAAGCTTTATTACTCTGAGTGACTTATGGAGAAGAGAATTGATATCAGCCTTAATACAAACCTTAGTAAATTTCACTTTCTTCACTCTAGTAGTGTACTCATCCAGACAAAGAGGCCTCCCAACAGAACTAGCCACATAACTCAAACTCCCAATAATAGTTTACTCTAGATTTGCCATAGCCCTAATTCTAAGATCCTCTTTAAATTTTTCTGTCCCACTATCTTGAAGAGGAAGAGATCCTCTTCATCATTAAGGACTTCCTCTAGACCAAATTTTGATCGGTTAATGTTGGCCCATCTTTGCACAACAGTGCAAGAAGGTTTTTCTTTTTTGTAAGGAATCTAACCTAGGTGTTTGACCACGGTTAACTAATATTCTTACCTTTTATATAAGCTCCATACCTCTCATTAATAGAACTCCCCAAATCCTCTTTTAGCTTATCTACAAGCAATTTTGTGTTGGTTTTATATATAACATAGCCTAAAATTATTCAAGGAACTAGGATTAGGAATTTTGGGCACAATATAGAAATGAGTATTATTTAGCTTACCAAGCATCTTGCCCTTAGAGAGGAACTCTAAGATAGTCTTTGTATCCTAAGCTTATGTTTTATAGAATAAATAAGCATTAAACACATCAAAACCTAGAGTTTTAGGCTTTATGCTAAAGATTGCTTGTTTGATCTCCAAAAGATTGAAAGGTTGTGACAGTTTAAGGTTTTGTTATTGAGAAAGAGAATTAGTAATGAAGATCTATAATTCTAGCAAAGAAGAACGAGAAAAACTTGCAGTGCAAAAAATATCCCTAAAGTGATAGGAAGTAAGTTCTTTTAGCTCAGAATAATCATAGATAGTATCCATTGAGGGGCATTTAAAAGCGCATATTTTGTTGGTATTTCTTTACAAAAAAAATGACATTATAAAAATACTTAGTATTCCTATCACCCCCTTTTAACCGATTGATCTTGACCCTTTGTTTGAGGAGAGAATAACGGTTATCCAAAGATTAATTACAAGCTACTAAGGCTAACTTTTCAGATTCTCTAGCCTTTAATTTATTTAGAAATAGGTTTAGTTGCCACAAATCTACATATAAATTCTCTTTGGCTTTAGAAATGGTAGAATGAATGGAATTTCTTAAGCTCAATCTTCACTTTCTTAAGTTTCTTAAAACATTTATAAAAGTCAAAACTAATAATATGAAGATTAAGGCCTACAGAGATAGCTTCTTTAAAACCATCCACATCCAGAAAGAAGTTATTAAATGTGAAAAGAAATATGGGCTTTTCCATCTTTATATCCAACCTCACCTTAATAGAAGAGTGATCTAATTAAAAGACATTATAGAAGTAGGCTACGTTATTAGGGAATTTAGCTAACGGGAGAGGATTGACCAAGGCCTTATCAAGTTTTTTCCTAATCAACTTGTTTCCTACATGTTTGTTACAGCAGGTGAAGTAAAATCCATCATATTTTAAGCTATCATTTTTTACTTTTTAGATAGCTTGGCTCCCTCATCTTCCTGGTTGAATAGAGTGAAGTTGAAGTCTCCTAACACAAACCAAGGATTCCTCATTGAGGTGCTCATAGTACTGAGATCCCTCAATAGAAAATTTTTTTAATATCAAAGTTAGAAGCATACGTGAAAGTGAATTCTATGTCATATAAAATATGATCCAAGTTAATCACTAAGTGAATAAATTGATCAGAAGATAAACCTTATTTGATAGAAGACTTTACTAAGTTCATAAGCCACTAAATTGTTTTCCTAAAAATTGATTTTGAAGATTGGTAATTGTCACCCAATACCTACCAAAAAACTAGTTGGCAAAATCAACTTTATTAAGTTTAATCTTCGTATCCAAAAGGCCAATAAGATTTAAAAAATTTTGATTGAATATAATCATAATCATCTACGCTTTCTTGGGATAGTTTATTCCTATCACATTCCAAACTAAAATTATAAAGGAGAGCTAGGGCCATTAACCCTTTAGTTCTTAGATTTCCTTTCAGACCTTTTCTTTGTGGACAATTTTAGAGATGTCTCTGTAATTAAGTTTAAGCTACACTCATTATTATTATTATTATTATTATAAGAAGCATCTACCTTAAGCATTTCCTCATTTTGCACAGATTGAATATGAGTGAGCAAGCTGACATTGAGTTTATCTAGTAAGCCACTATTTAAAGAAATGGAGGAATTTGTTATGAATTGAGCAGCATTTAAGGAATAAGCATATACATTGTTAACTGAGGAAAATCCTTGAACTAAACTACTTTGCGTAGTAGATGAGGAAACTTGTTATGTTATGATAGTTA
Source organism: Erythroxylum guanchezii (assembly GCA_025629825.1). Classification (NCBI taxonomy): domain Eukaryota; kingdom Viridiplantae; phylum Streptophyta; class Magnoliopsida; order Malpighiales; family Erythroxylaceae; genus Erythroxylum; species Erythroxylum guanchezii. The sequence goes on from JAOTAX010000007.1 coordinate 1,854,066, forward strand.
CATTGGGGTTTGCCCACATCAATTGCTGAACCCCGTTCCTGGAGCCCGGCCGAATAGTGCTGGACCCCGTTCCCGGAGCCCAACTATCTAGGAGAAGTACTGGAGACCGTTGGGCCCACGTCCCGACTCCCGAGGCCGAACCCAGGGTGATTCGTCGGGACAAACA